>LS484933.1:124855-194672 GCA_900490705.1 Pristionchus arcanus
AAACCTAACATTCGATTTGCAGTCCACAACCTTTGCAAATTTTTTTCCCAGGAATGGTCTCCACCGGAGTCCTCCGCAATAGGTGATACTTATGCACACATTACCTGGCTATAATGTGCACAGAAAACCTATTGGCTTCCGTTTCAAAATCAGTCAAATTAGCTTGAAAAGTGATTTTTTGGACTAAAAAAGCGAAAAAAGTGAATTTCAGAGTCAATCGAAAAACGATAAAAAATATTTTTTTGTATGCTGTGGGTGTACTAAAAGTAATGGAAATTGAATTTTGAATCAAACTGATCCTATTAAAAAATTACGATTTTTGGTCAATTTGACACATATTTTCACTTTTTTCCTCACTCATAAGTGCTATCCAGAAATTATATGTATTTTGTGTAATGTGAGGCTAAGGCCCTCCTAACACAATAGTATGGGCTTGTGGATCACATTTCGGGGGGGGGGGCCCTGTCCAGAGGCAGGTCGAGTCTTACTGAGCACGTCTCTTAATATAATAACGAATAAAATAATAATCGAATGATGTAGAACAATGGTGTATGTACATAGTGGTCTATGGCGCCCCCGCCATTCCATCTTCCCCGTGCTCAATTTCAGGCCGTGTCACCGTCCCCGCCCCACCAAGGAGCCCGAAAGGGGAATTGAAAGTGGATAGAAGAAGCAAGAGTGATAGCTAGAATCTGGAAACTGGAAACTGGAGATTGTTGAATTTGTGCCCAATAATTTTTTTGGGTAATTGTCTTGAAATTGAAAAACACATATATGGGACAAAAATGGGACAAAACAAATAGCTTTTCAGACGGTTGTATTATATTGCCTACTAGTCAGCAATGTCGGTAGCCAGAATGAAGGCGACATGTTATCGTCATTTGAATATGAACATATAAATCCTGTTAATTCACATCCCCTAAATAACTGTGTCAATATCTGTAATTACAGTGTGTGTATTTAGATTTTTTTTAAATAAATGAAAATTTGTTGAATCTCTTATCTAATAGTGTTCATTCGAAGTCTTTCTCATGCATTATGATTGTGTCTCTGATCTATAACGACCTCTTACAGCTACATGAACGTTACTGTGATGATCACTATATTTTTCCGTTTCCTTTCATTTCCTACTAATGACGAAGCTTCGAGGTATATGAAAGATGTTTCGAGTATCTCTATCTCATCTCACGTGCTCTTCCGTTACTATGACATTAGTAAATTGAGGTGGAGTGCCTCCTCGCTCATTACTCCAAGGAGGCCGAATCACTAGATAGCTCTTTCCTTCTTATTTCGCTTGCGTTACATATGTTGACATATATTTTACATATATTTGAAAAATAGACCGCGATTCATAATCCGAGATGCCTCCCTTCCCGCGCAATTGTCTGCGTAATTTATTTTTATTTGCACTTTTTTTGCAGGATTTCCCGCCTTTTTATGGAGCAAACATAGACTTGCGCAGCTTCAGCCAGTAATCTGAGCCATCCTCGAGAAGTCCAGCAATCCTTTCACTTCATTTCTAAGGAATGTCTTCATTCGATAAGTATCCATCCTCCCCAGGGGACAAGAAAACATCGTCTTTTCCTGACTCACCTTCTGTCTCTTCTCACTCCCCCAGCCAACAGAACCTCCAACCATCCACCACATTGCCATTGCACTCATTTTCCTCCTCTTCCGATACAAATCCATCGATATTTTCATCTCAAATTAAGACGCAATTATCGCAAGAGTTTGTTAAGTATAGACAGTCTAGCCATGATCCTCAGTACAATTCTTCCATGTCAACCCCTCTTCCCAGACCTCCATCGGCCAACTCACTATTCCTGTCTACTCCCGCTCACTCTTGTGAACAATCCAGTCTAAAATCCTCCACTTCTTTGCCTACTTATTGTTCCCCGTCCGGTGAAAACCCCTTTGCTTCGATACCTGTAGGGTACAAATCATTATCGCATCAGCATGCAACGTTCCCTAAATCAAACCTTGTCGCGTCTAGCTCCAATATTTCCCAGTCAACCACTGCTATCAAACCCTCATCGATCGATTCACTATCGCTTGCTGCTCCCATTCCTTCTAGCTCTTCATTACCTATTTATACCTCACCGTACATTTCAAACTCCCCTACTTCAGTATCCGTAAATTACAAAACGTTATCGCAAGAACTTGAATCGTATATAGGAGGCAATCCTTTGGCCTCTGCATTGTCATATGATGTGACGAAACCTTCTTCAATCGATCAACAATCTCATTCCGCTAAACCCTTCGATGAATATAGCCCTAAAACGTCCAGTCCATCATTCTCCTTATCTCTAGAAAACTCATCCTCGAATGCGCAAAAACTTCGAACTGATAGCACAAATCATGTTTCTCATACGTATTCTCCTAGAATCCTCAATGTTTCCACTCAATTGCCTTGCCAATTTGTCCCCAACTCATCAATTCCGTTGTCTATGTATTCTTTCCCATCGCATGGTAACCCTTCTACACTCACGTCCGTTGCTAACAATTCATTATTAGAACATAAGGCAAAGAATATAGACGACTATCCCTTCAATGTAGCTCAGTGCACCTTTAATGTTCACAATCCCTCGTCATGCGCAACATTATCCCATTATACTCTCTCCCAATCCTCTATTAAATCATCCCTTAAATCCACAAGTCCATTATCATCTATTCTCTCCTCGTCTCATATTAATTCATCAGCAACTTTCCCACATTCTATCCATGACCGTATTCCTCCCCTCAAGTCAGCACCCTCAATCTTTAATGTTCCTGAACTCTCTTCAAAACCCAAAACAAAACCCAAAATAACTAAACACCAATTAAAAATGATCTCCCTTATGACCCGTCCTGTATCGTCTTTATATCTGAGTCAAATATCTGCTATTACTCGAATTGATTCATCCCAAGATACTCCCGGACCCTCCGTAATTTCCCCAATTCTCAACCCTTTCACATCCGTTAGTGCACATCTCACTTCCCCTTCCCAATACGGAAATTCTTCCCTTTCCAAGAAAATTTCCATTTCCTCCTTCTCAAATCTCACCGACGACGATCTCGGAAGAATGCTAATGGCGCTACGACAGAAAAGAGCGGAAATCATATCACAGTTCGACGAATATAATCGATATATTCGAGCCAATGCCAAATATTGGCCCTGGCAGTGGACCTTTGAAGAACTGATGTCGCAACTCGCCGAGTTAACAAGCAATTTCGAAACATTTGTTGGTCTACTGAGACAAGAAGACGAGAAAGTTCTCAGGGAGTTGATTCAAAGACAAGAGTATGCAACACCTCAACCAGTAATGGACAAGACTTCTTCTATGCAGGTATGCAATGCTAAGAAAAGATAATGAACCTTAGATCTCATATTTTCCAGATTCCGTCAACTCGAGCTGAGAAATTGTTCAAGATTCCTCAAGGTCCAAAGCGTCCGAAGGTAAACCGAATACAGTATTTTTGAATCGTATCTTTATCACATTCAGAATCGACCTCGGCAAACATCACAGACTGCAGAGGGTCAAATACTTTATGACCCACCTGGAATTAGAGAGTTCATGATGCAGTTAATATTCGATCGGGATGAGGTAATGTTTCACTACTTCCACCCTATACACTAGCCGCCATAATTATATAACATCGTGTTTTTCGACCATAACTTCTCTCTATGTGAATCAATCTTGATGAAATTTTGGCTGTGGAAGTCTTTCACGATTATAAACGTAATTTCTGGTCAAATTACAGCAAATTCAAATCGGAAGGTAGGGCACTGGGAATGACTACTTTTTCAGAAAGTGACATATTTCACTAATGTGGTGGGCAAAAATCTAGTTTCAAAATTGAACATATGAAATTATGCTGTAGTGAAAGAACTACTTCGGCGCTACACAATCCACTCTTTAGTCAAGTGCCTGGTCCATTTTTAGATAAGTTACAGCATGACAAAGTGAGGTCACTTTTTGAACTTTTTTGGCCGTAGCTCTCTTTCTAGTTGAGCAATCATGTTCAAATTTGACCGGTAACATCATCTAATGATCCCTAAACTTTTTTCGAGATTTGACATTGATAGGCCATCAATTCGCGAAAATAGTCATTCTCAGTATGTGTTTGGTGAAGAGCGGTAGCTTTCGAGTCGAATTTTTTCCGGTGTCCAAATTTCAGGTTTACATTCTCCTATACATGTAGCAACTTTCTGCGAAGTTTGGCGAAAAACTGACAAAGCGTTGCGAAGTTACATGTCTTTGAATTGCAGCGAAAAGGCAAAAAAGTGATATTTTTGGCCAAAAACGTCGCTTTTTGGCGAAAATGGTCAGTATTGAGGTATCATAGTTATATGAAATGGAGAGAAATATTCTCCAAACTTCGCAGAAAGTTGATACATGTATAGGAGAATGTAAACCTGAAATTTGGACACCGGGAAAAATTCGTCTCGAGAGCTACCGCTCTTCACCAAACACATACACTCGCCGACATAAGTCAATGCCAACTTTTTCAATTATCTGTATCTTTTGAACCAGCAAAACAATAAATTTGATATATTTAGATTACCTAGAAAGGATGAAGGCCAATAATTTCCACATAAATCGGAAGAACAAAAAAATCGATATCATTGCATAGTGATGACGCAATCGAAGCGCATTATTTCGAAAATTCGTTATTCTTGGGAGGATTTTTTCTAACTCTTAAAACTTTCTATGCATTGACATATGGTCGAGGGCTACCCAGAAAAAAAGTTTCAAGTTGCTGCGGCTTGCTGAAGCGGCTGCAGAGTTGCTGCAAAATCAGGGTCGAATTTTCATAACTCAGCTCCCAGACGTGCTAGAGACTCGTTCTAAGGATCATTCTGCATCTTATCACGAGTAACTAATATCCTGAAAGTATGGTCGAGATTGACCGCCGTTTACATATTTGAAACTCAAAAATCACTTTTCAGATGACAAAAGTTTGACGATATGCAATTCAAAGGGTGATTTTTGTAGACAGGTGGTTTCGGTGCTGGAACATAGCAAAACCATCCACGAGGAAATGATCAACTTTTTAGAGCAATTGCTTACCTCTCCGATCTGTTGTAATCGACTTACGGAGGCACACTTAGTTGGAAAATTTCGATTCGCCAAGTTTGCGCTGGCATATTTTTCTTTCTAACCGAGTTGCAGATCTAAAAATGAGTGACGATAATAATGTGAGGGTGGCTGATTTTTTGGCCAACTATGGACTTAATTCGACCGCCAGAAAATAAATTGAAGAGAATGTCTCTTCAAAATTTGGCACTCTTCAAATTGAATGTGCCTCCGTAAGTCGATTACAACAGATCGGAGAGTTAAGCAATTGCTCTAAAAAGTTGATCATTTCCTCGTGGATGGTTTTGCTATGTTCCAGCACCGAAACCACCTGTCTACAAAAATCACCCTTGGAATGGCAAATCGTCAAACTTTTGTAATCTGAAAAGTGATTTTTGAGTTTCAAATATGTAAACGGCGGTCAATGTCGACCATACTCTCAGGATATTAGTTACTCGTGATAAGACGCAGAATGATCCTTAGAACGAGTCTCTAGCACGTCTGGGAGCAGAGTTATGAAAATTCGACCCTGATTTTGCAGCAACTCTGCAGCCGCTACAGCAAGCCGCAGCAACTTGAAACTTTTTTTCTGGGTAGCCCTCGACCATATGTCTATGCATGGAAAGTTTTAAGAGTTAGAAAAATTCCTCCCAAGAATAACGAATTTTCGAAATAATGCGCTTCGATTGCGTCATCACTATGCAATGATATCGATTTTTTTGTTCTTCCGTTTTATGTGGAAATTATTGGCCTTCATCCTTTCTAGGTAATCTAAAAATATCAAATTTATTGTTTTGCTGGTTTAAAAGATACAGAGAATTGAAAAAGTTGGCATTGACTTATGTCGGCGAGTGTACTGAGAATGACTATTTTCGCGAATTTATGGCCTATCAATGTCAAATCTCGAGAAAAGTTTAGGGATCATTAGATGATGTTACCGGTCAAATTTGAACATGATTGCTCAACTAGAAAGAGAGCGACAGCCAAAAAAGTTCAAAAAGTGACCTCACTTTGTCATGCTGTAACTTATCTAAAAATGGACCATGCACTTGACAAAAGAGCGGAAAGTGTAACGCCGAAGTAGTTCTTTCACTACAGCATAATTTCATATGTTCAATTTTGAAACTAGATTTTTGCCCACCACATTAGTGAAATATCACGCGTTTCACTTAAGGATTCGGTCAAAAGGGCGTTTTCATTGCACATCGAAAAATGCGCCACCCGAGTTCTCTTCAGTTTTTGATGCCTACCTATCAGGAGAACTCCCTGTGAAAATTTCAGACCTTTAAAATCGTTCGTCTTTCCAGAAGGCCACGTCAAAGTTTGTCTTTGAGCACATGTTTTTCGATTATATCTTAGCACCGCGAACAGATAGTGTATTGAACCCAGGAGTAAAATGTAGCATTTTTCATGCTTTTTCAGATAGAACAGGTTGAAATTTCATTTTTGAAAAACTACGGCCGCCCTGATCGAAGTAAAATACCAGAGATGGAAACTCCTCAGTTCTGGTCTAGATCGATCGGGCTCGTCGAGAGCTTTCGATTGTTATGCTGGATGCAGATCGAAAAGCTACAACAAAGTGGTGAGAAGCATCAAAAACATATTTCTCGGTACCAACATTGTCCCATCGAAGAGGTTGATAGAAGAGTGAGAGGACTCCCTCCTTTGATCTACCCCCTTCTCACGTGACCCCTCCCTTCCCTAGGTGAGAGAGTGTGTAGAATTGAGAGGGAGCAGGCAGGAAGGGAAAGGGGTCACGGGAGAAAGAGGTCTACCCAATCGACGGGACGAAATTGATACCGAGAAATATGTTTTGTTATACTTTTCACCACTTTGTTGTAGCTTTTCGATCTGCATCCAGCATACCAATCGAAAGCTCTCGACGAGCCCGATCGATCTAGACCAGAACTGAGGAGTTTCCATCTCTGGTATTTTACTTCGATCAGGGCGGCCGTAGTTTTTCAAAAATGAAATTTCAACCTGTTCTATCTGAAAAAGCATGAAAAATGCTACATTTTACTCCTGGGTTCAATACACTATCTGTTCGCGGTGCTAAGATATAATCGAAAAACATGTGCTCAAAGACAAACTTTGACGTGGCCTTCTGGAAAGACGAACGATTTTAAAGGTCTGAAATTTTCACAGGGAGTTCTCCTGATAGATAGGCATCAAAAACTGAAGAGAACTCGGGTGGCGCATTTTTCGATGTGCAATAGAATAACGAAATCTTAGGTGAAACGCGTGATATGTCACTTTCTGAAAAAGTAGTGATTCCCAGTGCCCTACCTTCCGATTTGAATTTGCTGCAAATTGACCAGAAATTACGTTTGTAATCGTGAAAAACTTCCACAGCCAAAATTTCATCAAGATTGATTCACTTAGAGAGAAGTTATGGTCGAAAAACACGATGTTATATAATTATGGCGGCTAGTGTATTTATATTTTTTTGTTCAAATTTGGTTGATAAAATAACCAATGCGTACCCTCTAAAGAACTTATTTTCAGAGAGATCGCAAGGGAATCCCACATTCGTATGTTCCCAATTCGAACAATATCGAAGTGAGTGACTTTATATTTGAAGTGTTAGTCAACATAAAGAATCGAGAGAGATTAATTGGATCTGTTCGAATAGACATTGCCCATGGAAATATTGTGATGGGTAACGTCTATTTGCATGGGCAATGTGTTTATTCAATTTTCGACCTTCGCTGACCATGAGCGGTTTAAAAAATGAATGAAGGCAATCACTAAATGTTTTAGATTCCACGTGCCACGCCTGTCTGTGAACCTCCAATCATTGATTCGCACAAATTCAATGTAAGATAGTGTATCGGTTTTCCTAATTACTCTTTTCGAGTGAATGAAATACACAATTATATCAGGTCGGTGAAAGCGAGGGCCCAGTTAATAAGAAGATATGCAACGATATGTCGAGACCACAAATGGATTGATATTCGTCGAGATAATACTTCACACCTAATACAATTCCGCTTTGAAAGTATACGATTGTAAATTGCTATTAAAAGGATGTTTTTCTTCTATGTGCTGATGAAAACGACTCGTAATTATAAGTATATTTTTTAAATGCTGTTGTTTTACATAGATTTACAGCTTAATTATCGTGGCTTCCCGATTTCATGAACGAGATTGGCAATGGGCCATCCACGACCTCGCTCAAAAGAACGTTCCCTCCGGCCTGTAACACATCTAGAGTATTTATGATCAATAAGCCGTTCCATATTGTTCCTACTTGGCTGAACAAAGCCACGGAGGAAAAAAATCTTCGTGCGAAACCTTGAATTCTTGACTTTATCTGATATTCACGATTATTTATTCTGCATTATTGGCATTATGCATGATCTTCGCCGGGGTTGTGTTCCAGAAGTGTTAGCACAGTGATTGTATATCACAGTGTTAGCACAGTGGTTGTTTGTCAGAATGCGAATCGAAAGGTCCCGAGTTCGACCCCCGCGCCTGCAGATCCACCCAAACAAGGGGTTAAGAAATGTTGGTAGTAACTAGTAACCACGATACAAATTCCCCGCTAGCGTGCACACAACACGCAGGTTAGTATCGCAGCAGGCCACTGTTATCACGTGTTAGGCCCCAGTTGCAGCGCATTCGTGGGGTTTTCGACGACGCGTTATGCGTTAGTGACCAACTCATTACTTTGCTTTACTTTAGAACGGTAAAAAGAGATGAATTTCTACTGCAAATGCCCAGTTTATCAGATCTTGACAAGAACAAATGACGTAGTTGTCGTGGGGTCGGGGCGAACAACTTTGTATTTGATGGGAAACCAGAATAGCTCTTTGAATTGATCTTGGAATGATTTGATAAAGACGATGGAAGCGAGTATATTCAGTCCAGTTGTGAAGAATCCAGCCCAATTCGTGAATATTATGAACCAATCAGGCGCTTTGACCACTGAAAAAAAATCAAATTATTCACAATGTAGTTGGCTTGCATGATCCAAATTTTTACTCTATCTAAATTATTTTTCGCTTACTCACAAAGTCGCTTGTCACAAAAGCAAATGCGCATGATGAACGTTTATTCTTGAACATTGATTTTTCGGAATATTTTGGGAGAAAAAAGTCTAGAATCGCTCCGAGAATTCATCTAACCAGAATTTCAACCACTCCCACATTAATCAATGATCTGATTCATTCTCGAAACATCAGTTTATGCGCTCGAATTTGGCAATATATTTCCCACGAAGAAGGAAGTGTAAGCTACACACGTCTATGACGTCGTCTATTTCGATTTATGACCGCTGAAATTATTCCCAGGAGATTTTTTGTAATATCGAGTGTTGAGGAAAGGCTCAAATCAGTAAAATACCCGGAATCGGTTATATAAAAAAATATTTATATATTGTAGTAGTTCTTTCTCAACTCACACCAAACCATGGTCAGCACGAAGAATGCCTTTGATGTGATGGTGACTGCAGGAATAATCGATTGAAGGAGAAGAGATAAGGCAACAACAAGTTCGTCCACCTTCTTAGTTGCAGAAACGGTTGCTGCAAAATATTAACTATTTTTGCATCATTTCACTGGCCGATTCACCGCTGTGCGGTTCGCTCTCCATCAATATCAAATATAGAAAGCGCTCGCGACACGTTTGACCTTGCCTTTTCTTTATGACCTGCCTACGTGACTTTCGCAGTAGTGAACACATCCACAGACACAGGAGACATCTCTACTTTTTTTAAGGCGTAATTACATGCACCAAGGAAAATGATTGCAAAAATTACACCAGACTAAAAAAGAGAACGGTACAGTGATATGCATAAACCAGGACCAATTTTGACACTTTGTGAATATTCCCTGCTCTATATCCTCAAAAGCGTGTCAGTTCGGGGTTTGACACAACTGAATCGATTTCGTTCTCATATGAAGCACAAAGCAGCGCTTTCACCATAAGTTAGTAGTTAATTTGCTACTTCTCACGCTCCCTCAAACTTGCATGGGTACAATTCGTGCGAACGAGTGGCTTACTTCTTCTCGATTTCATGTTGATTAAGTAGATCACACAGAGAAGGTTGAAAATGGCAGCCAGGAGAGGAATGAAAAATGTGTAGAAATTGTGAATCTGTGTTTGTTAAGTCAGCGAGTTAAGCAAATGTTGGATATTTGGTTAGTATGAGTACCAGAGCCGGTATATCCTCGAGGAAGAATATTACTGGCTCGCACACTTCATGGGGATAGACTGCATTCACTGCATACATATAACCAACGATTGCCGCCTGTAAAAATAACATTTGTGTACTCGGTTATGTATAGCGGATGCATTGCACCAAAATTGAGCTGAAAAAGATGAATGCGGCGAGAACGAATGCCAACTCGAGACGGCGACCGAAGAAAAGCGAGATGAGACGGCAGAAACCAACAGCCTGGAAAATATTTTTCACGAGGATGCACTGAATCAAATAAATGTCTTCTGACGACACTCACAACTAGCGTGTTGTAGGACATGAAATTGAGTGCTGCCGTATTTAGTTTCACCATTGAGCACCAGATTATTGTCGTTTCATAGTCCTGTAATTTGTATTTCTTCTTTTCACACAACAACAAACACACAACCAATCCTAATGAGAAGGGATGGGGAATGAGGATAGTAGGAAGGGAATTAACCAAAAATCAGTGAAGTGCCGTATTTTTAAAGCCATATATACCTCCACAACGGCAATACTAATCCAAGTGTAGAAAATTGTCTGTGGAAGGGTGAGCAAGAATTGAGCATACGCTGAGAAGACAATCGTTGTCTGCAATTTTAAATTCGTTCAAATATTTAGTACAAATTTACTCTCTTATATCTGAATATTCATTGCACAAGTCACGTAAAAGTGAACTCGAAATTAATTTGAATTCAATCAACAACAATTCCAATTTTTAATCAATAATTAACCTTGTAGTACTCGTGTACCCTCGGATCTCGTTTCGCGCACACGGCAATGAAGAGTACCGGGAGGTACGATAGATACATAATCACTGCGTTTCGAACGGCCGCTGGTCGATAGTCACCGCGATACACAGCGGGATAGGTGTAGTAGTCATGTGCATCCGGGTAGAATGGAAACTCCTTCCTGGCTGTTGTCATCTGAAATAAATAATAACTTTGCTTCCAATATGCGGAAAGTAAGGATTATTGCTGAATGAATTGGCTATATGCAAACAGGAAAACTGGTAAAACTTACATTTAATAGCCATTCATGCCTTTCCGGATCCATCATTTCGTCACAGGTTTGGATGAAGAGAGAGGAAAACCTCTTATGCTCAATGAAAGGTGAGAAATGGCCTCGTACGTGTGAGGACTACGTAAGTTCCCACACCTAAAACATTCCAATCGGCTTTCCATGGGAAAGCGCTTTCCGGGAATTCAAACGGCTCCTGGAGTCGGAAGAATTTCGAAGTAAAAGATCTGCTCAGCAAATTTCAGCAAGTAGCGAGACATGTAGGGGCAACATTCCTTAAGTCGGGTGGGAATCATAGGTGTCCTATCCGCCGGCTGCCTTATTTTTCACCATGAACTCTATACATGGTGAAAAATGAGCTAGCAGCCAAATTTATTTCAACGATGAATGAGATAAAAGTCAGGAAGATAATTGAGGAACAAATGATCGCAAAAACACACCCTTTGGAAGTTGCATCTCCACACATATCCAAGCACTCTTCGTTTCTCTTAGAATCGAAGAGATCGACGAAGTAGCCAGACATCGAGGAAATTATTTCGATGACCAGGAAGGAAAGAGGGTGTAATGGAATGCATGAAGATGCGTCGCTACTGCAGGTAAAAGTATAGTAAATTTGCTTCAACAATCAAGGAGATTTTACAGTTGTCACGAGACAACCACTCCAGGCAGTGTACACTGGAAAGGCCTGGTATGGCGAGGCCTGCGTGATCCCTTGCTGGTCAGACTAAGGTACGCTTACCTTTCGTAATGAAACAACCAATTTCCCGACCCCTGGGGGAAAGCAAGGCCTGGTCTGCCTCGGCGGGGGATTGAACTCGCTAACAATGAATGACCGCAGACGTATTGCAGCACTCAGTGATCACACCACTGAAGGTCGCGTGAATTTTTGCAGCGAACAACCAGATTGATCAACCTTATTTATTTGCAAAAACTGGATAGGAATTGACAAGAAAATGACAGAGATTAGTTCTCCTTCATAGGTCGATCAAGCAGATTCTGCTGTTATCCACAAAAAAAAGATTGCACCCCACTCGAGAGCTTCAAATCACAAAGTTTGTATTTTTTTTTGCTGTTCGAAAACCGCGCAAATCGTTCACTGAAAATGGTCCGTTGCCAAATATTCACACCCTTCTAGCGATATTGCTGCGTAAGAAACACACTCTAACAAGTTCTTATCGATGTTTTCTTTTCAAGCGCTAACAAGATCGAACTGATTCATTTTACCTTTTGCTGTTCGTTTCTCATCTTTCCTTTCGCACCTTCGAGTGTGACCCACCGGTCGCCTCTCTCGCACACTTCTTTCTTAGTTTCTCTCAACCGTGCGCATTTTCTTTTTTCGATCTCTGTTTAAAGTGTTTTATTAGGTTGATGCAAAAGTTTCTGACGGTTGTGTTTCGTAAAAATTTAGCCGGATGGCTTCTTCTATCGTCAATTCTAACCCACATTTTTTTAGAGGGTGGGTGGCCCATTATTACCAAAATGTAAAATTTGATCATGGATTCATGGTATGTGACAAATAATTTTTAACGTCGATTCTGGCGCAAATTGGATCGAAATAATCGATCTCATGTGCTCCCGATTACAGGAACTTCTGCTAATACTAGTGATATATTTTCTCTGCAAAAAATAAAAGTATTATGGCAAGGGTTGCTCTTCCCAATAAGGGTGAAACATCCGGCTTCTGAAGTACCGTGAATGCATTATAGCGACAAAAGTACCGATTTCGTCAACAACATTTCTTGATGTCAACTGAGAATTTTGTTTCTTACGAAATAGGATCAGCATCTTCATCAAAATATTTTTGAAAAATGTTTAGCCAATGTACTTTATTTTAGAGCAAAATTTGAATATCAAACTCGATGCTTACGAATGCACGCCTATAAAAACTGTTTACGACACTTATCAGAAGATCTTCATTTTCGAAAAGTCTCATGTCTAAATTCGGGAGATGGTCGTTCACTCATGAATCTGTTTTTGTAGTAATACTAATTGACTGTTCTTACTTCCTGTGAATTTTGTTTGCCATAATATCAATTCTCTAAAAAAGTACTGGCTTGAGAAAAAGACGGTCCGAATCGGTAGCACGAGTTATTCGTTGTTGCATTGTAACAGTATTTCAAAAGTGATTGGTCTCTTCTAGTGTGCGCTAAAATGTTCACCCACGTCCTCATTTACTATGAGAAAGTATAAGCGGATAAGTTGAAAATGAAAGCTAACATCGATCAGAACAGACAAATTCAAAAATCGTCAGAAACTTTTGCATCAACCCGATATTAGAAATACCAAAGGGATGATATACACAGACCAGGAATCGAACCCGATATTTCCGCTTACCGGGAAGGTGTTCTATCGCTGAACTACCAATGCTACCTCGTATCTGGGTGAACGTTTAAAGTTGTTTCTCTTTTTAGATCATGAATGAATACAAGATATCTTCTTGGCTGTAATTATCAAGTTTGCCATTCCACATCTGATTGCTCGAGTATTTCTCAGTTATATGATCTCTCATTTCGCACATTTTGCCATCAGAGTTCTAGTGATCTGTAAAATAGAATTCGTCATTGTTAGTTTCAAATTTTAAAATTTTTCAAGTTAATTCTTCTTATCAAATATCATATTTTAGTTGATCGCCACATTTGAACCTCTTCATTTTAGTGTTCATTTCTGCACTGCTTCAATAGTGAGTGCACATTGTAATAAATTCAAATCTTGGCCTCATCATAACATTTTCAGTTTGTACTCTCGCTGTTTGTAGTTCCCTTCAGGATTGGTATGATAATGACGAAATACAACGAACTCGTTCTTGAATACGAGAATAAAAAGCGAGTAGCGAGAATTGAAGTGCAATTGGACACATTCAAGAGTATGCTGAGGTTTACCGAATCTGCAATAGTCGGAATACATAATTTTTCAGATATCTTAAAACCCGATTAACTGCCGGTGTTCCAGTTAGTAATTTCTACCATATGGAGATAAATTTGAAGAAGAAGCTTAAAGCGATCAGGTTAGATTGAATAGGTATCGAATACGCAGTGAATTTCCACTTGGTTTCCCCTGATCAGCATAAATCAATTAGTCAGAGAAATCGGAGAATTCTCGTAAATATAATAGGAGTGTAGAATGCATTAAAACTATTGCATATTTTGTACTGGCTCCTACTTGACGGATTGTTCAAACAGACAAGTCTGAATAGACACAGACATAGCCACTTTTTTTCAAAAATACGAAGCAGATATTTAATAAAATCTCATTACAGACTCGAATTCTCTGCGGATCTAGACAATCAGGAGAAAATTAAGGAACTAATTGATGTTGCGGAACGGTAAGTTCAGTTTGAAATCAGCAGAATCAGTTTATGAAGAATTCGTCATAGCAGTGAATCTGATATATGATACTTAGTAATACTATTTAAATATTTCATTCAGGTGCATGTATCTGTGCAGCCCTCCAGCCGGTGCATAAAGGAATCGATTTCGTACTCCACTTCCATTTCAAATATTTTTTCTCTTCTCGAAAATACCTGCATTCCAGCCACATTCTCGCATTGTATATTTCGCTTATTTTGTAAAATTGAATGTTTGTTCTTGTTTTTTTTAAAAGTCGCATTGGTATAAAAAGAGAGAACCTTGAACCTCACCTTGAAAAAGTTATGTTCCAATTTGTTAGGACTATACAGGACAACAAGACAAATAGGCCACAATGAAATCAATACGCGTGATGTAGTGGTTGGTTATAATGCAATAAAAGCTCATAAATTGTGTATTTTCATCAATGAGATCATAAATTCACAACAAAGCATAAATACACGTCATGGCGTAAAGAACATTATGGCGAAATAGCATTAACTGGCTCGATCCTGTTCGTGACAATTCCAAGAAGCTGCTTAATCTTCCTCCATATGGCTACACGAATTAGTGATGAGATTAGGATGGTTGAACTGAATAGAGGAAAACATTACACAAAAAATCTTGGAATGCGGAAAATGCAAAAATAATAGTGCAGCTGCTAATCACTAGTCTAGTCGGCTAGTAAGGCTAGTCGATTGACTTCCTAAAATAAAGCGATAGGATGTATCGGTCTTTTGGGCTGCAGACGCCAACCGCATCACGAAGGAGAGCCCTTCGCAAGTGGGGAAAAGGAAAGGATGTTGTAGAGATACCAGCTTACACTGCCTGTCCGATATTGCATAAATCAGAGAAATAGAACATTATTTCGTAGGGTGGAATTGGCTGAGAACTTCCCTGGAGTCTATTGTAGGTCCAGAGAAGGAACTGAATGACAGCTTGGTAAATTAATAATTGTAATGCCAGACTTACACCAACGAAGATATTCAATGCTTGCGTGACAAATATGAAAGTGCTGAGGATCAGGAAGTTTCTTTGCTGAAATTAATAATTGCACTCGTTAACTAAGTTGAATTAGCTCACGACTTCAAACTTGTTCGTTTTGACCATCGAGCGCAGTTCTTTCCATGAAAGAATCTGAATTAAAAAATTTAATTTGAAATAACCGTGCATTTCTTACGTTTAGGATTAGACAGATAACGAAGTTAACGCCGCCAATAAGGATTCTCACGTTAGAATCCAGAATTTTCTGCTGAAATAAGATTTTCGTTGACTCATTTTCATTCGACCCTTACGGAAATATCATTATAAACGAATTGAGCATGGCCAGTTGTTTCATTGAATTTGATATGAATATCCATTGGTAAACTGAATTAATTTGACGAATTTGATGAGAAAAAAATACTACCGTATGAAGAAGTGACCACCGAGTAACAGAGAGTATCCGATTAGACTGATGATCAGATAGTACTTCTTCCACCACTTTAACATGAACGATTATTTTTATGCGATTCATTCCGCTCAATCCCTATCTCAATTTATCTCCCAATTAGTTCAACGATGACTTGCCTTTCTAGAGTACTAATAACTGTGTTCAATTTTTGCGATTATTTTCCGCCGATTCGACGATATTTTTCGTGTATCGGCACTGAAATTGCAAACCATCAGCGTATCGGGCGGAAGTGCAAATCTTCTAAATATACATGCGATAAATGCAAGATTGAACTTACTGTGCAGTTTTCTGAAATCCGAGAAACAGTTATAAAGCGGTCGAAAGTCAACAGAAACGTGGTAAAATTGTGGATATAATTGAATTCAGCCGTGAGAAAATGCAACGCGTTACTGAAAAAATCAAACAAAAACAATCGAATCGACGGTTCGTTTCACACTTACATAACTAGTGGATGATCAGCCAGTAATTCATAGTAAAAGGCAAAGAAAGTTTCGTCAATCAACCTCAGATTCCATGAGTTGAGCCAACTCAATATGTTCTGAATGAAAAGACCGACTGCGATTCATTAAACTGGAACCAACCGTAATCGCAATTACGCAATAGATGAAGATGAAAGAGGAGGAAAGGTTCTTTCGTTCTGCGAGGATTGCCCAAAGGATGGGTAAGTAGAGTAGAATTCCGGGTATACCGTACGATATTTGGATGATATTTCTCTCAATCACCAACATTTTGGAGATAGACGAAGAAATGGAAGTGATTTGAGAAGGGGCGAGAACAGGAAGTTACGAAAATAGAGGCAGTCTAGCTTCAAGTGCCTACGTCGATTCGACGCTCTTAAGATTGTCACTTAAAGTGGTCTGTGACATTTCTGAAGAGATTACTCATCCGAGCCAGACCGGAAGTTAAGGCACTTGTACTCATCATTCACGAAGTAATGACGAGAACGAATTAAGACCCAGAAGTTGACTTTATTTGGTCTGAGTGGGCAAATAAGAAGACTGCTGATCAGCAGCAAAATCATTGCAATAGAATTATGGTACTGACAACAGTCCACTTCACTCATTGTGTCTTTTAGCTATCTCTTCGCATTCAACTGGAATTTAATCGACGATCGCTTTAGAGAAAGAATCGCCAAATTAAATTCAACTTCCCTCTTTGAAAGTTCGCCCTTCCTGGCGTTTAAGAGTAGAGACCGCAACGAGGTAGACCAAATCGATCTGAGGGAAATGTTTTGGTGCCCAAAGTATCCGTCAAGGTCTGAATAAGATCATACTTTTTACCGTTTGTCGATATCTTATTTTTGAGCCGAGTTATGAACAAAAAAGTATGCGTGCGGAGCATAACAGAGAATTGGCCAAAACCAGGACGAGGCAAAAGGTGGGCGGAGCCTATCATGAGCTCAATCCCGATGCTCGACGGCCATAGCTTCGCCCTGTCGTGAAAGACAATTCTTGAGGGAAATCACCCCTTACCCAGGCAGCGCGCGTGCTATTCACGACGGGTTAGAGAACAGCGATAGGAAGGGAGTCTGAGGGGGCGGAGTTAGCGCGGTTTTGCATAAGGGACGCGAGAGGGAGAAGGGAAGCAACGAAATTTGAATGAGCGCTCTCGATAAACACCGTAGGTCGGCCCAGGGTTACTCGCGTACTGCCTTTTTTTCATTTGTATTTAGCAATTCGGGGAACATACTTTTTGTTATTATTTTTGCTCAGAAATATCTTTTTAAATAATATGAACGACATACGTAATGCGCGCTTGAATTGGTGCACGGGAAGTACCAAAATCCTCTATGTCGGTCCTCTTTTATCGATTTTTGACCAACTTATGATGATCGGATCCTAGTGCGCATTGCACCACTAAAAGAGGAGGCTGAGACCTATCCAACGCAATTTTGATCGACCAAATCGGTTCAGTATTCGATTTGCTAAACCTCAATCCCACTTTTCGCCGATTCTCTATCCCTCCCAAGTGGGCGGAGCTTGCAGTCTCTATTTAAGAGATCAAACCATCAGCACATTCTTTCAGGCTTTTCGCGAGTTATTAATTTCACTATTTCTGAAACAAACGCTGACAGCAAGAACGATATTGAAAAATCTTGCAGGAAGATTGGCAAGATTTGCAAATTAACCTGGAATCTATCGTCATCTTCCTTTTTCAGGCTCTGGCCACACCTAAAGGACTCAAGATCTCATCTCGTTGTTCTCACTGTAGAGAAACGTCCATAAATATTTCTACTTTGGCCAGTTTGAAAGAGCTCAATTAAAGAATTCTCATATAAAGATCTTGTACAGAATGCGGAGGGGGGAGACCTTTCCATCTTTGAATTGATTGCGTGATATGCTCAAGCTTGCGCTCATTTTGACTGTGCAAATGATTCAGCTAATTAACCTTCTGGTCCATATAAAAGGAGAGAAGTGAGAAGTTCAATTCACTTTTTCTGCTCTGATCGTGTTCCTTTCCTTCCAATTCCTTCCAGAAAATAATGTCCCATTTTTTTCCAGAATGAGGAGCCTGCTAAGGCTATTCGTTCTGTCGCTATGCTACTACGCAGCGAACTCTCATCCGCCACACTCATGCCAATCGGGTCTCAAATTAATTTAATTTCGAATATAAAATGAGTAGTCCTACCCGGATGCGGCCTTTCCATTCCAGTCCGTTTTTCTTAGTGTAGCATTTTTATTGAATGAGGCTACCCAGACCATTATCAAGCAATGGACTAGGTTGATTACTAGTATCTGGCATATTAAATACGGAAAATTCGAGACGCTCTAAAATGGTCTAGATTTTTGGGATACGTGTTTGTATAGCAATGAGGAAGATTTTAATGAGCTAGAAGAATGAGCTTAAAAGCAAGATCCTCAATCTTGGAATTCTAATCTCATAAATTATATTCAGCCTGTCGCCACTGTGATGCTCCTTATTCCTCTGTATCCAACCTGCCTCCGAAGTACAAGCACTGGACACCCAGCTCATTCATTATCGAGCAGGGAAAGTGCGGTTCGAGATGCGATCGGTGAGTATATCTTCCGCTTCTATTATATCGCTGGGGTATTAAGTCAGGAAAGTAGGAATTATCAAATTTTTAAGTATTTTTGATGATTTGTAGCATGATTTCTAATTAAAATATCGTTTTTGGATAGAAAAATTGTTACTACATGAGCTGATAAATAATGTAATTTAAAAAGTTCGACAGCCTGTTAATTGCTCAATCCTAGACTCGTCTGCAAGGAGGCCGGAGCATGGATGTTCGTCGACGGCAAGAGAGTCACTCACCTGACATGCTCCCGCAATCAGTGGTTGTATGGAAGATACAATGAGAGAACTGCAAGCAGCGCCTACTGCGCCATTCGTAAGCTATTCAAGCATTTGTTAAAATAGCTTGCCAATGGCGTTTGTTAGACTCTAAATTTGCGTCTTTGTTAGACTCTAAATTCAAGCGCAGTGACCTTGAATGCGTATCCAACACAATACAATACAATCATGGGTATCAGAAGGTATATTAGGGTTTCACATTCTCAAAAAGTTTGTGTATTGTAGCGTGACGTCGAACTGATTATTACAAACCCGATCATTTCTTGATTTTATTCAGCTGCGAAAGGCCCGGGCAACTGCAACGGCCAGACCTGTCCTGCTGGACCACCCGGACCGCCCGGTCCTCGAGGACCCCGCGGACAGCCCGGAGAGGATGGCGAGTCAGGTGAACAGGGACGGCCCGGCAACAGAGGAGATACTGGACCAAAGGGCGATAAGGGACGTCCTGGAGATCGAGGATTGCCCGGAGACCGCGGAGAACGAGGATTCAAAGGAGAAGACGGGGAGAATGGAAAGGATGGAAAGCCGGGCAACATTGGAGAGAAAGGAGAACCCGGCACGCCCGGAGTGTGTATAGAATGCGGCAAGAGTGAGTGTAACCCTATTCTTTTAATTATTCGGTTCACCCCGAGATCCGTCTCTAGCTAAAGGGTCTAGTGATCGTTTGAATTACTTCGGGTTGAATTATTATGGACAATATCAATGGGAAGTCACAATTAGAATCCGAAAGATGGACAATGAAATCGGCTACACCGGTGTGGATGAAGCGTTCTCACGCTTGTTATCGATGTCTACCTTGCCATACTTTCGAAGGGTACCGAGTTCGCCGAGGCAAGCCTTGGCTTTCCCCAGGGGTTGGGAAATTGTTTGAGAAATGGAAGGCAATCTTCCCTAGAATGCATTGGCCAGCGAGGTATTGTAGGTCTAAAGGTCACCCATACCGGCGGGTCCCACCTAGCGTAATCTTGGCTTGAAGTGGATGCACCTTTACCTATTAACTTCACGTTGAAACTCTGATTCAGGCTGCCCTACTGTCGCCTCGATTTCGATGCCGGATAAGGATTGTCTCGACAAAGAATTCGATTGCAATCCGCTTCCTGGAGGATCGACGTCGACATCTTTCGAGTGCCCCAGTGGAAATGCCGCTTCAATAGAACGTGAGCATCTTGAATATACGAAATCTTTTTTTCGTCTAACAGGAATTCGATTTAGTTTTTAACAAAGAATCCTGATTTCAAAAAAGGCGTGGATTGTAAATGCCTGGAAAAAATTGAAATTTTAATTTGACGGATTGTATTCCCTACTCATCAAATTATATTATTTCTCATATATATTGCAGAGGGATCGACCAAATGGAAGGAGGAGGATTTCTCGAAAGCTACGTGCGATCCGGAGACGCACAAATGGTCTTTCAACAACGACCCGAAGCGTTACTACGCCTGTCTTTGTGAGTTATTTCGTTATGTCTTTTTTTTACTCAGGCCATACGGCCGTCACAAACTGTTAAATATGCATTTTACATTCAATTGTTAAGATCTATATCAAGCTTGTTTTGACGTCAGTTTCATTCAAATTAATTCCCGCTCAGTGAAGAGAAATTTTCAAAAATTGTCACAAACTTAAAAATACTCTTTTCAGCCCCCAGCAACGATTGCGAATTCAGAACTGTTTCGTGCCCTCCCAACTTCTACTGCCAAGGTTCCACCCCAATTGAGACAAATGAGAAACCGAAGACGATCGAGTGCTCGGAACCAACGCCGTACGACCTGAGAACCAAGGAGGTTGGTAATCGGGAGACCATTTCAATCAACAACGTTCCTCCTAAGTTGATTCATTTTGATATTTGATGCGGATGAAAGTGTGAATTTAGTGTTAATTCGAGCTAGTTCTTGTTCATCTAACGATCAGTGAACTAGCATTTAAAGTGTAATCAGGAACTAGTGTAATCAGGAAAGGATTATTTTTCTTTATTTCTCTCTGATTTTTTCAAGAACTGAGACAAATCGAATCTGCTGCTTTTTTTATTTTTTTAAATCTCATTCTTTAGATTAAAGACCGAACATTTCACAACTGAAGAATCACATTTCCTGAAGAATCGTCCCCATTTCAATTAAGCGAACAGAGAAGGGCAATTTCTCTGATTAAATCAAGATCAAACGTGCATCTCCTGAATTTGTTCAAGATCTATGCCAATTTAATTAAGAATAGGGAGAAAGTTCTCCTTTGATTCATTAAGCGCATGAAGTAAATGCTCAAAATTTGGAGATTTTAGGTAGGGACTGAAGCAACTGACTCAAAATTGTTATATCATTCTATATTTTATTGAATCAAATACCATCAGCTCACAATGGACATTTAAGGAGAAATTGGATCCAACCCAAACGTGTATCAAAGGAAAGTGGGGCAAGACCGGACAATCGCATCTGGATGTGTTCTGCGGATATGGTAAGAGGATTACAAATTTTCCTGTACTTCTTTGATTTTTGGCTCATCCGAGTATTCCGTCCTTACCATTCTCATTTCCCACCTCCTTCAAATTAGGACACTTTTCGCCGTACTTATGATATACACATAATATTTGCTCAGAGTGCGATGAATCTTGCGACTTCAAGAAGGATTCTCATTCGGCCATTCACTACACTGACCCCGACCGTCCTCTTCAAGGACCCGATAGGGAGGTCGGATAAGGCGCATTTCAATATCCGAACCTCATTTTTAGACCATTTCAGAATAATTGAGATTTTTTTCAAATGTTCAAATACAATCATATAATCTATTATCTACAATTTCAATTCAGCACACGTGTCCATGGGCGCAGTGCAAGGACGGCTCCATCCATGCATGGAATGAGCAAGCCAACAAATACGAGAGAATTCCGTTCAAGGTCAGTGTCAGACATGATTCTAAATCTTCTCGAACATTCATCATTCATTATTTTTATAATCTATCTATCTATCTACTATATATAAAGCAGAGATGTCTGTTTGTTCAATTTCGAAAGTCACGTAGTCAGGTCGCGAAACTGTAAACAAGTCTAAACATGACACGCGCGCGCTTTCCGGATTGCGAAATGGTGCGAAATCAGTAAAGGTCATCCGCCGTAGGCGGAGGGTCATCACTGGTAGGCTATAAAATGATCTTTTTTCCAGAAAGCCCAATGCGCGAAGGCCGGCAACCCGGACAAACCGTGGGTCATCGGATCGGAACGCTTCGCTAGCATCCAGTGCTATAATGGACCGGGTGAGCTGATACTATTCATTCTGCTCTTTAAAAAATTGAATCATCGTTGATAACATCATCGAAAAATGGGCGTTCCAGTGATCGAATGCGAGCCCGTGATACCTACGATCGATGCCTGCGAGAATGGAAAGACCTGTAATGTCGACTCTCTTCTCGACAACCCCGTTCACGTTCAGTGCGAGCAGTCGATTCTCTACGTCGTCAGTCTATTTTTGAATTGTCTATTTGAAGTCAGGGCAACCAATGACAACGCTGCACGTCGCAAAGTTTGCTATGCAATCATAGTGATACTGCAATTTGATTCGGTAGTTCAAGCGCCGTTACTCTACGAATACGCTTTTGCTTCTCGGGTTTCTCTTGTTAGCTTCTCTTCGCTTTGCTCAGTTTCGTCTGATCAAACAATCCATTGCAGTCTCTCACTCCCAAAGGGCCGGGTGTTGCTATGGAGCACAAACTCACTTGCTATGATGGAAAATGGCACGGTGACAAGGCTAATGGAGGAAAGGCAATCGCCGACAAAATCGTGTACGCCGCGTGTGGAGAGAGTGAGTGCCAACACCTTCTATTTAAAATACAGGAAAAATATTATTAGTGAACATTAAAATATAATTTTTAAAAAATGTATTGTATTCCGGAGGTTCAAAGGAAGCATAGTTATTCTGATTTTCGGGATTTTTTTTACGGTAACTCAATAATTCAAACGGAAGATGCATATCTGAGAACCCCAGCAGCAGCATCTGGAAATACAAAAATCGATTTCAAAAATCCTGGTACAATATGAGACCCCATTCAGAGACTTGCTCCAAACCGGTTGGAAACAATGATATCTGTAAGGATCCAACTCTCTGCAACTACGCTGTTGGAACGAGAAACGGCGAACAATTCGAATGCCCGCCAAAGTGGAAGCTCGTTGTGGTCAGTTTTCGAACAATGACCATAATTTTCAAATTATAATTGTTGTCCATTGTTTTCTGTAACACTACCTTCATTTGAACCTTTTACAGTCAAAAACCAGCGACTCCAATTCCGGCACGATTCTATCTAGCAAACTGACTTGTTCCGATGGAGAGTGGTCGGGTACCCCTGAAACCCCCGGCCCTCCTTTCAAGTCTGAATACGTCGTATATTCTTGCATGTCCACCGGTGAGCACCGCTTTTTAAAATATTAGTTCTATTAATTAGAATATCGTCAGCTGCAGGCAATGCGGCAATGGAGCATAATTTATAATACTTGCAGAATGTGCGCTCGTAACTGCTAATCCCGACGCTTGTGGATCTCAAAGTTGCGATGAGTTAGCATTGGACCCGAAGCCGACACTAACCACATGCACAAACGGAAACAACATGTTCGTGGTGAGTTCTGATTTCAAAATTCATCAAACTTTTTCGAGCTTTTCTTTATTTCAGATGAAGGAAGGAGGCAGTTCAAAGACCGAAATTACTGGAGAACTCAAGTGTGAAAATGGAATTTGGACTGGAGATAAGCAGGGCGGAGGGACGTTCTCCGAAGCCGCAGTCGTCGCTACTTGCGATGCTCCTTGCAAAGACCCTACTAAGGCCGATTGCCCCGACCCAGACGATAGAGTTTGCAATGAGGCTCCACCCAGCAAGACGGATATCAAGTGTGAACCATCTAAGGACTTCGTTCTAATTGTGGTAATTATAATTAATTAATGTTGCACCACAACACTATTTATCCTCAGGGTGACAAGGAGTCTTCTGGACTCACATGCAAGGCAGGATCTTGGACAGGCGCCGTGGGCGACAATGATAATTTCTCCTCGGAGAATGTAGCGGTTATTTGCATGAAAAGTAATATCAGCGTAGAGAGTATTTAAATTCAAGCTTGTAATTTTAGCAACATGTACTACACCTGAGGCAAACAATGGCATTTGTGATACCGACAATTGTGATAGCAATCAAGGAACTGCAACCGATAAGAAGATTGAATGCTCTGGGAAGACAACGCTCGTGGTGGTATGTCTTTGTTCTTCTTATCATAAATCTCATTTTGGTCCATTTCAGTCTAATACCAACGAAAAGAAGTCTGGAAAGAAAATGAGTACGCCGGTAACGTGCGAGAAAGGAGTGTGGAAAGGAACGCCGATGACTGGACCCGATTTCGTATCAGTGAAAGCCTTCTACTCCTGCGTTCCAACTGGTGATGTTTCGAAAACCGAGCATGGAGCATAATTTATAATACTTGCAGAATGTGCGCTCGTAACTGCTAGTCCCGACGCTTGTGGATCTCAAAGTTGCGATGAGTTAGCATTGGACCCGAAGCCGACACTAACCACATGCACAAACGGAAACAACATGTTCGTGGTGAGTGTTAATTTCAACATTCATCAAACTTTTTCGACCTTTTCTTTTTTTCAGATGAAGGAAGGAGGCAGTTCAAAGACCGAAATTGCTGGAGAACTCAAGTGTGAAAATGGAATTTGGACTGGAGATAAGCAGGGCGGAGGGAAGTTCTCCGAAGCCGCAGTCGTCGCTACTTGCAACGCTCCCTGCGTGACACTTCCCGTTGCCGAACCCTGCGCGATGTATACCACATGCGATAAGACCAAACTCATTCAGACTCCGTCAGAAGTCAAGTGCAACTCGCGTGACTATGTGCTGTCCGTTGTGAGTCATCTCATCGATTACTAGTATACTTTTTCAAATATAATTTGCACATTTTTCCTGTCGTAATCGTTTTTCGAGACATAAGAACCATAGTTGGTTTGACAAGATTGTTGATTCTCAATTTTACAAATTTATAATTCCAGAACTGGCTTCATTCCTCGACGCTCAAGTGCGTCAAGGGCGTCTGGGAAGGCGACGTTTCCTGGTCAGATGATGGTCCATTCCCGATTGACGGCAATGTGAAGGTCACCTGCGTGAAAAGTAAGACCCAGCATGCTGTTGTGTTTATTATACACAATAAGGGGTTTATTGAGATAGGCGAGTGCGAGATATATATGAGAGTGATGGAAAAGATAGACCTGGGAAAGTGAGGCCGAATGCTCATGCATTATTAGAAAGTCGGACAGCACGATATGCATCTATTTTTAACTTTTTTATGGGAATATTGTTGTTCTAATGTACTTGTTGCAAACGTTTAGCCAATGGTCCATGACATTTTAGCCACGTGCGCACGTCCGACGAAATTGACTGATATCTGTTCGACTTCCGATGTCTGCAGTGACACGGAACTCAACGCCTCGCCGACAGGCACCACATATACTTGCAACAATGAACAGAAGCTCGTGGCGGTGAGTAATTTTCACTTTTGTTCGATTAAGACAACGAATTCCTAATGAAGATTCACTCTCCCAAAATCAATATCTTCAGAATAGCTTTCCATTCAGTAAATTTCTCAAAAGAAGAGACGATTAAATTGGAGTCAATAACGATGCTTCTGATTTTTTACTGCTAGTTCTGATTTTTGGTCAATCTGAAATGCATGGAGAACATTTCAGTCCGACTCCAGCGCCGGCCAATCCGGCAAGAAACCGTCGGATAACAAGGTCGAGTGTGTGGATGGATGGTGGAGAGCAGTGGTCGATGGAGCCCAGACAGATCCCGATAACATCTATAAACCCTACGATTTCCACGCCAAGGAAGCCTGGCTGTCCTGCTCTTCCCGTAAGTTGTTATATCAGCACCATTTATATTTTCGAGCTGCGCAATGTCGTTGATTTGTCTTATTTTTACATGTTCAGACGCAACGAACCTTTTTTTTATCGAAAAACTCTCCGAGCAAAAAAACCATCTCCGAGCTACGGGTTTCTGTTCGCACATGAACCAGCGCAAATATGTTATGCAAATATGTCCAGCAAAATCCAATTCAAATTCAGAGAAGTGCACTGCCGCAACCAAGTCCGACTTCGTCTGTCCCCGATCGGAATTCTGCGATGCTATCGCCGCTCCCCTTACTAACACTGAGACAACGACTGCTTGCGGCCAAGGACTGACTCTCTTTGTGGTACTGTCGGGAATATCTCTACCTTTCTTTGAGAATTTCAATAGACAACGTACGAAATGGTCAGCAATCAGCAAGTAAAAATGGTAGAGAAGAAATGTGGATATGTATTCTACATTCTATCTTTCTGTGACCATAAACAGACGAAAATGGAAATTCTGCAAAAAATATAAATGCTAGTTATTGTAAAACCGATTCAGAGCTCAACGAGCACTGCCCAGTCTGGAGCGGCTGTGGTGGGCACCCTCAAGTGCACTGGAGGAAAATGGACTGGAAATGTCGGATCGGACCCATCGTGGACTCAAGCGGACATTTTCGCAACTTGCAAGCAGATAGTGGTTGGCAGTGAGTCAATGAGATTAAAGTCTCGGCATAGTCTCGACTAGAATGTTCGGTGTGTTGTAAAAATGAAATGGAATTTACTAAGTAATGATTCGAAGGCTCGAATAATGTTCTTCACTCAGAATGCAATAACCCAATCAAGACCGACGAAATCTGTCCTGAATCTACCACATGCGACGCTAGTCTGGTAACAAAGAGCACACAGAACGACAAATTTGTTACATGCGAGAACGGTGCTCAGCTGTACGTGGTAAGTGAAGAAGAAATAATTCCAAAATATTATAATGTATCAGAATATGCGAATTCATTCTATTCAGAAGATAATTTTGGGAAATCACATGAAATATGTTATTACAAAAAATTATAAGAAAATTCATTTCAAAACGTTCAATTTCAGTCTAAGACTTCTACCAAAAATTCCGGAAAGCCAGTGAACGGAAATGAAGGAATTCATTGCGAGTCAGATGGGAGATGGCATGGCAGTCTCATTGGGTCCGGATCCCACGTTGATGAGAATGCTTACATCACGTGCAAGGTCGTATCTAAATAAAGTATTAACTAAATAAATATATTAATTATTAACTGCTGATCTAAATCTGGCCTCATACATGCGAAAATTTAAGAAATTCCTTCAAACCGACTATCCAGACATCCTACTATGTTGAATGAATTCTGTTCTCCCGAAAAACAGTCCGGATAAGTTTCATTACCGTGGACATTCCACCTCCGAATCGGTCAAGGCCGGGAGTGTGAATGATTTGAAGCAATGTCATGGTTTGAGAGTAACATAAAAGAAACACTCTCAATTGCCATTCAGATCATAATGGTCATATTGGACATTTTAAAAGTGCGACAACAATTGTTGAAAAAATAAGCTGGCAAAATTCGCACTCAAAAAATACCATCACAAGCCGTATTTCAGTAATCGCACCTTCTCAATGGTTTCCCTCCTCTTTCTCCAACTCATTATCTGTTTCTCATTATCTGTTTCCTATTCAAGAGATATCCTTTGGATCCACATAATCAGCTCCCTCTCAATTGTCTCCCCTCCTCTCTCTAACTCATCATCTGTCTCTAATGGTCTCACTCAATGGATTTCCTTTGATGATCAATGGTCTCTCTCTCTCTCTCGCTTGATTTCCATCCGATAATGGGCACTCGAGAGAATGGGAGGAGAGAGAACTGTTACGGGGCGAGTTACGAGCCAGATTGTGCCGATTCTACCTTCGTTACCATGTCGGATGAGAACCGACTGGATGAGAACCAGCTCAAGAAATAATAGAGAATCAGCAAAAAAATTGAGCGGCGTAGTATTTTGCCAGAGTGTTCTAAACACCACAAACGGAGATTTTTTTACGGTTCTCATCCAGTCGGTTTTCATCCGACATAGCACCGTCCCCTCAGACTCGATATTATGTCCTAGTTACAAATATCTCCTTTCATTATTATTTTACCCTCTTTATATGCACTTTATATCTTTATATGATTGATTCATTTCTATCCCAGTCACCCAGCCTTGAGCAATCGAGACAACTGTGCAAAAATCGCCTGAAGTGGTGTATATCTGGTTGTTTCGCGCTGCAACTTATCTCTGCTATATATCGTCAGTCTCTCGCTTTTTACAGTCGAGTATTTTCACTGTTCACTTCCCCTTTTCCAACGGAATCTTCCACAGATGGGGCTTGATTGGCCACTTAGAGAGGATGCCTTAACTCGTATCGAGTACCTCATTTGCGCAGTAGGTACTCCCTCTCCTCTCTATCTCCTCATTCTCCCCCTTGAAGGGGGTCTAACCGAGTTACGGCGTCCGGTCTATGATTAGAGTGGCCCGATAGAGAGAGAAGGGAAGAAAGTGGGAACACTCATGGCAAATGAGCATACGAGTGAGCAATGGACAACTTAAGCTGAACGGAGTCCATCAAGTCTCCGGGAATCCACTAGTCATCTAACTCCATTCACCGCTTCATTGTTAAAGCAAACTTTGGTTAGGCCATCCCCTGAATTGAATTTGCCCCATTCCCAGAGATGAGGTTTTCAATTACTCATTCTAAATCAATTTGCATCACCTAAATGAACCATTCTTATCTTGACCGGCCCCCACTTCTATGCGTTCCTTCTCCCATCCATCCCCTTCCATCTTCTGATAGACTGATCTCCCATATGTCCCCCTTCCCTCCTAAATCCTTTCTAATCCCTCTTGTCCTCTCTTTCGGCGCAGTCCTCAGAACCTTGTAACCTGATGCGCACCTTATATCTCTTCCCTCTTCCCACTGATCCTTTTTTCTATGTTGTAGTTCTCTTTTATCCCGAAAGAGGGCAGTAATATGCCAGTTATTTATGGGGTGTTGTGCGCTAGCTCTTTTATCGGATCACCGAGCAAATTGCCTGCATGCCACATTGTTCCATTTTATGCTAGCCGATCTCGATCGGCCTCTCTGTACTGTTACTAGTGCAATACCATGACTCACCCTGATCTATTCAACAGCATAGTCCCAAAATATTTCGAAATTACTACCGTACTCGCTCATATGGTACTATGTCGGATGATAACCGTCGGATGAGAACCGACTGGACCGCCAAAAATTTTTGTATTCCGTTTGGGATGTTTATAACACCCTGACAAAATACTGCACCCCTCAACAAAATTTTTGGTTCTCATCCAGTCGGTTCTCATCCGACGGTTCTCTTTTGACATAGTGCCGATCATATATACCATCTTCCTTCGATCAGAGTGATCATCCACTCGCAAGTACGAAATGAGATGCGCAAAGCGTGGCTAATAATCATTGAGAGAGCGATATCGGGTAGAGTTTCACCGCGCGGTCCATCTGCCATCAACCCTCCTTTCTCTCTCCAAGGAACGCTCATTTGACAGGAGAGTGAGAAGAGGCCGGGTGAGACAACGGGGCCTCGTCTCTTCCTTCAGCGTGCTGTAAAGGAGGTCAGAGTGAGCAAGAGAGAGTGCAATCAGGAGAGAGCGGCTGGTTGGCTCTAACGGCTCTCTGGCCATTACCATAGCCTGTTAGCGCCAAGGCCGAATCGCCTCCCTTTCCTGATTATGGAACCGTGGCGCGCACTTTACCCATTTCACTCATTTGATTCAGTTCGGGATGTGTGAATTTTTGCTACTGCGAACAATATGCATGACAATTTTCAGAGAAATAACCGCCCTAGATCATCCCCCTCCTTTTCGATCTCCTCTACTCATTTCTCATCCTGCACAATGCGAGCATTTTACGGTCTCTCATTGTACTGTGCTTTCTCTCTATTTAAAACCGGCGAAAGAGTATTGCGAAATGAGATACAGTACAAAATTCGCCCCTTCCCAGATCCCATGGTGAAAAGAAAAAAGAAAGTAATAATGGACAATTTCCAGAGAGATAACGATATTAGGTTATATCCCCCGAATCAGTCTCTCCTTACTCCATGCGCACATCGTGTGCGTGTATCCCACCGATCACTCCCGCAAAGGTGGCCGCTCCTATTGTTTCCATTGTCTGCAATGCGCATCTTCTCCCTCTAATCCGTCAGTGTGTCTGATCCACTGATTGATAAGTATCACGCACGCATTAGATGTGATCTATTTATCCAATATGATCTCTCGACAAGAAAGAATGAATGAAAATAAGCAGATAATCCAAATTCTATGAATTACAGAACTGACTAATCCCATATTAGTTGTCTTCATTATCAAACCATTAGTCTTTGCTGGGAATAGTTCTTCTACTTCAGTCTCTTACTTAGATAGACTCATTTTCGCAGTAAGAAAAAAGAAAATTTCCCCGGAAACCTGTAAGAAAAGCTGAGTTGAAGCTTTCCTTGTTCTTCTAACATAAACCATCTACATCTGGGCACTATTCTTATTCCTAGCTGGATACGCTGACCTATCATCTCTCTCCCTCTGCTCATTCCATGCGCTCCCCTCCCTCTGACCTGTGAGAGAGTATGCAATACGATGAGTGCCCTACCCCAGCAGGCCTTCTGTGGATACATCACCTCCCCTCTCCTCTCAATGGTTGTTTATGCTCAACTGTACATGAAGACGCAATCGGATACGGTACAAGGAGGGGGACAGTTGTTGGCCTTCCCTGTCAGAGGGATGGGTGCCATATTGCACAGTCTCCCTCTCACTTGTTCTCTGCCTTTCAATCTCCTTTTCATACAAATCTATGATGTTCACACTTTGTCACGGCGGCCGATTTTCACATAAGGCCTTGCGCAGTTCGGGCGCCCATCAGTACGCTAGGTAATATTCTTTCCTGCTTATCCTCACTCCTTGACTGTTACTGATCCACTGATTGATCATATATCACCTTATCACCGTCTCCCGGCAATTCACCCCTCTCAGTGCATCTTACCCGGTCATTCCCCCGTATTCATCCCTCTCTCCGTCATTCTCTCCTGGCATTTGTGCGGGTGTGAAAGGACCGGAAGTTTGGCCGCGTCTCCCTCACTCCCGAGAGCAATCCCTTTTATTTCTCTGTGCCCCTCTTGTTCGGCCCCAGATCCCTCACCTCCTGTGTATAATAATCTTCCATTTCCTGAAAAAGAGATGCAAAAGGAGTAGTTACTGCGAGATTGTTGTTTTCACACTACTGCATGCGGATTGCTAGCTATGCCTCAAGGATTAATCTCAATTTCGGACAACTAATATAGTTAACCTTATGACCGTTTTCGCGGATAGCTCACGATCGAAGACAGCGAAGAATGCGATTCTCGTTTGTTCACTTTTTGACCTATTAGAGTGAGAAAAAAATTTCATGAAAATATTGTTACTTAATTACTCGAAACTGAGCTGTAGCTCCTAATCTCATTCAAAATCCGGGTTCTCCCAGACCCGAGCGATTCCCACAACAGCCGTTTCTCAGGCTCCGTACCACAGAGAGGGAAGAAAGGGGAGATAAAGGGGGCGGGAGATTAATTCGCCTTACTCAGTCGTCTCTCTTCCTCTGAACATCTTTGTCCATTTCGCTTTCTCTCCAAGTTCTCGGCAGAATTTGTAATGAGTTGAGGGTACTTTGTCTTCCTTGAGAGAGAGGGAAATGTCGGATTGCGTTGAATTTGACACTGTTCTTTCTCTATTGGGACAAACGCGGAGAACTCTTTGCGCTCTATGGCCATACGACATCTGGCATTCCACTTACAACTCTTAACTGTTACTGTTACTGTTAGAAACTGTTAGAACAGCTCGTTCTTCATAGTCTAACCTGCATCGCGAAGTGTAATACCGTTTCTTCATCTTTGAATCTATTATTTTCGATCATATGAGACACTATCTGAGAGAACTGAGCAATTTCGCGTAACAACCGTACAGTAAAAAATAGAATATTCTGAAAAAAATGCCATAGGGTCAACTTTTCGCGTAGAACTCGAAAATCGACCTTAAAAAGTCGTATCTCAAATACTGAATTTCCTATGGTTGACTTCATGATGCGAGGGGTGCCATACAAAGTTTTTTGTGGGGCTTCCTATCATCCAACAAAGTATAAAATCTTTCAGAAAATGAAAAATGAATTTTTTTCACAAAAAAAATTATGGGAAAACTCATCTGGAAAAAAAGTTATGCCTTTTTTTGGTTTAAAATATTTTTTCCTGAAAAAAAAATGCATTACCGTAACTTTTTAAGTTCGATTTTCGGATTCCTCGTAAAAAGTTACATCTATGGCAATTTTTTCAGAATTTTAACTTTTCCCCTTTTGGCTCATCATTGAATTCAATGGATACGGTAGCATGAGTTTTCCCTAATTAGGCAACCTACCCAGTTGTAATTAAGGAAATTTCCAAGGGAAAAGACTCAAACAGTATTAAAACACTATATTACGAATATTTATCACCATTGGAAACAAATCCGCCACCATCATTTTTTCGGACCATGACCCGGGGTTCATGCCTCGAAAGTGATCCAACACCATGAACCCCGGGTCATGGTCCAAAAGTGACATGAAAAGTCATGTTCGAGAAACTTCAATTGCTATATGCCGATATGTTACCTAGTCTCTAAGAAAATTTTCACCACTAGAAATACCGTAATTCGATAATCGCAAATTGATTTATTAGTTAAAATATCAAATTTTTCTTTTTAAAAGTCATTTCTCGATTTCGCAGCTTCGCATTACGGTATTTCTAGTGGTGAAAATTTTCTTAGAGACTAGGTAACATATCGGCATATAGCAATTGAAGTTTCCGAACATGACTTTTCATGTCACTTTTGGACCATGACCCGGGGTTCATGGTGTTGGATCACTTTCGAGGCATGAACCCCGGGTCATGGTCCGAAAAAATGATGGTGGCGGATTTGTTTCCAATGGTGATAAATATTTGTAATATAGTGTTTTAATACTGTTTGAGTCTTTTCCCTTGGAAATTTCCTTAATTACAACTGGGTAGGTTGCCTAATTAGGGAAAACTCATGCTACCGTATCCATTGAATTCAATGATGAGCCAAAAGGGGAAAAGTTAAAATTCTGAAAAAATTACCATAGATGAAACTTTTTACGAGGAATCCGAAAATCGAACTTAAAAAGTTACGGTAATGCAATTTTTTTTCAGGAAAAAATATTTTAAACCAAAAAAAGGCATAACTTTTTTTCCAGATGAGTTTTCCCATAATTTTTTTTGTGAAAAAAATTCATTTTTCATTTTCTGAAAGATTTTATACTTTGTTGGATGATAGGAAGCCCCACAAAAAACTTTGTATGGCACCCCTCGCATCATGAAGTCAACCATAGGAAATTCAGTATTTGAGATACGACTTTTTAAGGTCGATTTTCGAGTTCTACGCGAACAGTTGACCCTAGGGCATTTTTTTCAGAATATTCTATTTTTTACTGTACGGCGGTATGTGAGCTCTCTCAGATAGTGTCTCATATACTTTATTTGACGCCAGTAACTGACGAGTATTAAAGCTGAACTCCCTGAAAATGTTGTCAAATTCCCTAGCGCAGCAACAAAGGCCGATCATGCCCCTGCTATAGTCCCTCATCATCGCCTCATTATGTTCCAGTTCATGCCCATTTCCCAGTGCGCTCTCGGCTCTCGAGGGTGGCCGACCCTTCAGAATGACTTCTTATTCTTCGCGAGATGCGCTCGCGCTAATCTCATTGTGTTGCGCAATCCTTCGAGTATTCTTGTTGGAACTCGTACATATCTACACCTCATCCTAACAATTACTCGATTCATGTGTTATTCCTGACTTATGATGTGGCGCTAGAACGAGAAAAAAATAGATTTTAACTGTCAATTTTGTTCTAAAATTTCCCATGAACCAAATCTTTGCTCTGATTCAAACCTTGCATCCTAAAAAGTGTGCAAAAATCTGTTTTCGCTACGGTATAGCCCCTGAACATTTGCGTAAAGACCTCATTTTTTAACATTAAAGGGAAATTCTCACCAGGCAACGTATATTTCGTGTGTTTTTTCTCGCAGTTTTGCGCTAAAGTTACCCATGTATTATCAACAATACATCGAAGGAAATCAGTCCTTGAATCAGTCCTTTTCGTGTTTTCACTAAATTTCCCACCCGAAAACCTCTGTCCACTTGCTGCTTCTGACAAACGACCGCCCATCAAGCGGGCCTCTGTCCGCAATGATAGGGGGAGGGCGTGTGGAGAAAACAATCGGCCGCTCTCCCACGGTAGCGAGCCTCTCTTCGACAAGCGCATCCATGATTTATTCCCGACCAATGGTCTCCATCTCTCCATTATGTAGTCTCTTACAGTAGTGTATGTAGTCCGTCTAACAGCTGGCCTTACCAGTGGGTCCCACTTAGGGTTGTCTTAAAATCGCTTGACGTGCATTACCTTTACCTTTACCTTTAACATTCATTTCATGCACTATCTCTCTTTCTTTAACCGAGAATGATCGTGCCCAGCTCGATGACATCCACCGGATCCTCCATTCCGGCTCGCATCCTCGTTTTCAACAACGAGTTGTAGTCGCGCAATTTCCTAGTAGGCTTATTTGCACAGATGCGACAAATGAGCCAAGTCCATCGAAAAAGTGGAATGAATTGCGGGTTGCATTCTTTGAAAGTTGTTCCTCATTGTTAAACGCGTATGTTATTTCTTGGTCTTTTCCTGACATACGATGACCAAAGCAATTCATCCCCTGACACAGATCATAAAAGACTCACTCGGCCTACCCATTCCTCAGTTCTCCCTCGGAACAGCTGAAGTGTACAGCTCATCGGCTTTGGCGCCTTGTCTAATAGTGAGGCGAATTAGAAGTCGTCTTCGCTATTCCCATCTTTCGCCAAGTCATCAGTGTAAATTAGCTGCGCTCCTAGCTCCTGTCCTCCTTCCCTCCTCCGCCTCTCCCTCTCCGTCCCTCCTTCCTTCCCTCCGCCCGGCCTCCTGTTCCATTTCGGTGATGGACATACACACAATCGGGTAGTAGTAGTAGAGCAGCACTCTCAGTATGTTTGGGTATCGCCTCGCTCGCCCTTGCTCAGTTTACCTATCTCACGCCTAATTTCGTGCCGCGATTGTACAGAGAATGTGGTCTCTTTCTGTGTATCGCGAGACTCTCGACCTAACAAGGCAATTTAGTTCACAGAACTCACCCGTCCACATATCTAGGAAGTCACTCATTCTTGCAGTGTTTCACTTGTAATAACTTTTGGTAGCATTGAGTAGTATCCATTGCAAAGTTCTGATCATTCGTTCCTCCCATTTAAATGGTTCCTTCCCCTTCCCTCTCCTTCCTCCGGACCTCCTCTTAATGATAGTGTCGTTGACCTTGTTTTTAGTCGCTACGCCTGTTCAGCACAGACAAATCGGCGCGGCGAGCGTTCATGACAGTTGGAAATGAGCTGAGAGAGGCGCTTTCCCTCCATTTTCTTTCTTAGATACGGCTCCGATTCTAGAACAGTTTTCTTGCGAATTTTTTACTACTTCAATGTTGAATAATTCTACTACCACCCTTCCCTGGTAGTACAATTCTGAATTCGAAATGGCTTATGTTTCGCACATTTCGGACTTCGCAATAGCATATAACACATGTTCAACTAAAATTACTACCAATATTCGAATTGCCAGCGATTCTTGCCAAAGATTCAACATTTTTCATCTCAAATTTGCAATCGAGTGGTTGGATATTCAATTTTCCCCTGATTGCCTAATTTACATTAGCGGATTATCTTCCATTGTTCAGAACTGGCAATCGGGCGAATTTCCCCGATTGCCTGTTCTTCCTTTCTCCTCTTGTGAGGAAAGAAATTGTGAAAGATTTCTAGTTTCAGCTTTGCTTTGTTTCTGAAACATATTGAAAATTACCCAATTCATTCATAAATTTTTCATATGTTTCAAGAAATAGTCAAGACGAAGATGACAAATCTTTCACAATTTCTTTCCTCCCAAGAGGAGAAAGGAAGAACAGGCAATCGGGGAAATTCGCCCGATTGCCAGTTCTGAACAATGGAAGATAATCCGCTGATGTAAATTAGGCAATCAGTGGAAAATTGAATATCCAACCACTCGATTGCAAATTTGAGATGAAAAATGTTGAATTTTTGGCAAGAATCGCTGGCAATTCGAAAATTGGTAGTACTTTTAGTTGAACATGTGTTATATGCAATCCGTACCAGACCTGGAAGAGAGGGAACCTAGAAATGGGGAGAGAGGTGACTAAGTGAGTGGCCATAATTAAAGAGCAGCTGCCCAGAGGGGTGAATTAGAACATGTGTCGGATGGAGGTGAGAGACACTGATTCATAGTCATTCACTCTATCAATCACTCGAATTCGCCCTCGTCTCTCCATTTATCACTGCTCTCTGATTCTCTCCATTTCTCCCGCTCTCTATATCTGTCTGACCCGTGAAAGAGTACGATTGGGCCAGAGAGTGTGGCGATTGAAGGGACCAACCTCTGTTCGCACCCAATCAATCAGCAAGGAGACTGATTGTTCGCAGCTCTGATATGCGTTGCCACCCAAACTCTTCGATGTTATCTCCATACGTCTCTTGAAGTTTTTCTTATTCGGTTCTAATTCTTAATATCACAGAGGAAGTTCGCGTCGTATTCAAGGCGCGCGACGTAATTTCAAATTTTCAAGTCCAATTGAAACCTCAATTCGCGCTGTCAATTGGCGATAATCCCCTTCATCACTCACAACCGTTCCACTCGACCTTCAGTGTCTCTCATCATGCAAAATCTGACATGTAAATGGCTGCGCAATTCATTTTCTCCCCGATCGGAACAGAGGTTCAATCCATTCTCTATGGCTAGTCAGAGAGGGCGAGAGAGCATGTGAAATGGAGAGAGTTAGACGAAATTTTCGCCATCTTTCTTGAAAATGGACAGATTCTGAGCCGGAAAGGGAGGGTTAGAGAGAGCGAGAGATCGTGTGAAATGGAGAGAGTCATTCGATCGACAACTGAGCGACTTCACCTGCCCGGAGACAGTTCGTCATATCGATAGCTTCCGTGCCAGGCGACCAGTCCCCGGTACTGTAGGGTCCTTTACCGCAGGCTTCCCACCGTGCCCGAGGGCTCGTTTACAGTAATATTCTGTTTTCTCCCGTTTCCGTTTCCAGTAATATGTACTCCAGCTGTTTCGCTTGTTGCGATTACGCTGCTCTTCGTTTACTACCGTACCCCTACAATATTCATCCCTGCCACTACTACTATAACTTCCCCCATGGCCAGAAAGTTCTTCACCAGTGTTTCTCTTCCTGTACTACAGTTTTCCACAGCATCCGCCCCCCACTACTATTACTGCAACTTCCCCTCATGGTCAGAAAGCTCTTCTACAGTAAATGTACTACCGTACTTCTTCCCTACAGTATCCACTCCCACTACTACTACTATAACTTCTCCCTCATGGGTCATCGCCCAATGTCCGCTTCCATTCATTCATTCTTGTCTCGTGGAGGTGATTCAAAGTAGTCGCCTCCTCTCACCTCCTCTTAAAAACGAGTGTCCTTGGTGACAGATCGCCTTTTTTGCACCTGGAAGCCCAATTGGACGCTATTCCCTTTTCCCTTTGTGCACTCTGTTTGAGATCCAACTTCGGATAAGCACTCTATCGTGCTATCCCACTACATCTCACAGTTTTGTCCTACCGTAGATAAAAAGAGCGCAAGACAAGTCTCGCTAACCAAGGCAATTGAGTCCTGCTATGGCAGAGAGCTCCGAGGACGGTGAATTATAGTGACTAGAGCTCGTTTAATGATACCGCAGTGTCTTCAGTTCACTGTATCTCTTGTCGAACGGTCGAGAGAGTGTGCAAAATGATGATACAGCGATATCATTTCTCGAGCTCTAATATTGACGGAGCGAATATCTTCCCCTCTTCATTCGCGCGCATCATCTCCTAATATATGCATTATATGTCCAGGGAGGTCTCTCACCCGTCCGTCACCCCGCCCGTATGCCCCCCTCTCCCCTTCACTGTAAGCATGCATCTGGTGCCATCTTCATGTGACAGGAGTGAGAGGGGAATGAGCAGAGTATCTGATCAACCCCCCTCTCACTCCTCTCCATTAGCCTATTGACAGACAGGGAGGATCAGGCCGAGCGTGTCTATCAAAGTCAGCAGATGGTTGGGACAAGGAGGAGATTAGAGGCCATGGGAAGCCACTCGCCTCTGGTTTCAACCCCGCTACTTCTTTTCCCTCCCTTATCCATATGGCTCGGGTTATCACTAGAACCGCAAATGGTCTTTCTAACTGGCGAGAGGGCATTCGAAATTAGGAGTGCGCAAAGCATCACTAGAATCTCACAATTTGGCTTCCAATAGTGCATTTTCAATCAGCTATTTGCTTGTTGCCGTGCTACAATTCACAAGGCTTATCAGCTACAAATTCCCCACTAGTTGTGCCATTTTCGCACTGCTTTGTCGTTTCTTTTCCCACTCCAATTCGAGCGAGAAAATTCGGCCAGTTCCTCTCGTTAATCCTCCCGCACTCACAGTGCTTATGCAAATTACGACGCTCCGAGTCTCTCATTTTTGCCGTGATTTTTAGGTGGCTAACCAGTGAGAGAAAGCGAGAGAGCACGCGAAAGGAAGAGAGCCAGACGCGATCGCTCGTTTCCCCAGCCGATTGTTTCGGCTACTGCATTCCACACCAGCTCGAATTAGGGCCAACACAGCCGTTTTACGCCCAGCGCCTCCCTATCAGTTGATTCACGTTTTCTGCTGTATACTACCAGCTCGGACAATCCGCATGGTCAAATTTTTTCGCATTACTCCATTTTATATACTCTAGTGATCTCTCTAATCGAAGAGAGTGAATTTTCGAACAATCTTACTATCTATCCAGCACAATTTCTGACCATAGAGGGAGGAGGGTGTAACTACTCTCCCATCGTGTTCCCTCTCTCTCTCTCTCGACAGTTCATGGGCATTGTTTTGCCTCGGTCCTCGGCCACTCTCAAAACATGCGACGCGACCCATTGGTCACTCTCCCCACACTCTCGCTTCTTCCTAAACTGCCTAATGTCGAATGGTGTACATAGGCTTCCACTGGGGCCGACTATCAATAGCTGTCAGGGTGTAATAGTGCATTAGGCATGCTCTTAGCACGAACGCAATACCACTATGATGCATGACCAAGCACAAAAGTTCAACGCTATCATTGTCTTTCTACCCTGCGATGAGAATTGACAAGTGCGGTTTCTGCCCAGCCAGTTCCCGTTATTCCTACTGGATGATGGTTCAATACCCCATCTCTCTCTCTCTGTCCAATACGTCTCTCGCGCGTATAACTTTCACTGGTTTGTGTCGATCGCCCCATCATCCCGTTTATTGCCGCGATGATCGCTCGAAATCAGTTAGCGCTTGTGATTTATGTAAGGACGAAATAGGGGTTGACCGCTCTGAGCGAGGAGAGATTGCAGAAATGAGAGAGACGGCGAGGTCGAAACGCGTGTTGATCTCTTCCCTTCCAATGATGGATTGGGCGTGTGAGAACTTTGATTAGATCGGGAGCGAGGGGGAGGCAAACCAACCTTGTTGTTACACTAACCTTGACAACGTGCGTCCCTTCTACATTCCATCTTCTTTACTCATGATTGAAGAGTATTTTTTTTCGAAATATTCGATCGAGAATTGGACTTTTCTGTGCATGTTAGCCCGTATTTCATATCGGCTGGCTATCCTAGTCGGAACGGACCCTCCCTCTCTCTCATTCCATCGGAATCTCGATACTAGCCGATCGCATTCCCTCCCCATGTAATGTCTTTTTCCCTCTCCCTCTCCATTCATTCCCCCCTACCTCTTTCTACCTCCCATCAATCGGGACGCGATACATTTATCTCATTTCCTCTCCTCCTTTTCTCTCAGCCATTCTTATGGTCTCGAGCTGAGTCATTCCTCACCTTTTCTCGTTTTCAACAAGGACCAAGGGTCAGGATGGAGTAGGCCATCTCATTCTATTTGGCCCGAACATTTCCGAAGGAATGATATGTTTCCCCACCCCCACTGTGATCCATATTTCATCCCCCGACAATCACGGCTTCCTTCCATAATTTCAACTCCGAGCAGTCACCAGCTGATCTCGACTCCTCCCCCCCCCCGTTGTTGCATGCCAACCAACCATTGTTTCACCTCTCACCTACTTCCTCCCTGGATACCCTCAGCCGACTTCTTCCCCCGCAACTGCCCTCTAGTTCGCTACTTTTGCGTTTCCCACTGTCTCGCGAGTTTTTCGCCTAATTACATGTCCCGATGCTTAGCATCTTGCGATCATCTCCCCAGTAGCCTTGCTAGATTTGAATAGTAGTAAAAATTTGTTCTTTCTCTTTGTTTAGTCACTGGCCTAGCAGTAATCTCTCGCAGGACGTAAGTGTCTTGGTTAACGGGACGACTTTTACCTTTTTCTTTTCTGATAGGAAAATAGGCCTATTGCCTTGTAAAAAGCATCAAATTTAAAGCGTAGTAGCGATCGAATGCGACTTGCGAATGGCTCAATGGCAGGCGCGTTCGCGTAAATCCTCCTAGTGCCATCGCGATACTAATCTCTATTCCTCACTCGATCGCCTCTGGGGAATCGGTCATCAATACGCGCGCACTCTTACTGCGCAGTATGACTACCAAGCATGCCCCCAGGAGACTGCGCTAGCAATATTTCCACGTCTTCTCTCCTCTAAACAGCTAGAAAGAGCGAGATATTATGGGAACAGAGAGATGCAGAGAAGGACTCTCTCTCCTGATGCAATTATTAGTCACATCTTGTGCAGTCTTCTTAGGAAGGAGGCTATCATTTCGGAGGGAGGGATGAGAGGAAAGGGGCAGAAACTTCTTTACGGGGTATACACGAGAAGCTCATTCGCTCGGAAGTAATTGGTTCGTTTGCGGCAGCCGCGGAACTTGCAAACACTTTCGGAATCATTTGCGCTCGTCGGCTTATTTTTCGGCTTTTTCTGCGTTGATTCAGCAACTGTGCCATGCAATTTACTGGCCTCAAAGCGGTGCCTCAATTTCCAGCTTTCTACCGCCTCCCTTGGCAAAAAACAGTGGCTCCAATCCAGGCAATGAGCTGGTCTCCTCTTCCTTAGATTGAGACATCCCTTCTCCCTCTCTCGGTAATGACTGCGCGCAGATAATTTTCGACCGAGCTCTCTTGGCCTAGCGCAATCCCTCGTTCCTATGACTTAGTAGAGAACACGCTAAGCCAGGAGACGCGCAGCTTATTGTTCTCGCCTACCCCCTCGTATCCTAATTACCATATGCCTCTCTCGCTCGCTCGTCTCAAAATTGACTGCCCCTCCTCTAATCTGGGGAGTGTCCTGTGCATTTCGCCAATTGGAAGACGGACTCATGTCTACTCGGGCTCCATCTACATAGGTACCACATAAAGCGGTATTTTTGCGATCGAATCCTGTGTAATGAGTCCAGGGCTTGAATACCGCTCGATCTTCTTGTGAAAATAGGCAATATTTGGTAATACCCTATTTTGATCCAACCCTCCTTTCTCTTATGCTAATCACTGTTTTCCCTCGAGTCCTCGTATCCATTCTCTCCTCCCACCTAATTGCTATTATCCTTGGGACGGGTATTATAGCATCTGGCCAGTGCGCACCTCTCTCTCTCGCCATCTCCATTCCCCATCTCCGTATCTGTCAGATTGAGCGATGACCATGATCATGTCCTTGTCACTGCTTTTTTACTCTAGCCTTCGAAATTCGCTGTTTTCAAAATTCAATATAGGAAACAAGAGGCGATTAAAGATGCGATTTCTGCATCCATTTTGTTTCCTTATCTGTCTGTACCATGACTTCAGAGTATTAGTGACAACATCATCCCCTCTCGACCTATGATTGTCTCCTCAAGCTTCGCTGCCCTTTCTCCGCTGATATTACTCGTGTGTCAACCTCGAGAAGGACAGTCCCACCTTTCCTATCTCTCTCGTTGAGTCATCTCCCCTAATAGGATCCATCGGTCCCAATCAGTTCCTGCCTATTCAATGGTATGACTCTCTTCCTTTTCCCTTGTCTCTCGCTTACTCTAACCGACCTGAGACCCAGGGCAAGGGAAGAATCGTTTGAATGTCCGCTTCCTCCTATTGAGGAGACGTTCCCTTAGTGAGACAGAGTGATTGGTCATCGCATAAGTGAAAGTATCACTAGTAGGAACGTCCGGCATGATCAAAGGGGGGCATTTCACTCGTCACATGGATAGTTGGAATCTTTCTACTACTTTTTGACGTTCTCGATACAATTACAATTAGTTATCCACCACGAGTAAGGTATGTTCGTAATGGCTAGGATTCTTCGGTAGATTTCGTGGAGGCGGAGGACAGATAATGGCTAAGAAACAATCAGAACGCCAATCATAGCCGCCTTCCGGCCTCTTGATTGCCCTTTCCCCTCTCTTCAATTGCCGTTCTTTGTTGCCCTGAGGGGCGGTGGCTTTTGATTGAGAGCCCCTCTCCTTACCCTGCCCTTCCTCCTCCTCTCTCTCAGAAAACACCCACATAAAAGGGGCAAGGTGAACAGGCCAATTCTCGCTGCGTTATTATGAGATGTGATTAGTGGGCACGCGTTGCTTTAGAGAGGCGAAGAGTACTTGGCAAGACTAACTCGCTCACTATTAGGACTGACGGCTGCGACTTAACTCGTCATGAGAAACATCGCTGGGAATATCCAAAACTGCCATCATTCCGTCACTCTTAGATTTTCCATCACCAGATTGAAATAATAATTGTCAAATTCATCAAAATTCGTGAATCATCGAGTCAAAGTGCAATATCCGGCACTTTTTCTCGCCTTCGAAATCAGTGCATTCTAAAGTAGCCTCACGCATTTCGACTGGACATTTTCGCATGCACCTTTTCCGCTTCTTCCCTTCCCTCCCGAGACTTTCTCATTCATTAAAGCCCTCGACGTCCAAACACAACAAGATCGCTTTCGCTCTGTCTCTACCACAATCGTCTACTCTCTCATCTTCCTTTTCCGTCTTCGTCTCTTCCAATCCTCCACTCTCTCGCTCCCCCCTCTCCCCTCATCCATTAGCGGATGGAAGGTGCATACAGAGTTGGTCCCTTCTTCGTTTGTCTAGAGGGAGAGGGGACAGATCACCCTTGTAAGCTTGCAGAGACCACTCCCGATCACTCTCGCCCAATACACTACCACCGCCCTCCTGGGGGAGTGTACGCTGAGAATGAGTCAGCCTTTTCGTATTCCGTTTGTGATGATCGGAATTCGCTGAGAAAATACTGCGAGCCTAGTATTATTGTTTGGTTCTCATTCGATCAAGTACTCTCAACCGTTGGCACGAGACCGAGAAGAAACTCTTGTGTCTGTCTGTCTCGTTTTCCTTGTTTTGACCTTATATTGCGGCCTCGATCTCTGATCTTTCCAATAATACCACTTGTACAGTCCTCCCCCTCCAAGTTTGTCTCATATACCGGAAACGATCTCCCTCCTTTCCTCCCTCTCCTTCCCTCTTCTTCATCCTTGCAATCCACACTCCAGAAGCAGCTCAAGCGGGCGAAATTGCGCAACAAAATTACTGGGACCTCTTCTCCTCCCGTTTACCGAGAATCCCCCCAAGACCCCATCCACTCTCGGTTCGTTTGCTCATAAAACGCGAAAGAAAGAACAACAACTGGGAGCACCTCAGGAATTCCACTTTGCCCCCTCCTCATCCCATTCGAGCGGTCGTTCGATGTTATGAAGGTGTATGCCACTTCGCTCTCTCGCACATTCCCCAGAATCTCGCATCGTAAAACTTTGTTGGAGTATGGGGAAGAAGATAGGGGGGGAGGCGTAGCTTCCGGAGGGGGGTTGAATCCAGTCTGAAACACGAGATGCAACTTTCGTGCTCATGGCAAACACACAAATTTCATCGCTTCTTCTTCGAGTCGGCGCTTACTTTTGAGACAACTCTTTTGTCCTGACTCTCTCCCTTTTCCACGCTCTCTCGCTGTCTCTGCCGGTCAGATGAGTAGGGCTGAGCATGTTCTTTCCCAGGCCCCATCTAGCCCGCCTGAAAGTTCATGGGACTTGCCCTTTCCGGCTCAGAACCATGCCCATTTTGAACAAGATTATGAAAATATCGTCTGACTCTCTCCAGATCGCATGCTCTCTCGCACTCTCTGACCTAACTTGGAATACATTGATCCTAATGCCAATTGTGACACACTTGAACAGCTGGAGATGGCGGAGTATGATATGCTCAGTTCCCTCTCCCTCCTCAATACCCCCTCTCTTCCCTCAGGGTCACTCTTAGAGGAGAGGGTCTGTTCAGTGCCTGCCTATTTGTATGCTGCCGTGTGTGTGTGTTGCGGGTAAACTGATCATTGTCTGTCTCTCTCAATTTCCCCTTGTCTCTCGTCACTCTCTCACCTGCACTCTCTCACTTACCCTCACTCTCTCACCCGAGATGCCCCCTCCTTTTCTTGGGCCCCTGAGTTGACTCTCGGCCCCACAACTTCCGCCGTTCGGTCTTCCCCGATCTTCTTGCTCACCTTTGAACCCTATTTACCCCAAAAGATGATATTAGTCCCTTTTCGGCGTTGAATCTGACACTTATCCGAAGGAGATTATGAAGTAGCTAACAAAAAGAGCCTTGTCTCTTGATCATTCCTTACCAATCCTTCTCGGAACCCGTCTCATATGATCGCGCATCACCCAATCACTCTTTCTTTCCATCCCATCTTCTCCTCCTCCTCTCCCCTCTCCCTCTCTCTCTCTCTCTCTCTTGATCACTCTCTGCGTTTGGCCGTTAATAGCGTCGAGAGGATCCACTATATCACTCGTCGTTTCACTCTCGTTCGCTGCTTGTCCACTATATTTTTCGGCAATATACCGCTGTTTCATGAGAAAAAAGGTACATTCATTGTTTTTCTAGTAGATTTACGTATTTTTTCGCGCCTTCTTGTCGATTTGGCTAATTTTCATCCTGCAGTTAGAACGCAATTGCTTTCCCTCGCTCTATTCTCCTTATCTGCCGGAATTCTACTTGATGATTAATGAGTCTGATTAGGCATTCATGCCGCCTTGAGAGAGAGGGAAGACCATGCATCTTGTCAGGGAATCCCGTCAAACAGAGAAAGAGAGAGATGAGGAAATTAATTATTCGCCCATTTCCTTCGATCCCTTCTTTGTTGTGCATTTCCGGCCATATTTACAGCGAAACAAACTAAATCTGGCAAACTGTCTCTACTCCCAATTTTGGTTAGACGCCCTGACGAACGGAAGTTGTTTCGTGGCCCAACTTTCCACACGCTTTTGCTTGTTTACGCTGTTTTCTCGCGCTGTTTTCCAAGTCGTGATTTGCATTATTATAGTAGTTCTATACTGAAAAGTGCCTTGCAGGTCAGTCTGGCATGCTCAGACGGTAGATACCACGAGGATAACGATGAAGATCAGCTCGGTGTTGGTTGCGTTTGCGACACTCATCGGCGCCGCTCGAGCAAACCGGCTCTCGCGTGAGTTTGATCGACATTTTCACTCCCATTCGCTGCCTATCCACTATATTTTTCGCCCATTTACCCCAGTTTCATTTGAAAAAAATGTATACATTCGTGGTTTTTCTACTAGGCTTACGTCAATTTGGCTTATTTTCACCCCTTGATGTGTCCCGCACTCTCCCCCTGCACTCTAGCATCTGCAACCGACGAAAGATCGAGCTAGAAAGAAACACAACATGGGAAGGGCTGGTACTGCGCCAAAAACTGTCGCGCGCTCACCGCAATTTGGGGTTAATGTTAGGCGATAAATTCGGTCGAGGTTTAGAACTGATGTGTGGATCGAAATTGGGTGCATTGATTAACTCTGATTTGGGTGATATTGAAAGGTTTGGATTATTTTGAAATTGATGGTTAATTCCTAAGGACGAAGGAATTCTAGGGGTTCTAAGCTATACGGTTAAGGCTCCCGATTCCTTGTACCTTAACGGAATTTAATCATTACAGACACATACGATCTGCCTTCGCTTCAAATCTTCACGAATCAGGACTTTCTCGTCCGCAACACGCCCACAGTTCTTACGTGCCGAGTACTGCCCGGGTGGCGATTCAGCAAGCTGTCTGATGTGAGTGATCTTTGATCTTTGAACCTCTTATTATCTGATCTTTGATCTCTGATCTCTGACCCTCCACTCTGCAGGTGTTCTGGTTGCGGGACGGACAGCGTTTGGAGACGGGCGAGCACACCGAATACACGACCAGTCCGGACAATGACACGTGAGCTTTCATCATTAAGGTCTACATCATTAAGGTCATCATTAAGGTCTAAGGTTTTCATCATTAAGGTCCACATCATTAAAGTCATCATTAAGGTTTTCAGGTATTAAGGTTTCCCCTACATAGATTGTATGGCATAGTTGGTGGTTGACTGGGGCGCCTCTTATGAAATATTGCAACTACGCCTGAAAGGGTAGATGGTCGGTATTCCGTCCCTACCGATATCTCCAGCCCATCGTAACTCCCCAATGCCCAATCTGTCCCAGGTGGTACGATTGACCCGTCGGGTCTGCCCAATAGATTCCCTATTACTCAATCGCCCGTCCGTTTCTCGAGGTCGATCGGAGCGAAAGGGGGCGAATCTCTTTTGTACTCGAGTACTCTCTTCCTTCCATTGACCATCTGACCATCAAAAAAGCGGGGCGGAAGACTGTCAATCGGAAGATGGAGACCATTTATGACCTCGATCAATCAAACGAGAACATGGGGCAAAAAGAGAGGCGGCATGTTTTCTTTCGAGGATTATGAACAGAATCGGGATGGTTGCGCAGTCAAATGTGAAATTGGAAGTGAAGTGATTGAAAATAAGAAGAAAAATGGAAAACGATGAGGGTCTACGAATACCCGTTTTCACACCGTCTATCTAAATATTGCAGATTGACGATTTCGAGTATCAAGCACTTTGTGGAGGGCGAATTCCAGTGCCAGGGATGGATCATGGAAGTGGTACTGTCGAATGCACAGGTGGGTCCGAGCTTTTATCATCCTACTGAAACAACAAACCATCTTATCAGCGAAATATACACCTTAAGCATGAACTAGTTTTGAGAGTTCCAGAAACAGATATGTCTATTCACTCACGCCTTCTTTACAGACAGTCGACGCAAATCTCATCTCTCCTCCTCTCAAATTGCGCAAGGCACGCATTACCAAGTTCGAGAAAACCAAAGAAGTTGTGAGTTGTCTTTTCATTCGAAATCTTCTCGACTTAATTAGCGTTATTGCCCGGTGGGAATGAATTGCGTAAGATGATTGCTGGTTCATTCGCTGTTCACCCTCAGGCTAATCCAATTATTGTGCCCACCCCTCTCAGTAGTTGCTCCCATACTCCCCTCTTCACACCACAAAGAGAGATCAAGGAGGGGGTCAAGTTGATCCACCCCGGGAGGAGGAGGCTCTGTGTATTATTCCCTCTCTCAAGCATCATCTAAGCCGGCATGGCTATGAAATCGAACACTAGGCGAGAGGAGTCAATTAAGCCCCGTCTTCCTTCCATGACCTTCTCCCCTACAAAGGAGGAGAGGGGATCCAATCTCATTTCGAGACCCGAGCGAAAGCTGAGAAGCTTATCCCTTGCGATCTCATGAATTGCTTGGGTCAATATTGAGTCCTCCCTAGAGGGAAGAAGGGTGAGGGAACTCAACTAGTACGATTGTCGGGAGGAAGTAAGTAAGCCGAAGCGTTCCATATGAAACCTGAGCTAGAAGAAGACGACTCGGGTTTCTGGGAGTCACTTTTTGCGGTACTAGTCCGGAGTAGCATGCAGTGTTTGTATAGGAGAAGGGGATGAGACACACTAAAGGTGAGGTAAATTAACCACGTCACGATTTAGCAGTCGTAAGACACGGCTAGGTGGGACCCACCGGTGTTCGACGGACTAATTGTTTTCCAATGCTTAATAGTGTTGGTTAAAGGTGGGCATGTGTCTCTTAAGTGGGGATCAGTTCCGGTGCACTCCTCTTTCATTAGACAAGTTGACGAGAATACGCGGTGACAGTGCGGTAGTTGTTCCTCATCTCAGCTAGAGACAGCGAGATAGTAGGGGAAATGGAGAGAGTTAGAAAAAGGGAGAGGGAAAGTGGGACAGTTGTAGAGGGAACGGCTGTTCATTTCCCTCCTCTCGATGATGTCGCCTGTGGTAATCGGAAGTGACAGTGCAGAGAATAGTTCCTCTTGTGCAAATTAGAATGGTGGCTAATGTAGTGACTTTGTCGGACATGGAGCCATTGATAGGGTCCATAATGTATGACAACTCTGTGATACTACAGTGAATGTAAATGATACTACCGTGATCCACCCTGTATCGTTTATAGCAAATACAAACAAATATGGTTCATAGATATAAAAAAAAGAGAAAATGAGGGCGTTGAGAAAGCATCATGTCCATTTCTAGACACTTGTATAAAAGTGTATAAACTTGTATAAAAGACACTTGTATAAAAGTTCATTTCCAGACGATCTACGCCCGTCCTGGCAGCGTCGCTCGTCTTCCCTGTCTCGGACTGCCCGATGTCGTGCCCGGTCCTCCCGAGATCTTCTTCGAACGAGAAAACCTGAACGAAACGCTCGGATCCAGTGCAGGTACTTTATTTTTTAGCATATGAACACTCCCGAATCTTCAAAAATCGTTGGCAGCTTGTGAAACTCATTGCCTTATGTTTGATTAACCAAAATTTTACTCTGATTAGGAATTATGTGTATGACCCCTATAATTTTTTCCTACAATATGGATTAACAATGAATTTCGTAAATGGCAGGCAACTCCCGCTTCCTCTCGTCCACATCCGGAATGCAGATTGCCATGGTGCAACCATCCGATGCAGGAAGATATCTGTGCATTGTAAGAAACGATTTCACGAGACAGGAAAGGAAGGCGACAACTGCGGTTGAGTTGAAGGTGTGTCTACTAGTCTTTACAGCTGATGTGTTAGAACTATTGGTCTTTTTTTGATGAGCGAATATCTCCAGGTAGAAAATATTATTTGAATTTAATATCTCTGCTTCCGAATTTCTCTTATTCGTTTGACCACTGAGTAAGTATGTAGATTGTAGCAAGCGTGACATTGAATGAATGCGCAGTTCCGCTTCTGGTTGAGTGCTAGAGCTCGAGAAATGATACCGCCGTCTCTTCATTTTACACACTCTCTCGCTTCTATGACCGGTGAGAGAGTGTGAGGAATGAAGAGACGTCGGCTCATTTCTCGAGCTCTATTGAGTGCTCAGGTCGATGATCTCTTGCTAATCGCACTGTTTGATTAGATAGGAAAGATACACCAACGATGAATCGAGAAATCTGTCATTTTCTGCATTCATCCACGGCGATATCAGAACAAACAACGTCGTGAGACGAGCCGCTCCCCTATAATCACTAGAGCAAATGCTGAGTGAGACGATTCGTGGGAGTTTCAAAGCGCACAACAAAAAACTGGGCACTCACCAAAATAAACAAACCCGGCGAGGGGCTGGCAAAAAAATGATATTGTCCTTGGGTTGCGGTATCTTTGAGGGAAATTTCGGGATTTCAATGCTCATTTATTATGATGAAAGAAAGTGAAGCAAGAGTTATGTTTTCATGTCAGCTTAGGAGCGAACCATGACAAGGGATGAAATGCGATTAATGATTATGTTTAAATATGGGTGAATACTTGCAGGTGATAACGAACAGCGACCCGGAGAATGCTCAGATGCCTCCCGAGAGAATGGAAGTAACCTATCCGGAGGGAAGAATGAGCTCTATGGAGAGACCAATCCAATTGGAAGTCGTCCATAACAACCAGATTCTCATCGAATGTGTGGTGAAGAATGCGAAGATCACTTGGTCGAGGGTGAGTGCATCATTTTATCGGTTAAATACCTATATGAAAAACGAGTGCTAATGCTCTTCAGACCACAGGACCGGAACATTCACCCGCTTTCACTTATGAATTTCATATATTTAGCTTACATAGCAGCAGCCCTATTCTTTTTACTCTCTGCAGCCATTGCCATAACTTTCACATTTTTGAGAGCTACAGTTGAAGTATTGACAGTAAACATTTACAGGTGAATCGAACTCTGCTCGTCGGGACCGGGACGGACAGCCGTATCCGGCAAGTGTTCGGCAACCTACAGATCAAAGACCTCCAACCGGCCGATGCAGGCATCTATGTGTGCAAGGGACAATCGTTGTTCAATGAGCAGGTGAGACTTGGGTCACGGTCATGTCTTTATCGCAACAAGGCAAACAGTGTGGTATACAAAGCAACGATGGCTTGAAAAAGGTAGGACGGATAATATGAGCATGATAGCTCGCTCACTCGAAGGATCAACAGAACACGGTAATACACAGAGTAAAAATAATTTTGTGGGCACATGAAGCAAAGTTACCTGACGAGAATGACGTTGAACAAAATATTCATTTATTTACGTGAATTTGCAATTAAATTCAAGGAATGAGATGAGGCAGAATCTCCAGAACTATAGCATTAAATTTCGCACTGCACTGATCAACTAAAATAAATGAATGAATATTTACAGGACGAAGTTCTAGTCTATTACGAATTGATCGTGCACCAACCGAGTGATGTTGTGCTCTTTCTCACTCAAGCAACTGTGGATAGGAGCTGGGAGGTACTCTATTGATCCTATAACTTTTTTATCGCATTTGTTCCTATACAAAATCCTATACAAAAGTATTTGCTTGTGCACAAGAAAAAATTATTGAATCTGTCTATTGCGATTTAAGGTAGGCCGGTAAGGCCAGCTTGTGTCTAATATATCCACTTATCGGTCACTTATCGACACACCTACGATTGTAAAATCGCAAAATTCAAAGTTTATTCTTTCTTGTGCGAAAGCAATTACCATGAATTTGAGTAAAAACTAGTGCGAGACACAGTTTAGAACTAAATCCCTTGCAGATCTCTTGCTACGCTCAAAATCTCCGTTACGAGATCCCTATGGTCTTCGTCAATTCCACTCCTCTGATCGATGCGGTCGAGAGGATGGGCATTCCCACCGTCACTAACTTCTACACGAACCCCATCAATGTGACGATGATGTCGAGGAACAACTTCTCGGGAACCGTTCAGGTATCACTCTATTTCATTTCTGTGTGGGAGCATGTAGTTATGCGTTTAGTGGGAGCAATACATTGGAGTGGTCAGACAGGGGTTTGTGTCAAATATGTTAGTCTATCTTGATTTACTTGGCGATCGTGTTCACAAATGGAATTGATAGCGGGAGCTATTAATTGGAATCTTAGTTAGCGAATGGTTCATCCAAGGAACAACTTCTCGGGAACCGTTCAGGGACTATTTCCTTGTCCTGAGGGATGAGAAAGTAGGATATCTAGAACAAATAGCCAATGAAAAATTCGCAATGGAAATATAGCAAAGAATTGTGAGATAAATTGAATAAGTAGGATCTTGAGCAAGTTCTCGGGGATTGGGCAGGTACTTTTTCTATGCCCTGAGGGAAGTCGAGTTCACAAACGGAATTAATAGTGGGAGCTATAGATGGGAATCTTAGTTAGCGAACGGATCATCCAAGGAAAAACTTCTAGGGAACCGTTCAGGTACTACTCTACTTCGTTGTCCAGTGAAAAATACAACACAATGCGTGAAAACATAATAAAACTTGAAAATTGCAGTGTATCTCACGTCCTGCAATGGAGGAAGCTGAGATCTACGGAATGGGTCTGGAGAGGGGACGATCGAAGAACTACTATGTGTTGCCTGATGATGAAAGGAATACGGTAGGAATACCTTTACGTTGCTGAGTTCGAAATAAAAAAATACGGGTCAGCGTCTCGTCATTTCATGTGCTCTCCCACCGGTTAGAGTTACGAGAGAGTGTGTGAAATGAAGAGATGATTTCCCGTATATCGAACTCTATACGATACTATTGATACTTGCAAGACAGGAGGGTGCTGTGGCAAAGGTCGCAGCAACATTTGTTTTAATTAGCTATTTAACCCTAACTAAATTACAGGGCGCAATTATTCGTGGTCCAACCAACATGACTGTTGTCGAGGGAGAGACGGTTGAGATGATATGCAGAATCAGACGAGTACTACTGAGACATTGGAAGAAAGGTAAGATAGTATTGAAATATGACTTAAACCTTAGCACTGAAGAATAGAAAGAGTAAATAGGACTGTTTAGAATCGGAGAACATCAAACTGAACAATTGGCGTGTCAAACTGCTACCTTCCAACTCGCTACAGATCAAGAATGTGAGCTATTCCTTCTTGTTTTCTTATGTAGAAGGCCAAAAAAATGGAAAATCTTTGACACTTCTAAATTGAGAGGTTCCACCTATGACCTTGGTCATCTTCTGTACACGACCATTAACAAGATTAGTTAGTATTCATTATCAAGCAATTAAACGTAAATAAACATGTGATAAGGACGGCGGATGAGGAGTACGAAAACGCATGAGCATGAGTTAAATTTTGAATAAGCCTAATCCACTTCCTCTGCAGGCAACAGTGGACGACGAGGGCTGGTACACATGCGTAGTCGAGGACGAGAACAGGGAGAAGTTTAGTGAGACGGCCTATCTGTCCGTCGTATCCCTCGCCTCCGCCAAACCGACCGCCTTCGATACTCTAGCGCCCACGGATGAGTTGAAGCCGAAGAAGGTACGGTACCATTTATAGCAATGTTCATCTTCTCAGCCTAGACAATGGGCCGTGTAGCTCATCATTTTTTTAGTTATTTTCTCTTTAATAGCTCCCTAAAGGTTCTTGAAATTTGCAATATATATTTGAGATTTATGATAAGACCTTTCCAGAAAATCCCTCCGGCCAAGATCTCTCGTGTGTTCGGATTCGTCGCTGGCAACGATGTGCGATTGAGATGGGAAGTGGAATCATCGGAGGCCGAATCGAAGATTGCCACTTTTGTCGTGCAATCGAAAATGGTGAGTACACATTGATAAATTTCAATTATGTGTTCACAAGCTAAAAACCTAGGGAGCTGAGCGATTTACTCTAGATATAAATGAAACTTGGTAGGTGCCCTGAGGGAAAATACATGAAAATGAATACGAATTGGTTTATACTTGTATAAGTATAAGTATAAGTATAAACCAATTCGTGTGACGAATACTCAATAAGTGGTGGAATCAAATTTACACTTCTTTACTTCAGGAAGGCGAGACGAAATGGAGCGATGCGAGTCATGCACTCGGACACACGCGCGCAGCACTCATCTCTGATCTCAAACCGCATATGAAGTGAGAACATCCATTTAGTAACTCCCCCTATCTTAGTTTCCCACTGACTCTCTTCGATCAACAATTATACAAAAATCCAATAATTCTAGTTTAAGAACTTATTGATGGAAAAAGATGAGTTTCATAACGAACTGTTGATTGAAACGAGATCTAACCCCATCCTTCATTCAGGTACAAATTCCGGGTCACCGCCGTCAACGAGGACAAAACGGCCTCCGCTGGCACAGAAAGTGATTGGATGGAGACGATGGAGCCACAGAGGGAGATTAGACCGGCACCGCCTCTCGTGAGTGCTACTGCTAGCATACTGCTAGTGTGCACAATACCTAGCCAAATGAATTCAATTCAACTTAGTTATCCTCCAGAGTGTCTTTGATTTAGTTTGTAAGTCTTCTTGGTGGCGATTCGGTTTGGGGGCAATTTTATTGCAGAGTATTCGCTCATAGAAGCCTGATAGAGATGCTGATACAGAGAGAAAGAGAGTGTGTGTTTCAGCCATCCCCCATCTTATTATTGCTTGTTCGTTCGATAGCCATGACGGAAAATAGACCCAAACCCCCGTTTCCTAGTGTGTTTCGGGACCATGTTGCTTCGAGAATCACAACTTTACGTGGTTTCCAGAATTGCTCACTAAGAGACGATCAACTCAGTATTCAGAAATGGCTCCCAGAATATCTTAGTGGTGCTGGAAAACGTGTTAATGGTCAAAAAAAGCGAGAGTGAATGTGTTCTGGAGAGAGAAGGGCCGCCGAGAATTCCCCTAGCAACTTCTTCACCTTAGCTTTCGGTTTGACGTGCACAGTCATAGGTGTCCACGCCGCCGGCGACTTTTTTTTGACCATGTATCCCTATACATGGGTGAGAAATATTTTTTGTTCGATCGATAATTGGTACCGTAACCAAAAAAAACTACAGTAAACACACTTACCGTACATGACTACCGTATCTCGATTCGATCACCAACTGACTTTCATGTTTTGACCCATGACCCGGGGTTCATGGTCCAAAATGGGGTGGTAGGACATGGTGGAGCATTTCCCTGAAACATATTCCAAAGTGTTCTACAGTATGCAATTATCGATTTTTGGCTACCGTAAACCTACCGTACCTCGGTTCGGCGGGTCAACTATTTTAGCCTTGGGGCACATCTATGCCAAAGTGTCTAAAATCGACCGGGAAATTGTTCTACCGTAATCTACAGTATGCTACCGTATCCCTGAATACGGTATCGCCGTTGTGCATCGTGAACTGATTTTTTTCGTTTTTTGTTCTAAAAATTCAATCTTTGTGCCTACAGGCATAGTTCATCGAGGAAAATTTTTTTTGGGTATCGCACTGTACCCTACCGTAATCATACCGTACCCCGGTTCGGCGTGTCAACTATTTTAGCCTTGGGGCACACTTTTGCCAAAATGTCTCAAATCGATCTGAAAAATTTTCTACCGTAATCTATCGTATCCCTGACTACGGTAATCGCAGTTGGGAATCGCGAAATGACTTTCTTCAAAGTGTGTTTAAAAAATCGGTTCTTTGCATTTTATTTTGAAAATTTTGAAAAAAGTCAGCTCACGAAGCCCTGATTACGGTAGTTTGGGCTACGGTGGGAACATACCGTACCTCCGGGATGTCTTCCCTGAACTCGAAAAATTATGGAAAAAATATTTGACACCCTCGGGATTTGAACCCCCCAACCTTCGTATTTGTAGCCAATTAGCCACTAGGCAATGATTTCGGGCTAAAAATATTTTCTTTAAAAAATGCTCGAGGAGTTACCCATAAAAATGCAAAGAACCGATTTTTTAAACACACTTTGAAGAAAGTCATTTCGCGATTCCCAACTGCGATTACCGTAGTCAGGGATACGATAGATTACGGTAGAAAATTTTTCAGATCGATTTGAGACATTTTGGCAAAAGTGTGCCCCAAGGCTAAAATAGTTGACACGCCGAACCGGGGTACGGTATGATTACGGTAGGGTACAGTGCGATACCCAAAAAAAATTTTCCTCGATGAACTATGCCTGTAGGCACAAAGATTGAATTTTTAGAACAAAAAACGAAAAAAATCAGTTCACGATGCACAACCGCGATACCGTATTCAGGGATACGGTAGCATACTGTAGATTACGGTAGAACAATTTCCCGGTCGATTTTAGACACTTTGGCATAGATGTGCCCCAAGGCTAAAATAGTTGACCCGCCGAACCGAGGTACGGTAGGGTTACGGTAGCCAAAAATCGATAATTGCATACTGTAGAACACTTTGGAATATGTTTCAGGGAAATGCTCCACCATGTCCTACCACCCCATTTTGGACCATGAACCCCGGGTCATGGGTCAAAACATGAAAGTCAGTTGGTGATCGAATCGAGATACGGTAGTCATGTACGGTAAGTGGGGTTACTGTAGATGTGATTGGGTACGGTACCAATTATCGATCGAACAAAAAATATTTCTCACCCATGTATAGGGATACATGGTCAAAAAGGGGTCGCCGCCAGACCTGGACAGGTATGTGCACAGTCCATTCTGGAGGATCTATTTCGGTACACATATACTCCCCAATCCATGCTCATTTCCTTCCGCGAATACTTTCTCTTTGTTCGCGGTAGAAGAGATTTGGCTCTCTTGCAGTCTTGTGACAGCCGGCCTTACCGGTGGCCTTACCATCCCGGCCCATTTTGAGTTGACCTCCTTTGCCAGTATTGTTGTAAAAATTTCTACTTTTTTCATTTCGATGCTGAAATTTCCAGATAATCTCGGTCGAGCCGGTCTCTTCTCAATCCATTCGACTGAATTGGCGCCACGAAGCAACGCACAACCTCTCACAAGCGACACTCTTCGTCATCGCATACGGAAAGGAGGATAAATTGGACAGCTCCATTGTAAGTTCTACCCTCTATCAGGAGCTCACTTTAGTGTGTAATGTCATCCTTCTTGTTACCCCTCCCTTTTGCTTTACGTATTCTACTGACAATCCGGAAATTGCACCTCCATCTTCCTTTGCCCCACCCCGCTCCTCTCAGCCCAGAATAGTAATTCCGTCCGAGCAATATGCCCTAGTTTATCTACTTTCGAACGAAATTCACTGCCCCGAGGGCACACTTCGAACTAATTTCATTTTTTATGAAGGCCCGGAGGACCTTTGGTTTTTTCCTTCACTTTAAATACCCCAGTAGTGTCGCAATGATCAGTTTGTGGTGTTGAAACGACTCCACCAAACAGCCCTATTAGATCCCTAGCTGGCTGAAATCTCATTAGTCTATCTGCTTAGGGTGGCCGGTCAGCGTAAATCGTATTCTCCGCCTTAATGAGAGAGCTACAAATCGCTGAGCGATGACAGCACCCAACTGTGAAGTGTGTCGTGTCCGCACATTTCTTGCACTCTCCCAACATCTTCCGATCTCTTAGCGATGAGACAGAGCGAGAGATCAGGTGAAATGAAGAGATCCCGGCCACTTTCGCTCTCTGTTATTCCAACGTATTCGCAGCAGGGGTGTTCGACCTCGAAAAGTCTAGCGCCTATATCATCCTCGTCCCCCTTTCCCGCCCCCCATATCCAGTTTACACCCAAGCACAGTCTCGCTCATTTCCCCACCAGACCACACATTATCGCTTCTGGTCATTCAGTCATTATCCCCTCTGGTCTTCATTGTCTCACCTCAGCAATTTAGCTAGTCCTCTTGCTCTCGCTTTTCGTCTCTTTTTTCCATTCAGCGACACAGTTGATATCTGGTGAATCTCTGAATACTTTTTTACTTCTTTTTTATCAAGATAGCGGGTGAATGCGTCAAATAGAGAGAGTCAAAAGAATCTCTACCTTTCCTTTAACCACACTTTTCATATTTGTGTCAGATCGAGTTTCTCAATAATTATCTATACAGAAAGTCGACGGCGCAGCTCGATCGTGGACTGTTACTGGACTAAGCGAGAACGTCACTTATTCCTTCTCAATTCACGCTGAGAATCCAGCCGGAGAAAGCGATAAGTCGAACACAGTCACGGCGAAGACTATGCGTGAGTCAAATCAAAACATTTATTGCCTGTTCATGGAAAGATATGCCTGGGATGGTAGGGTCCTAATCTTCGCATTCACGAATAAACGGGGTCAGAAAACGATGTCTTCTGTTCCCTTAGTTCTCGGTTGAGATGCAGTGGTCCATAGTGGTACATGTATTTGGTTTGATGCGGATGTGAACACAATGGATATCGGAGTGAATCTGATCTATGTGTACTGCTTTAGTCATTATGTTGAGTCTGTAAGGTACGGGACTGGATGAAAGAGAATGTGGGAGATCAGATTTTCTTTATAAATCGTGCTTTCTATGATCAGCGGAGCGAAATAGTACAAGAGAGCAGCCTTCAACATGCAATGAAACTAGTTCGTAGGGCCCTTGCAGTTGGTTTTTTTGCAATGGCCTATCATCGGTCAGCGATGCGAAAGAGTTCAGACACATAGGCTATCTGGCATTTCGAATTCCTTTTTTTGGATATGATCTGAAAAGTTATGTACCCTGCCAGCCGACCATATCTTCCGATCAACAGCGTTAACGAAGAAGCACCTAAAAATTCTGAACTTAATTTCTAGCTACAAGAGTATCCCTAATGTCTCTAGGTAAGGCTACCCTAGAAAGCATTGGACAGCAGGGTATGTAGTCCTTCTAACAGCTGGCCTTACCAGCGGGTCATAGCGTAGTCTTATGACTGTAAAATCGCTTGACGTGGATACACCTTTACCTTTAATGGCTCTCCATCTCAGACCCGGACGAGGAACGTCGTGGCCTTCTCTCTCTACTACAGAGAGGACTGATGGACATGCTACCCGGAAAGGAGGAACAGGTTAGTCAATTTGTCTCCTGATGCATCACTACTTTGGCGCGCTACTCATATTACTCAGAGATTTTCCTTCCATCAGGGATATTGTTAAAGCCGTTTCCGAACCCGATACTTTAAAGTTCTGAAAAAAAACAACATAAAATATTCATAATTGCAGAGAGTTCACGTGCTTCTTCTTCTCTGCATTCTCCCGCTCATTCTTCTCATTCTCTGCTGTGGATGCTGCTGCAGATATCGATCAAGTAGAAGGAAGAATGGAGGTGAGCTTATTGACACTTTTTCGATGGGAACAATTTGTTGGGATACTTCGCATCATTTTAATGAAATAGTGCTACCGATTGATTGAACAAGGACAAGGTTGAAACATTTAACAAACTGAAAAATGATACACTGATGCACAAAAATTGTTCTAAAATGTTGGTATCGTATGATTTCGTCGATTCCAGGCGCGAACAAGTTCCTCGACACGTCCTACCACATCTACAACCAGCAGAAAGTACATAGAAGCAAACTGGCGGAGCCCTACGATCCCAAGGAGTTCTTCGATGACAATATCGACGAGCATCTTCCACTGAGAGGCAATGGAAATAATGTAAGTGATCTAGAATATTCATAATCCTGATCAGCAATGTAGTTATGGTTACGTAGGATTACCTGACCATTTAGGTTCCCCAAAAAATCCTTCGTTTTACGACTGCAAAACGCATTGTTGAACCAATTTCCCAATTGCAGAATGACGATCGTATCTCTCTCAACTCCCGTTCGTCTCGTCGATTCCGTCTTCCCGCCGGATCCCGACCGTTCCCGAATCTCTATGGAAGAGGAGATGAGGAGTCTGATGAGGACCAACCGGATGTCGACCATCTCGCACCGTTAGAGAACCATTATGGAGGACTGATGGGAGGAGGTAAGAGGGATCTATCGATTTCTAGGTCTTGTACGAATTCATCCCTATTCGAGCTGGCTCGTATATTGTTTGATAGGAAAGACTTGTCAGTGAATGAGATCGATATGTCTAACATCTCCCCTCTTGCAGGTATTCTCTCCTACCAGCCAGTCGGTTCCTCCTCCTCTGCCCGTTGTTACTCAACGGACACGGGAGTGAGCAGGGAGATCCTCGTTCCCCATCCGCCTCCCCTTCTCTCCAATGGAGGAATGCCTCTGTACCATCCAACCTGCTCCACTCCTCTGCCACCCATTCCTCCGCTCATCAGTGAGTTTTGATTAAATATAGATCCGGTATAAAACCAGGAGTAAAGGGTCGGGGTCGCCAGCTGGCTACTGAGTGACAATTTATACCGTTACATGCTATGTGATGCGTGCACACTGATCAAAAGAAACCTGCGCATGTTCCGCGCGTTGAAAAATACGCTGAATACGGAACTACCTTTCCTTTACCTTTTATATTATAGATCCGTTTTCTCACTGCTATTCTAGCAAACACATAGAATACATAGATTAGACATTAATCCATTTTTCACTGCTTTACTAAAAAAGGGAGATTCATCAGAGAAAGGCTCGTGAGAAAGATAATAATGAATATCGCGCTACTTTCTAAGCTGGTTCTCAAAATAACAGGTGTTCACTGAAACTGCACTAACTAACATTAACAGTTCATTCACTAACAGCTGGCCATACCAGTGGGTCCCACCTAGCGTTGTCTTACGACTGTAAAATCGCTTGACGTTGATACACATTTTCCTTTACCTTTTACTTTAGTAAGCGTGAAATTTCCAGGCACAACCTGCTCCCCTCTCAAATCGGCCACTTCCGTATCATACAAGACGACGGGCGATCAAGCCGTCATCGCCTATTCCCCGGCTTCCCTTGCTGAAAGTGGAGGAAGTGGATCGGCCCAAACGAGAACGACGAATGCAGACTCACCCACTCATCCATTGTGAGTTTTCTGTGGTTTTCACCACTTCAACATCTTTTTGATCTGAGGGCAGGTGGGGTGCGCCATTGTGAGTTGAGGAGAGTAACGAATTAGTCAATTCTACTTTTTGGTCTCAGAAACGAACAAATAGCTATATGCTTTATATATCTTGCGTGCTTTTGCTCAATGCGATATTATGGGGACGTTAATAAACGGGGCCTGAACGGGATAGATTTTGCCCCGCTACAAAGAGAACTAGCAAGAGAGCGAGAGAGCGGAGAAATGCGGTCACCATCGCACACTCACCACGCGCCTCATTGGCTCAGTGGCAGAGCGTCTGTCTAGTAAACAGAAGGTCGCTGGTTCGATTCCAGCATGAGGCACCAAACTTTTGCCGCTTTCATTCGTTAATAACTGACTTGCAGGACGGATGGAAGCGAGAACGGAGGAGGTAATCGAGGTGATTCATCGAGAAACAGTCAGATCTCCTCAGTGGATGGTAGATATCAACCTATCTCGTCGTCATTCAAGACAGCACTTCCTCCCCTCATGAGTACATTCGCTAGATAGACCCGTCTGCTTTAGCTCCCATCTCAGTTACACATCTACACACGCTAGGGTTGCGTCATAATGCCTCCTCCCTCCCCCCTTCCATCCCTCCCCTCCTTCTCCCATAATATGTTGTTGTCGTTGCGGGTATCTCTTCGTTGTCAGTTCTTCCTTATTATCTCTCTCTCGTTTGTATTGTATGCAGTGAATACTCGCCGTCTTTCTTATGTAGTTCTGATTGCACACACACTCGATATCGGGCCATCTCCTACGCGTACTCTGTTCCTTTTTCCGTATTCCCTTGTTAGTCTAGTAGAACGATAACTCCCCTATCTTCAAACCTCTTCCCCGATCTCACAATCGCCCATGCTGACACACCCAATCCGATGCCCATTAGCAATAATAACTCGCTCGATTGTACACTTCCTTCTTTCTCTCGTTTGCACGATAAAGATATGCTCTCTCTCAAGTTGGTTCAAGGCCACAGTGAAGAATGTGTCCTCTATCTCTCCTTTCGATCTTATCCCACTCTCTTCCTCCCTTCTTTCCGTTCTCTCTCTAATCGACTAGAACTTTCCGGCGTTTCGTCGACAGTAATCGACAAGTGACGATAGCAGTTCGCACGTTCTCGGATTTTGAGAGACTGAGAATATTCCGGCAGCCAAAGATCATGCTATCGCGTCTCTCTCTTCTCTCGTCATTTCTCATTAGAAGAAAGGCGCGTTTCTCATCCATCTCTGCATTCATTAGGCTGGAATCTGGCGGAATAATAGCTCCCAAGAGCTTCTCTCGGTTATTGTGAGCCATTTCTCTCTCACTAGCCACTGTGTGCACAGTTGGGGTCTCATATAGGCGTTGGAAAATGGGCTCTGTCGCAAAAAAAAGCTAGCAATTCTTTCGGACGAGATTGTAAAAACTGCATTCAATTCTCAAACTCCGTTATCACCAATCATTATTGCAAATCCTCCTAGATTTATCGTGGTTTTATATCTGGTTCTATTGTCTGACTCTCTTCAAATCGCATGCTCTCTCGCTGTATCTGACTCAGTACGCGAGTTTAGACGTTCTTATCCGTTTCCCGACCTATTTACGACTATCGACTCAGAGAAAGAGATGTTTTTGGGAAATATTGTATTCAAGTGAAAAAGTCACACCATTTTAAACTAAAATAAGCAGCATTAGGCATTTGTTAATTTGTTATTCCGTTGCGCAATGCCGGCACAGTTTCCTCTTGCTGAACAATAACCAAAAGCAGAAATTATTTTTTGATTACTTTATTTATTTCTCTTTCCAGTGCTCAATTCCGCTTATTCAAAAATAAGCAAAAGCAGACCTTCTTTTTAGTTAAATAATGTATTTTCGATTCCAGTGCTTAATCATGGTGGACACTCGTAATGTCTCAGTCGATCTGATCGGCTCTCTGGACGTTGGACAGTTCAGCGAATTGGCCTATGTCTTCGGACCGGCGTCCACAGAGAAGTGAGAGGAAACTTTTTAACGTAAAAAATTGAAGAACTTCAATAAATTACTAACCAATAAAGTCAATAAAGTAGTACTGTCTCTAAGGCTAATAGGGAACAGGCGGTAAACCACAAAGGAAAATTAATTTCAGTTTACTATTTTCTGTATTTAAAGTTTATCGAGGACAAAAGCGCAGAAACTTATGCAAGAGTCTAGATCTGCAGAAACTCAAGCGGTTAACAAGGAACAGACGGTGAAGCACATCGTATCCTTTCAGTTGGCGCGCGAAGATGACACAGGAGCGATGGCCTTCACAGAATGGACGACCAGTGGATGGAGATGAACTACTCGAATTGACACAAGAAGTAGGTGAATTAGTGCCGATTCTTTTCATTTTGCTGTTTTCACCGACCTAAAACGGTTAAAGAAGAGCACAAACACCAACTGCATGATAAAGAATTGATTCCAATTACTCTCTAGCCGTCTAGCAAGCTAGAGATCATTCTAAATAAGAGACACCAGTAGTGATTTGCAATCGCTAAAGTGAACACCACAAGTCTAATTTGTATCAGTATTTTGCAAGTGGAGTGGAGCAAATTGCATTAGGATGGCGACAGGGTCGAGATAATTCGATTAGACTTGTCAGCACGAGATTTGATAGAGCTTCCCGGTGTCTAGTTCGCTATTTTGCGCAAATTCGATATCGAGTCAGGGTTGCACGTTCGTGATTTACGCCCTTTTCATCGCCAGACGATTTATGATAAGACAAAAATAGCGCGCGCAGTGAGAGAGTCTAGAGGATAAGAAGATATTCGGGATTCCCGACATTTATCGGTGGTTCTAACTTCCCAGGGAACACCGGTACCCAATCTGCAATCTCTATATTTAATTCTGCAGGTCGTCACGACCGGCCGTGGCACCGACTTCTCCGCTGACCGGCTCTACTGCAGACTCGACGGCTCCGTGTATTATGAGGTGAGCACAGTAGAATGAAAGTAAGGATCCCATGTTTTGAGATTAAAAGTCGCACGAACAGAATTGCGGTAAGATCTTGAGCACCGTTATGTTCACAGTAGTGTTGTTTATTCGAATGATATTCGTCGAATAATATTCGACGAATGACTTTCCAATTCTATTCGAGCGGCCGATTTATTCGCGAATAGAAAGAGAAGAATGATTCGAGAATAAATTTTATTCGCGAATAAATTTGCATTTATTCGCGAATAACTTTCTTTGTGCTCTCGAACCTCTCTCAATAACAAGGACAATGAGAAATGAGAGAGATATTCGCGAATATTATTCGAGAATAAATGCAAATTTATTCGCGAATATTATTCGAGAATAAATGCAAATTTATTCGCGAATAATATTCGTGAGGGCCGCTCTATTCGCGAATAAAATGAGAAAATTATTCGCGAATAGAATTCATTCTCGACTAATCTCAGGGAAATCATTCGCGAATAAGAATTATTCGATCTAACAACACTAGTTCACAGTTACGACATTGATAGCTCAGACTCGACAAAAATATATCTGTGGTTCCTACAATTGTATTGTTGGTAACCTGATGGCCAATGAGGGCATATCTATGCCGGGGCTCCAATAGCGAACCATCCTGCAAAATTGTTATATGGACTGCCACACAAACGCGTCTCTAAAGGCGTGATCAACCTGAATCGCCCTCATCGAAAATTGTTCGATTGTGAATATAATATTACAACAGTAGAAGTATGGATTACAGGATTACAGGATTTATCAGTTGTCGCAAAGTTGCGCTGATCAAGATGGGGTATCAGAAGGCCGTTTTTTCTTTCAAGATAGTATTGTTGAGGGGTCTCGGGTCAGTGAATTGGTCTTCTTTCCTTGTCACAGTAGTAGGTAATGTCGTTGTAGCCGTCGACAGACGCCGTTCAACGCATTACTCTCTTCGAAGACGAGCGACTCATGCATGCCGATCTACCAGCAGGCCATTCCATTCTTGTCAATGTGAGTCATCTACAGCTACCACAAGTCTAAGCTGAATCACTTCTAATACAATGAAATGTATGAGTGCAACTCTTCTGGAATCCCAATTCACTCGAATTGTAGGTATACGTGACAATAGGGTACGGATGGATGAAATAGATGTGACAACACAGGCAACAATAGGTGAAGATAGTAGCTGGTCTTGGGAGCCTAAACAATTAGTGTAGTGACGTGAGCACGATAACGGCTTGCCTTAGGAAGACGTAATTTTATTAGTTTTGAAATAATGATTCTAATTACAGGCTGGTGTTCTTCACACGCTGCCCCACATTAACAACGCCACCTCAGAAGTAAAGATGTTCCGTAGGCCGGTAAGTAGCCTGTTAGGCCAATTATTTTCTTACTTGCTCTCGGTGTGTCTCAATTATGACAACATTTCGGAAGAAAATCACATATGTACATGAATATTAAAATGAATAAATATGAATCAAATTGAATTTAAAATTGATTGAATTTGGCTCCTGAGAATTCTGAATATTTTCAGACAAACGGAGTTGATTTCGTCGAGCCCTCTTTCGGAATCATCCGGAATCCGTTTGAAAACTGCCACATTCTGGGATTCCAGGTAAGACTGCCTTTGTGGAGAAATTGAATAACATGATAATAAGGGTAAATAAGGTATAATTGAATCAAGGATATTTCACAATTTTCATAAGACAATCACACCGGGAGGGGTATATAGGCCGGGTACGGTAAGGACTACTTGATCCATTATTTTAAAGACTTCTAGGGCACCTTTACCTCTAAAAAAAATCAAACTACAGCAAATTTGACGACCCCTGGGGGATAGCAAGGCTTGGTCTGCCTCGGAGGGGGATTAAGCGCGATTGGACTAGTTTCGATGATACTAGTAGGAGAGAACCTACACTTTTTATGAAAATTAGAAACCCTTTTCAGACCCTCTCCTCTAACGATTACAAGTCTGTCGGATACCCACTCAAGGATACGTTCACAGACAACAATCTTGATGGATTCGTAGAGGAAGTTGATGAGCTCACTTTCAAGAATCACAAGGGAGAAGTTGTTCCTTATGTAGGTGTTATATCCTTGCCTTGCCTTGCTATTGACAAAGTAGGACTTTATAGAAGAGAGCTTTATCGACGGTACGGGAGAAAAACAGTAGCGACGTAGTCGGGCAAGGGAAGGGAATAGAATGACGTAAACACGTCTTAGAAATGCGAGGTGCGATACTTGGCTGAGTATTGCACAGTATAACACAGGGCGAGCAACGCAGTGGCGGGAATATTCAAATACTAATATTTAGAGAGTACGGTAGTTCAAGGGTGTCAGACTGATTAACACTACTTTACAATTGAGTGTTATATAATAATGAGAGGCTTTTACACAGCAGCAAGTAACGTAAAGTCATTGCTAGTTCCGCTGATTATTCCCTATTACCGATTCAAAATCTAGTTACATCAAAAAAAAGAAGCTGTTTTACTTGTCTTTGATTTCAGTTCTCTCCTTCAAACTGGCCCAAATCAAAGTATCCTTCGGCAGTGAAAGGAATGCGACAGGACTTCACAATGACGTGGATCGATTGTGGAGAGACGATGGAGATTCAGTTCAAGGTACGAGAATATCACGGAGTTATTGTAGATCGAGTAGGAAATCGAAACCTCAATTCCGATTATCCTAACTTATTGAACAACTTTATTAGTATAATTGGACTAAACGCGCCCATTATAATTGTGACTAGTTATCGGAGGTTGCGCTCCCCTAATTTAGCTTTGGCTCGGAATTCTTTTCTTGACGATCCGGAAGATGATTATTTCATTAAAGGAAAATAATATGATCGTAAATGCTACCTCATACGATCAATGTCAGTTAATTCTACTTATTCCAGGGCCTAACAGGCTCTCTTGCGGGAGGAGAGGGACGGCCCGGAGTGGTATACGATAAGGAGAAGAAGACCATTGATGTGAATGTGAGTGCCTCTCTTCAAATAAATTCAAATTATTTATTTCCTGTATATTAGAAGGTGGGGGGTGATTCTTCCCACGTTAAACGGTATATTCAAGGTCATTCGATTCAATTCATGATTCGTATTTTATATTTGATGTGATCTCGTGTTTCGTTTCGACCGAATAGAAGCGCGCATTCAAACATCTCTTAGAGAAGAAACAGTGATCTGACCTGTTAGCAAGGAACGATGCTACCTGGATATTATTAATAAGAATTGTGTTTCTCCTGACTATCCCTTTTCACTCCCTTTATCCAAAATTTCCAATTTCCTTTAATATTGTTGCCCGTCCCTTCCTCAATTCGACGTCATACGATGTCATTCGTCGCGTCTCGGGCGTAGACAAATGATTACCAAAAATTAATAATATATTAAACCAGCCGAATTATCATCTGGAGGCCTCTTCAATGCGCGTTGTGCTCTCCATCCCTTTCGCAATATAGAAAGCGCGCGCAACACGTTTGACCTTGTTTATAGCTTCCTGATCTGCCTAAGTGACTTTCGCAATAGTGGACAAACATACACGCACAGGGAGACATCTCTCCTTTATTAAGGAATATGATTATCAAAATATCGGTAATTCAGCTGGTGCTCCGCCGTGTGGATGGCACGTTTTTCGTCCAGTGCAATGAGGGCGAACAATTGTGTATGCTCGTGTCCCCTCCCGGAATGAGAGGAGAACCCATCGAGGTATGATTTCCCTCCATACCTAGGGACGATGACACATGGAAAAATATGCTTTATCCCTCTATCGGAATTCTCTATCGGGAATTTATATATATCTACATTGCAGGAAGCACTCCAATGCATTAATTTCTCTCGAGGAATTCGATTGCCCGCTTCGTATTGGCACTCTGTACCCTTCCCTCTTCCTGTGGTCAGTTCAACCTATTGTGCGCCTGAAATGCTCAGCAAAAGAAACGTCCTGGTTAGCGAGCTATCGATTATCTGGGAGAGATGAAGGGGGAAGGAGGACAGGTAGATCACTAGCCTCCTCCCGGCATCTTCCGACCTCATCTCAGTTCATCAAAGGTCGACTACGATTGGAAAAATCTCACGATAATGTAAATACGAGCATCATAGATGAGACTAAATTGTTGGACCAACATTATATCATTTCACAAGGTGGTTGTTGTCAAAAATGGTATGTTCATGTAGCAATGCTAAATTCAGGAAAATTGAAACAGAAACTTGGAAATAGAGCGAAATAGTGTGGATTCAAATTGGTAATGATCAAATAAATTTGCAGGTAGGAGCGATGAACCATCTAAGCGAGGTCGTCGGAGAAACAAATTGCGGCCAAGTAGTCAATCTCACTGAGGAAATTGGAAAGACGCTTACAATTCAGCTGTAAATTCACGTTGAAAGCAATATCATTCCGTTACAATATTGTAATTTTTAGTTGTAATAAAATATTCTTCATTTCACAGCTGAGAAAAATGCTTCTTCTTTATTCCATTAAAGGGGTAGGGGCAAGAATATCTGGCTCTGTGAATTCTCTATGCCAGATGATGTGGCACGAAAACCCGACAACACTTTCGAAACTCCCATGTTTTCAATTTTCGTTTGAACTGAGACATGGCCGATTGGCTGGGTGCCAAGCGCCCCTGATCATGCAGACAACGAGAGAGGGAGAGAAGATCAATGAAATGACGGCGCATGCAAATTGGCGCGCGCCGCTCGCTTATGATAATTGAGCCAGCATTCGTGTCTGTTCTTCTTTTTTCCAATTTTTCAATCACTTCAATCGAAAATACTGTTGAAAAAAAAACGTTGGAAAAAACAATGCCAATGACTATTTTAACGGTAACTAGATCTAAAGTGTGTGGTTATGATAAATGCTTAGTTTGTACCAAAAAAATATTAGCCTTCTGTTAGCTTTCTGATCGATCGTCTTCACTGCGGGGGTTGGAGAGTCATCGCAGTGAATGGCTCATCTCGGTTCGAAGAGCCGTTCTCCTTCTCACCAAATGAGACCGAAATGACAAGTCGGAGGATGATGACCTCTACGAATTCTGAGTACCCTCCTCAACCTGTAGGAGATGAGCCTGCCTTCCTGTACCCAACCTTGCCCTTCCTAGCATAATAAGTGCATTCTAGTTTGTTGTGAGTCCCTCTAATCGATCCTGCTTCCATCTGGCCAATCTCTCCAAGTCCTGAGTGTGAACCGGCCACCACTCGCTGTTTCAGCTCGTACGTGAGCGAACTTCCTTTCTCTGGCTCAAAAGTGAGGATCATCCGATCGTACAACACTAATCACGCACTTTTTCATGCACCAGCCCTTGTAGAGTTCAGTAAAACGGTTTTGTAGAGGGAACGCCTTTCCCTCGTATTTTCTTGTGAATATAATACATTCCCCATAATATTCGTTATATTTAATAATCAAAAATATCCAAACTACTTGATAAATCAAATATGGTCCTTTTACTAATTTTAGAATCAATGGGAGAGAGTGATCTATAGTATAACACTCATATCATGCGTATTTCGTTAGAACTCTGCATGGTAGCTATACTCGAAGCGATTTGCTGCTCCAGGCTCTTTGATGATGATCGTAATGCTCTCCAAACTACTTAATAAATCAAATATGGTCCTTTTACTAATTTTAGAATCAATGGGAGAGAGTGATCTATAGTATAACACTCATATCATGCGTATTTCGTTACAACTCTGCATGGTAGCTTTACTCGAAGCGATTTGCTGCTGTTTTGCTGCTCCAGTCATTCTTGAATAAGAGTTGAATGAGAGGAGGGAGAAATCGCCCCTTCATTTCCCCTTATTCTCTTCATTTGCCAGCCCTACTCTCCATACTACTTGATAAATCAAATATGGTTCTTTTACTATTTTTAGAATCAATGTTAGACAGTGATCTATAGTATAACACTCATATCATGCGTATTTCGTTACAACTCTGCATGGTAGCTATACTCGAAGCAATTTGCTGCTCCAGGCTCTTTGATGATGATCGTAATGCTCTCCATACTACTTGATAAATCAAATATGGTTCTTTTACTAATTTTAGAATCAATGGGAGACAGTGAGCTATAGTATAACACTCATATCATGCGTATTTCGTTACAACTCTGCATGGTAGCTATACTCGAAGCGTTTTGCTGCTCCAGGCTCTTTGATGATGCATGCATACCATGCAGAGTTGTAACGAAATACGCATGATATGAGTGTTATACTATAGATCACTGTCTCCCATTGATTCTAAAATTAGTAAAAGGACCATATTTGATTTATCAAGTAGTATGGAGAGCATTACGATCATCATCAAAGAGCCTGGAGCAGCAAAACGCTTCGAGTATAGCTACCATGCAGAGTTGTAACGAAATACGCATGATATGAGTGTAATACTATAGATCACTGTCTCCCATTGATTCTAAAATTAGTAAAAGGACCATATTTGATTTATCAAGTAGTATGGAGAGCATTACGATCATCATCAAAGAGCCTGGAGCAGCAAAACGCTTCGAGTATAGCTACCATGCAGAGTTGTAACGAAATACGCATGATATGAGTGTAATACTATAGATCACTGTCTCCCATTGATTCTAAAATTAGTA
>LS484936.1:0-13131 GCA_900490705.1 Pristionchus arcanus
AAAAAAAATCAATTAGAGGACTCAACATGATTTCTTAACAGCATCAATCTTAATATATCAGTACCAGTTAGAAGTAGAGACATGGAGATTGGGGGTTGCATCCGATCTACTAAGGACGCACATTTCAACAAACGTCGGTATAGAACAGGTCATAGAGGAAAAAAAAAACATAATCATTCCAAATCATTCCAACCGACAAATCGTAACATTGCAGAATGGGCCGAGTCCCCCCGTTGGTGCGGGCGTCGTCGCCGGCGAGGAAGGAGGGATCGAGCGCGACGAAGGACGAAATAGGGATAAGGTATGTGGATTTATGTCCAGTAAAGAAAATTCATCATCATGAACAAGGAGGATCTTGACTTGGATATTTCTAGTTTCACAGATGCATCAGGAAAATAAGAGTCTGATCACAAGGGTTATTTGTGTATCAACGCCATCGTATAGACAGTAGAGTTCATAGACAACCAATCTTGCTCCGAGTAATTCATAGAAAAAAAACAATAGTATCAGCGACGGATTTGAGTATCAGCGACGGAATACACACAGTCTCATATCATCAGCGATCACACGGGTTATTTGCGTATCAACCTCATCGTATAGACAGTAGAGTTCATAGACAACCAATTCCGCGAACACAATGTGTAGGAAAAAAAATGAATAAGGTGATAGAGATTGCATCCAAATAACAAATATGATAAATGTTACATGGCGGATCCATGTACCAGCAACACTAGATACGAGTCCAGCGCGTTAAAATTCAATCGAGTGACGGGTGAGAAACAAAACAAAAATATTCTTCTTGCTCAATAGGAATGAGTTGGCGACCTGGTGGTCGAAAGTTTCAATGCACCCATTAAAGGATTAGGATTTCACATTACACAATAAAGGACCAACAATCGGCCGAATAAATAGCATAGTCTGCGCCAAGTGATCTCGCGTGTCAGCACACTTTCTAATGGGGTTGTGCACTTGAAAAGGCAATTGATACAACACACATAAGTGATAAATTGAATATGAACATTGCAGAAGGGCCGAGGCCTCCCGCAGGAGTGGGCGTCGTCGACGGCGACGGAAGGACGTAGGAGGCCGGTATATGGATATAGGGTGAGTGATTTAGAATAATATAGAGAACGCAAACGAAGCATCGAAAGGAGATTAAAGAAATGAACAACAAGGACAAACAACAAGGAGAATTCGCGTACCATTAGGTGGTCTAAAAGTTGATTGGTTTTAACTTGACAATGAGGTGGATACACCAGGGATATTTAAAACAAATATAACATCGTATAGCTTGGTGGTATCTAGTTCCATTTCGTAGTGTGGAGTAATAGTGGTTATATCTTTACAATGATTGTAGCGGACGCGATGAAATAAAAAAAAAAAGAAAATGAAACGCACATGGCGACTTCATGTACCACTACCGCTTCATATGCGTTCGAGATCGTAGCAATTCGATAGCGATGCCTTATTCACATATAACATAACCCATATTCACAAGAGTTCACAAAATGGATATTTCTTGTTTCAATAGATGTAGTAAAGTAATAGGATGATTCATATTGCAATGGCGAGTAACCTCTAATTACACAACAAATAAAAATCCCCCCCCCCCTCTAAGAATGAGTGAGTCATTGCAGAAGGGCCGAGTCCTCCCGCTGGAGCGGGCGCCGACGCAGAGGAAGGACGATCGCCATAGATGTAGGGATACAAGGTTAGATTTATATTTTTCATGGGTGAAGTGACATGATAGTGACCAATAGCAGCAAGATTGAGGCATCAACAATTACACTTAGGGAGCAGTATTCATCAGGATGCAATAATCCCATACTTTCGTTCATATAAGATTCGTTCATATAAGAGGAAACTGAATGTGTCAAAAAAAAAATTTAAAGAAAGGTAGGTAGGAGATTTGTTGTCTCATGGCGACTAGATACCCTAACGTGTTTGTACTAGGGGATGAAGAAGAGGAAAGAAAGAAAAACACAATCATAACGTTGCAGAAGGCCGAGTCCTCCCATATGAGCGAATAATGTAGAATTAGTGAGAGGTAGCAAACGACGTATACAGATGAGATTAATGTTCGTGTACCATTAGGTGGTGTAATAGCCGATTGGTTTTAACTTGACAATCAGTTGAGTATGCATCGCATAGAAAAAAAAAAGAAAATGAACGCACATGGCGACTTCATGTACCTCTGCCGCAGCATATGCGTTCGAGATCGTAGCAATTCGATAGCGATGCCTTATTCACATATAACATAACCCATATTCACAAGAGTTCACAAAATGGATATTTCTTGTTTCAATAGATGTAGTAAAGTAATAGGATGATTCATATTGCAATGGCGAGTAACCTCTAATTACACAACAAATAAAAATCCCCCCCCCCCTCTAAGAATGAGTGAGTCATTGCAGAAGGGCCGAGTCCTCCCGCTGGAGCGGGCGCCGACGCAGAGGAAGGACGATCGCCATAGATGTAGGGATACAAGGTTAGATTTATATTTTTCATGGGTGAAGTGACATGATAGTGACCAATAGCAGCAAGATTGAGGCATCAACAATTACACTTAGGGAGCAGTATTCATCAGGATGCAATAATCCCATACTTTCGTTCATATAAGATTCGTTCATATAAGAGGAAACTGAATGTGTCAAAAAAAAAATTTAAAGAAAGGTAGGTAGGAGATTTGTTGTCTCATGGCGACTAGATACCCTAACGTGTTTGTACTAGGGGATGAAGAAGAGGAAAGAAAGAAAAACACAATCATAACGTTGCAGAAGGCCGAGTCCTCCCATATGAGCGAATAATGTAGAATTAGTGAGAGGTAGCAAACGACGTATACAGATGAGATTAATGTTCGTGTACCATTAGGTGGTGTAATAGCCGATTGGTTTTAACTTGACAATCAGTTGAGTATGCATCGCATAGAAAAAAAAAAGAAAATGAACGCACATGGCGACTTCATGTACCTCTGCCGCAGCATATGCGTTCGAGATCGTAGCAATTCGATAGCGATGCCTTATTCACATATAACATAACCCATATTCACAAGAGTTCACAAAATGGATATTTCTTGTTTCAATAGATGTAGTAAAGTAATAGGATGATTCATATTGCAATGGCGAGTAACCTCTAATTACACAACAAATAAAAATCCCCCCCCCCCTCTAAGAATGAGTGAGTCATTGCAGAAGGGCCGAGTCCTCCCGCTGGAGCGGGCGCCGACGCAGAGGAAGGACGATCGCCATAGATGTAGGGATACAAGGTTAGATTTATATTTTTCATGGGTGAAGTGACATGATAGTGACCAATAGCAGCAAGATTGAGGCATCAACAATTACACTTAGGGAGCAGTATTCATCAGGATGCAATAATCCCATACTTTCGTTCATATAAGATTCGTTCATATAAGAGGAAACTGAATGTGTCAAAAAAAAAATTTAAAGAAAGGTAGGTAGGAGATTTGTTGTCTCATGGCGACTAGATACCCTAACGTGTTTGTACTAGGGGATGAAGAAGAGGAAAGAAAGAAAAACACAATCATAACGTTGCAGAAGGCCGAGTCCTCCCATATGAGCGAATAATGTAGAATTAGTGAGAACGACAAGATCTAATAGGTTACTGGAATCATGCAAGCGATAATAAGACGAGCCGACATCGGTTGAATAAAAAAATAAAATAACAATGCATTGCAGAAAGGCCGAGTCCTCCCACTGGTGTGGGCGTCGACGCAGATGACGATCGCCAATGGCGAGAGATCGATATAGGGAGACAAGGTGAGAGTTTTCAATGAATTTATTTACCCGGAGAATATAGAAGTGGACTTGCGTTGCATGTTGATTCTATGTGTCATTGACATTTCATAAGCTGCTGGAAGCTACTGGAAACAATGAATCAACAAATACTCCCAGTCATTCAACTTGTTCACAACATATCATTGCAGAAGGGCCGAAGCCTTCCGCAGGAGCGGGCGACAACGACGAGGGCAATCGCCAGGAACGTAGAGGTTTAAGGTGAGTGTTTTCGAAGATGGAAAAAGTGTAATCGTGCATAACATATTGATTCTGTGTGTCATCGACATGACAAAAGCTGCCGGAAATAATGAATCACCAATTACTCGAAATCTTTCGACATCAAAAACATAAATTCAAACAAATTATGAGCAAGCATTTTATCTGCGTACAACGGACATAGGATAGATGACGAACATAAAATATCGAAATTGAATGAAATATTGCAGATCCCGAAGACTCGTCGATGCAAGCAAGAAGAGCGCATCTGAAGTCAATTGGAAAGTGAAAACAATAGTTTCAATCGTCCAGATCTCATTTCACATTGAACCTAGGAATCACCCATTGTGTAGGGAGCAGTTCGTTTTTAATGCCTAGAAAATCGTCAAATTGTAATTTTAGTAGCCTAGGACCATTTTGGAACGTCTCTGAAAAATTTGGATTTTTTCAATTTTTTTCAAAAAAAAATCCATACCATTGATCATTCTTTTTTTCGTACCTCAAAAGTAGTCGGGAATCACGGAAAAATAGACGATATTTTTCCGTGATTTTGTGTGCACCGAAAAGTTCGTGAAATAAGCCACGCATTTTTTGGTGCACCAAAAAGTGCGGAAAATAATCCACGCATTTTTTGGTGCACCAAAAAGTGCGGGAAATAATCCACGCATTTTTTGGTGTCCCAAAAAGTGCGTGGCTTATTTCCAGCACTTTTTGGCGCACACAAAACTCCGCATAATAAGGACCGTGATTGTATGTACACTGAAATTCACGCAGAATAAACCCGTCTTTTTTAACACCTTTTTTTCACGGACAAGTCGTTTTCACACAAGGCTATACAAACTCACACTTTCATCCTTAAGACTTTTATTCTCCCTGCCTCATATTCCCATCTATCAAATACCCGATATCAGTGAGTATGACTGATAGTCGATGATTGAATTCCGTTTCTTTGCAGTTACCTGTTGTCTTCTCACTATCTCGGATAATATGAATGATATGTATGAATGGTCATCGTACGATGGGGCGATTGACAAATCAAAGACTACTAAAGACTGGGCGTGAGTTTTGCATAATACTTTGAATAACCTGGAAAATGGTGAATAATATCACGCATATTAGGCATATGATGGGTTATTATCTCGAGAAGATTGCAACTGCAATTGGAAAGAAGAAGATTTCTCCCCATCTCGTTGCAACTACCGAACAATTTCTCAAAGATGGTTGGTTAATGAATTTATTCATTCTATTATAAGTGCACTCCTCACCAAATGTGTCTTCAGATAAGTGGGAGAAGCGTGCTGCTGCTCTGATTGGATGGACTGTCGTTGGCAAGAATTTCCGAGAAGGAAGAATGATCAGTCTCGTCAATTTTGCAATGGGTGTCCTATGCGATACAGTGAGTGAAATTCGATGGAAAACGATTTTGTTTCGCTTTTTTTTGTCTCGAGATTCTACCGTAATCACATCATCCTTGTCTAATCTTCATCGTAGCATCCCCGTGTTCGCTACTACTCCATCTACCTCCTCGATAGCCTCTTCCGTCGGAATGATCTCAACGATCATCAAGATCGATTCGAGAAGGTTCGTTCCTATTGATCTTTGATCTTTGATCTCTGTCTCCCTTCAGGTCCTCACTGCGCTCATTCCGAATCTCTCCGATCCCATTATTAGAGTGAGAAATAAAACAGTGGACGCCCTCGCGAAACTGTTGTTGATTGGAGAATGCCCTGACAAGGTATGTTTCAGTCGATAGCTTGCTCAATTTTCAGTTCTATCTGCCTAATTGAAATGTTCAGAATATTCTTGCTGCTAACTATGATGCAATCGTTCCTATTCTCATATCGACAATGGAGAAATGGGAGCCGTATGAGGACGTTTGCCAGGTAAATACTAAATTACCATTGTTATCTATCGGTTGTCTATTTCATTTTCTGACTCCCTGACTAATTTCAGTTCTCATCCACAAACACAATGATTGTAATCTCCTCCTTTGCTGATGCTGCTGGCAAGGATCGATTCAAGGTCCATTTCAAGAAGGTTATTTATCTTCCATTCTCTTCACTTGGCACAGTTTCTCGCACATCAGACAATGCAAGAGAGACTGCAAATCTCTATTGTCTCATTTCAGGTTACGTCTTTGATCGTTACTATCTTTCGATCGATGGACGTCTTTATTACGCCGCTGGCATTTTCTGTCAATCGAATCTGCAGAGTAATGGGATCAGAGTGCATTACTCTCCTCAGATTGGTCTCGTTCAAGATCGATTTGAACATTAGTATGGTATACGAAATTCCTTCAAAAATGAAAGAATTATCATTCAGATGGGCATCACTTCTTGAGGACTCTGATCAAGGTAGGCCTTTCTTTATCATGAAAACAGGATCGTGGGATAGAGTTCGAAGATCAGAGTAATTGTAATTGTAGGCCGTTCACACTGACAATTTCGATGGTTCTGCTGAGACGATTAAGGAGGAGCAGAAGCTGGCCCATTATGTGAAGAAGTTCAGTGTAAGTAATCATTAATTCGCTCGCTCGTCAATCTGACCATCTTCGCACTTAGAAAAAGGAGGGATTACGGAAGGACTGCATTGTTGAATTTGCTAAAAATCAATAAAAATTTGCAGATGGATGAAGAATCCGTTGAATGGGCGAAGAAGTCAATGAGTGAAGAAGAAAAGGAAACTTTGAAGAGAATGCTTTCCTATGAGTAGACTACAGTACCCCGCACTTTTATTTCTTTCAAATGTGTAATCTCTGGTTATGCCACGTCCCAATTGTTTGTATAACGATGTTCGCTAAATAAGAAACAGAATAAATCTAATTGTGAAGAAACAGTTCTTTCAAACAAAGCAATTCAAACAGTTTTTTTCCGAAGTAACCCTTTCGGTTTCATGATCGAAAGGACAGTCAGTACAACAAACATAAAAACCTTTCCTTCGGTGAAACGTATCAGACAAACAATTTCCTGCTTCCCTGTTGTACAACAATACAAGATCATGTCAATTTTATTGACAGCACACGAATAGCAAATATTAGAGTAGAAAATACAGCAGTAGAGCAATATACATGAAAGCAATAATCGTAAAATAGTATTTTAACATACATACAATCTAACGAGCAAGATGTATTTAACATGGAGAAAGGACTAAATAAATACAATTATTATCTACCGGTATTCCTTTATTATTATCGAGGCTCAAATTCGTTCAATTCGTGTCAAGAGAGCGTAGAGAAAACTTGCTGCCGTCACACTGGAATGATTACAATAACGATCTCAGATTAAAAAAAAAAACTAATCATTGTATCCAACAAATACGATTTTTAGAGTATCCTATACACGTCCTTTGAGGTTTTTAAAAGATCTAGACTTTCAAGCCAACTGTATTTCAAGATTGACTATTGTATATCTATTGTATGAGAAAAAGTATACCATTTCACGATGCATATGCAACCGTTGCCAACCAGATAGAACTTCCAAACCACACGAACAGATTAAATAGATTCGGTTCTGAAATCGATTAGAGGGGGTCTACAATCGAATCATTATAATACACCTGTGTCAAAGTGGAATGGTGATAATTCTGAAGATGATCAGTATAGCCACGCGTCGTCTTGGGATACTTCTGAAATTAAATGGTTGTTAAGTATTTATTATTTTGAAAAAAAGTGTAATGTAACTCACTTCGCACAGCACGCATTGAGGAGTTTGAGGAATTGGCTGAAAAGATCTTTAATTTTTTAAATAAAGAAATTTTGACTTTACTTCTTGTTGCCACAAATTTGATTTTCCAGCAAAAAATATAGACTTCATAAAATAAATAAATAAAAAAACAAACTATCTGGCAAAGTTATCGATATACCTCGGGTTCGGAGCATTCGGATTCCGTGTCTCTTCTACGTATCGCTAATCTAGGCTTCTTCGTATCAGAATCGACGCTAGGATGAGAAACGACGACTTTTCTCTTCCGACCTCTGTCGACCGTTGGAGAATCCTGAAGGCCCATTTAGTACATGCGTGCCAAGTTCTTATATAGGTTTTTTCAGTTATTTATATTGTCCAAAAATATGTACTTTGCGAAAGCAAAAGAAAGAAGAATACAATTAAAAATGAAATATTCACTCACCTTATTGATTTTCTTCACATCCTCCATAACTGTTTCATTCGCTGGTGATTCGGTATCTTCATCAGAATCCTCGTTATAATCAATATATCTCTTGGGTCTGGAGACACTTCTCACGGGTCGAATATTCATTTCTTCTATAGCGTTATCGATTGAGCTCTGAAAAAAAAGAAATTGTTGCGTTTTTCAATGTTCTTGCATAATTCCAGTTAATCAGAGCAATATTGCCTAACAATAAATAATAATGAGCATATTTTTGCGAGTTTTTTTTCAAGAAAATTAGTTTGATTTAGTTCAATGTTGCATAGTTTAACAATGACTAACCTCTTTTGCGCTCTTCCTTCGAATCGGTTCACCATCCCTGCCGATAACGATGAAATTTGCCAGTTTGCACTAAAAAATGCACAATCGGATGAGAACCACAAATTTTCGGAGGGGCGTAGCATTTTGCCAGTATGGTTTAAACACCAAAAATTTAAAAAAAAAATTCGGTTCTCATCCAACCTAATACATAAAAACAATTCTACTTACTGCTAGAATGTGCTTATGCGACAATCCTTCGTAGCCACACTCACATCGCAAGAAGACTCCAGCCTGCAATAATCGATTGCAACGATATGAGGAACAAAGTACTAAATGTTTATACAAACACAATAACTGCTCACCACGGAAGGAGTAGTATTGTGAATTTCTCTAATGTGCCAATCCCACGATCTCACTATTCTCGTATGAAACTGAATAAATAAATTAGCACAACAACCATGGAATATATACCTCGCATTCATGACACTGCATTTCAGTTTCGCTTCGTTTCCACTCACGAATTCCAACTTTCCGTGATCGAGGACGTGCCTCAGATTTCGACTTTTTCTTCATTAATTGTTTGCGATCTCCATTAGAATTCTCTTGCGAATCAATATATCTCTTTGGTCGAGAAACACTTCTCACGGGACGAATATTCACATTCTTCACAGGAATATCCATTGAGATCTGAGTGAATATCATTCCAAAGATGTGGATGAGGAAGGAGCGTACCTCCTTAATCGATGGTGTTGCTCTTCCTTCCATTTCTGCATCGATTCTCAATTCATTCGATTCACTCTTGAGCTCAGCGAGCCTTCTCATCATTTCACTAGAAACGATAATATTATTTCATTCTAAATTGTCCTTGTGTCTATTTTTAACCCCACTTATTCTTTCCGTTAGCGATGTTCTCCTTTCTTTTAATCTCTTCCAGCTGTTCCGAGACATCAGCCAATCTGAGTATTGCGATTACTGGTATGGGATGGATGGAAAAAGTTTTTTTTTAATCTATCCCACCTCCTTTCAAATTCTTCATCTCGTTCCTTCTTAACAACATCGAGAATTCCGTGTTTTGAGTCTAAAAGAGGTGATTTTATCAAACGTTAGAGAAAGAATGTAATCATCGTTAAAAATCGATACCGAGAAGGTTCTCCGCCCGTTCCGCTCTCAATTCGGCCTCACGTGCAATACGACAGGCTTTCTGCAAAAATAAATTAACTGATGTCTTTTGACGCTTAAAATGATCAACCACGTTAGAACTTTTTAAGCCTCCATAATACGCTTCTTAGAAAGGGTGAATACCTGCAACTGACGCTCCGTCTTGCTCAATTTCTCGAGTAATTCGATATGTTCTTGTGAAGAGATGGGAGGAGTAGGGACTGCCTGCAGTTGTATTTCATTAATGCCAAGGAAGAGAAAAAGGACACTAAAAATCTTCTTGAGCCCTCACATCATTCTCAGTAGCCGCCGATTCATCATCATCAATGACGATAACATCCCGATTCTGAAATAAACACGATCGCTGAGGAAATTGACAAACAATCTACTTTGAAAATTATTAATCAGAGCATGGTCGAACACACAAACGAATAAATTGGGCTTACTTTACTCTAGCAGATTTAGCTGGCAAGCATGTACCTGTAAGCGTAAACAAACCTTGGAGGAACGATGGATGGAGTCACTCATACTTCAGCAGTCACGGATCAAGCTTAGTTACTAAAAGTACATCGATTATCTTTAATGAGCATCATCCTGGAGGGATCGATCTCGAGATATATGAGTACCATTAAGACAAAGAATTTTGCAAAATCATGAGGAAGACAAACAAATCTTGGCAGCAACAACAAAAAAACACACAATTTAGCGCTGAAAACCAATTCTGTCAGGATTACGCACGCTCCATCTTTTAGCGTACTTACAGCACATAAGGATAAGCAGAGCATGCGTTCGCGTAAGCTTGTTATCAAGTACAACAGATAAAACAAGCGCATCTACTCGAAGTAGCTTCATCAAAAGATAGAGAGAGAGAGAGAAAGCGACAATTTTCAAATTCTACCGTACTAGTTTTTGAATTTGTGTTGATTATCAGAAAATGATATTTTTTCTATTCTTTTTTTTTTAATTTTCGAGCGTTTCCACGGAATTTCAAGGCACGATTTACAGGTTGACAAAATCTCACAGTATAAGTAGTGTCAGTAAATGTCGAACACACGCGGTAAAATGGAGGGAATATTTGTTTTTCAAATTGTTGAAAATTTGAATTGGCGGGCAGTGGTTAAGCAGGTTGGCGCGCAGCTGAGTATCCAAGTCGCGGTCGTCAGCAGAGCCGTGGTCTGTGTTTAGTCTATGCTGAGTACGGTGGTTGTTCGTTATTGATTACCAATCAGCCAATCAGGAAAAAGTGGGCGGAGTCTTGCTTTTGCATTGACCTCAAATTCCGTGGTTTCATCAGTAATTATTCGTGTAGGATGAAACAAATATGGTTCAAAAATCATGTAGAAATATCGTTTAAAAAAAATAAGAAATAATATAAGTCGCATATTCACTGATCATTTAGACTACCGTAATCTGAAGTTGTGAAACAATGACATCAATAAACTCAAATTGACAACTTGTGTTCCTCACAAAGATATTCATTGATTCACTTTCTTCCTCACAAAGATATTCATTGATTCAGAAGTTGCCTGTGTAGGATGCTCGAGATAGATAGAATATTGCGAAGATAGATACGAGAAATTCGTTCCCTGCAATGAGTAGATTCAAATAATAGGAGATAGTTTGATTCGATATGAAGTCATAGTTTAGTTTCCTGTTGTATTCGGGATATAACGAGTGAATATTTAATTGAGATCTCAAGCCCTCAGTGAGAGATCGAATGTGAAGATTGATCCTTAAATCACGCGCAAATTCAGGATCTGCTGATATGATCCCATTGTGACATCCTCATATGATCACTCGCGCAAGTGCGATGTTTTGCCTATCGGAAGTGATTCCCTTTGCAGATCAAACGTGCGATCATGCGATTTTTATACACGCCACGTGGTTAGAGAAGACGATAAATAGGTGCAACCGAGAAGAGGGAACTCGCAACATCTCACTGCTTTGCCAAACTTGCTTAGTATGTGGAAGCTGTATTAATTGATTACTTTAAAAAAATAGATAACGTATAAAAATCAGTTTTCAGTAGTGGATACGGTAATCTTCAGAATTGGGCGGGGTGAAGCGCGCGCCTGTGTGCAGATTTCTACGCGCTTTCACGATCTGAATCTTTCGCCTCAACTCGCAAATTATCGATTTTTTGTTCGTGTTTACGGTGTTTTGAATGTTCTTTTCGTTCCATCTGGTCTGGCATCAGACACACGTCTACTTTCAGAAATGCTGTCAGCCCGAGCGGTCGCCGCAAGCAGAAATGGACTGCGTTCCTTCTCGTTAGTTTTTCCATTCTTATCTTCAATTTTAAACCGTTAAACTAATGAGTAGTTGAATATATTCAGAGGAAGCGGTCTCACGTCTGAGCAGTTCATGCGCAAGATGCAGAATGAGCCCATTCTCGAGTACAAGAAAGGATCGGCCGAGCGGTAAGCGACACGTTGCTATAATTCTTAATTGAACGATTCCGAGTTAAACTTAATAAAATATTAAACTGTTAAATGATATTATTATAGAGTGGCTCTCGATGGGGAGCTAAAGAAGATGGCGGCGACCGTTCACGAGGTTCCTCTGCGTATCGGAGACAAGAAGATCAAGAATAAGCTTGAGCGAAAGCAAGTCATGGTAAGTCTACTAGTTCTAGTTGTGCTGTGTTGCGCTATCGAATACCTCTCGCTTTGGTGATAAACTGTGATTAGCGCCTATTAGGAAGTGATAGTGTAAATCACTCCCTTATCGTGTGCAATTTTGTGCGCGGTGCGTGGGTGCAAAACACGCACTGAACTATCTTTATCACCCTCAGTTTTCTTTAAAATAAAACTTTTTCTTTTCATCCAGCCCTCTGATCACAAGCACGTGCTCGCCAAGTACACACACGCGACCAAGGAGCAGATCAATGAGGCCATCGAGGTAATGATTTTTATTTAATAATAATAATTCAACTTTCCTGATTCTATTTGTGTTTCAATATGAATTACAATGTTTCAGGTCGCCCTCATCGCTCGCCAGAAATGGGAGCGCGTCCCGCTCAAGTGAGTTATTATTTTCTTCAAATGTCTATTTTTAAATATGTTATTAAACTTAAAAAATAATAATTGTCAGGAAGCGTGCGGATATGCTGCTGCACGCGGCCGATCTGTGCGGTGGCAAGTACAGAATGCAGCTGAATGCATCAACCATGCTCGGACAGGGCAAGAATATCATTCAGGTAGGAGAGAAATATTTAATTTATCAAATCATTTAATGAAAATAATACTACTGACATGAAGTAATGTCATCCTTCCAATTTGGAAGCATTCATTTATATTCAACCAGCCGGGGACGCGCGCCTACGGCGCGCTTCCCGGCTGGATAACGCGGCTTATGTGCTTAGTTAGGTTTGTGCGAACCTGTCCCCATCATTTAGAACATTCTAGAAGCCGTTGGACCTGTTCCCTTCATTTTCGAACATTCTAGAAGCCGCTGGACATGTCCCCGTCATTTTCGAACTTTCTAGAAGCCGCTGGACCTGTCCCCGTCATTTCGAACATTCTAGAAGGTTCTGGAA
>LS484936.1:14352-54801 GCA_900490705.1 Pristionchus arcanus
TTTCGAACATTCTAGAAGGTTCTGGAACTTTCTCTTCAATTTCGAACATTCTAGAAGGTTCTGGAACTTTCTCTTCATTTTCGAACATTCTAGAAGCCGCTGGACCTGTCCCTGTCATTTCGAACATTCTAGAAGGACCTGGCACGTTTCCCGGTAATTTGGTTACTGTAGGTATACTGTAGTCAGGTACTGTAGGTATACTGTAGTCAGGGTTACGGTAGGTATACGGTAGTCAGGGTTACGGTAAGTTTACGGTAGTTACGGTAGGTCTACGGCAGTACTTGAGGCGGGGGGGGGGCCGACTTGTTTACACTTGTTTCCTCTGCGTCTCTGCCCCAGAGAGTTTCTCTGGCGCTCTCGCCTAGGCGAACAAACACACACGCACAGGGAGGACACTCTCCTTTATTAAGGAGTAATGATTTCCTAACAGATTATTTGAAGACACAGTACTACTGGCGCATAAAAAGTTATCCTTCCAATTCTTTGAATCTATTTTTTTATTAATATTATTCATTCAGGCCGAGATTGATGCAGCTTGTGAGCTCATCGATTTCTTCCGATTCAACGCCAAATTCGCCCTCGACCTCGAGCACTACGAGCCCATCTCAACGGACGTCAGCACGAATCAGATGTCGTTGAGGGGAATGGAGGTACGGTAGAATGGAGAAGTGCGATCATGGACTGACTATTTTTTATCGTAATTGTTTTGGTCCCGGCACATTTGCGCTTCACGCGATACTTACAGTTGCTTTTTCAGGGATTCGTAGCCGCGATTGCTCCCTTCAACTTCACAGCCATTGGAGGCAATCTGGCGTCCGCACCCGCGCTCATGGTACGGTAGTCGGAGTAACGATTGATTGGTTACGGTACATTCTCAGGGCAACGTTTCCCTGTGGAAGCCATCCGACACGGCCGTCCTCTCCAACTACATTATCTACGAGATCCTCGAGGAGGCTGGTGAGAATTTTCATGAAATAAAATTTCAGAAATGATTCATTGCTAGTAGAGATTGCTATTGGAGAGTCAAAGTTTCTCCCAATACGACCTTCTATCCCTTCTTCACTCTTAACCCCAAATCTCCGGTTTCTCAGGGATTCCCTCTGGTGTTCTCTCCTTCCTTCCCTCCGATGGTCCTGTCTTCGGCGATGCCATCTGTGCCTCTCCCCATCTGGCTGCCGTTAACTTCACCGGATCGGTAAGAAAAAGAAATAATAATATTTGAGAACACAATTATTAACGGGACCTCGGAAATTCGATAGAGTGCTCTGTCACGTTGAGAACAGCCTGCTGATTCAGAAAAGTAGAGCCATAAAGTGGATGTTAGTTAAATAGTGATACTTCCAATAAGATGGATTATGCACGTCTCGCAAGTGCTACTGGATAATCAGTAGACAGATGAAGTATTTGCAATGAAGATTGTTAAAGCAGTGATTGCTAGTCAAAACAATCCGATGTGCAGGTGAAAACGTTCAAGACGATCTGGCGCAATGTGGCCGACAATCTCGACAAGTACATCACCTTCCCCAAGCTGATTGGAGGTAAGAGAAAGAAAATGAAGAGGAGATGTTTATGGATTGACAATTCTGATCATGAAGGGAAGTTGAAACATGAACGAACATTGCTTTATTTTATGTTCCAATGCATTTTTTATTCTCGTCATTGCAGAATGCGGTGGAAAGAACTTCCACTTTGTGCATCCGTCGGCGCATCTCGACAGCGTCGCCACAGGTATCGATCGATCGATTGCCTCCACCTACCGTACCCCTCCCCTTCCTCAGGCACGGTTCGATCCGCGTGGGAGTACTCTGGTCAGAAGTGCTCCGCGTGCTCTCGAATGTACGTCCCCGCATCGATTTGGCCACAATTGAAGGACAAGATTGCGGCCATTCATAAGGATGTCAAGTTGGGAGATGTAAGTGGGCTTGTTTTGTTTATTGATCATGAAATTGTTAATAAACGTGGCGGAGGTTAAGACAGACTGCTAGTAAAAAGCGAGGGGTTGAGCTTTTTCCGAGTTGAGATAAGATTGAAGCCCGAATGTTTTCGGTTTCCATGAGATGAAATTTGGAGCGAAGTTTGCCAATATTCGCAGATTATTGACTGAAGCAAAAAAAGGGTGCAAGATTAGTGTTTCAAGATTTAACAAGTCCACAATAAATCATAAACCCTCCAGGTTCGCGACGGTTCGATCTTCCTCTCTGCAGTCATCGACGGGACGTCATTCAATCGATGCAAGAGCTATCTGGAGCATGCCAAGAGTGGAAAGGACGGAGCTGAGGTCAGGAAACAAAAGAAAATTATTTAGAAACTAATCATTAAATATTTGCATAAAATATTCACTAAAAAACATGTGTTCAAGTTCGAAAGCCTCTTTCTAGGTCGTTCTCGGTGGAGGCTGCGACGACAGCAAGGGATACTTTGTCCAGCCGACCCTCATCACCGTCAAGGATCCCAAGTCGAAGTTGATGACGGAGGTACGGTATGATACGGTAGGAGGAGGAGGAGTATTGATCTGCGTTGTACCCTCTATCGAAAGAGAAATAGGCGAGAGTAGCAGACGAAATGTTGTTTGTGGTTGGTTGATCCGATTACTGTTTTGCAGTGGGCAGTGCGAGAATGACAGCAATATTCAATAGTCAAAATGGAGTAATATTGAAGGTTGTGGTTGGGAGAGAGGCTATCGACCGTTGTTCTTTCCAATCTCATATTACTTTTTTTAAATGATGATCAATAGGGTTGACGAAACGAAAACGAAATTCAACAATTTCGAATTAGAAGGGAGATTTGACTCGGTTTTCGAAACGCCGGACATGTAAATGAGTCGCGTTTCGAAACGAGAGTCGAACAAAGGCCGATTTCGTATCAAATTCATTGTTCGATTCGATAATTGAAAGACCGGCGAACGAGGGAATTCTGCTGAGAATGGTTTAATTGGAATATGTTTCACTAGTCGTTGTGAGGATTTCGGGGGAAGTGAGGATCAATTTGCATACGTTTCGAAATGAGAGTCGAACAATAGCCGATTTCGAATCGATTTCGTATCGAAAATTGGATCGTTTCGAAATGAGACTCATTTTGAATGAATTTCGACAGCGATTTCGTAATTTCGAACTTTCAACCCTAATGATCAATATTGTGGTTGGGAGGAGGTGGTCAATCGATAATCATTCCCTATCTCTCAGGAGATCTTCGGTCCCATCATCACCGTCTATGTGTACGAGGATGGAAAGGTTGATGAGGTGAGGGCATGTTGTTCACTTTGGTTGCACGATGAAACTTAAACTTGTTAGGTTACAGATGCTATTTAGAGTTTTTGTAATTTTCGATCAATCCATGGAAATAATCTACGTGCCCCGGAGCTATCCATCTTTTATATTCCACGAAACGTGAAAATGCTTGGTTCCCGAAACATTGTTTTCTTATCTAATCGTATCAATCAATCTCCCCTCTGCAGATGCTTTCCTCCGTGAAGGACGCGACGCCCTTCGGCCTCACCGGCGCTGTCTTCGCGCAGGATTTGAAGTTCATCGAGAAGGTAAAATTTTGTTTTCGAACATTCTTTTGCAAAGAGGATCCTTATCTAAATCAGAGCCAAATTGAAATTATATTGAAAAATCTATTAATATATGGTAGGCAATTCATCGAGAAGGTTCGTTCTGTTTTTATTACCAATGGCGATTCGTATACAAATCGTAGCCCCATTTTTATGCTAAAAAATTTCACATAGAAATAAGAAGTGATCTTTCTAGGCGCGAGAGGAGCTGCGTGACGCGGTGGGCAATCTGTACCTCAACGACAAGAGCACCGGATCCATCGTGGGACAGCAGCCATTTGGTGGAGCGAGAATGTCGGGTAAGGAGAAGGTTGTACCATAAGTCATTTTCGATTTACACTGGGATATTTTGACCTGCATCTTATTCTGATTCTGATCTATATAGTTTTCTTGCCTTGCAATAGCTGAGAGCGTTGATACGTTTATTAGCGCACATCTCGAATTAGTAAATGACGGGATATATTTCGGAATGATATTGTTTGGTATTTTGGTATTTTTTCATGGTGTCGGTAACATCTTGTGTAAGCGATTTGGAAAAATAAACCCTTTGTTGTGCAGGCACGAACGACAAGGCGGGTGGTCCTCACTACGGTATCAAGTGGCTATCTGCACAGACGATTAAGGAGACGAAGACTCCCCTCACTGGATGGAGATATCCCTCAATGGAGTGAGTACCGTACCCACTCTGGTACCGTACCCAATCCCATCTCTCACCCCCATACTCGCCCCTCCCTTGCACGATATAGATTGTAAATAGATTCAGCACCACATCCAATTTTATATTAAAATTAACCTCAGTGTCTCTAAATTAGAGCCGTAAGATTGTAATTTGTTTGTTCATTATTCTAGAGCTTACACACGCGCACCCCCGAAACCGCATAATAGGAAGCAAGCGTGATTTGCACGCGCATAATTTGTCTAAGACCCGCCCCTATTTCTCACCACTCCCTGTTATATTGCCCCCCTACTCGATTTCCGGTAAAATTTAAATAGGCACAAGTGTTGTTTCTTCCCCCGTGAGCCTGAAACACCCCCAGTTTTAATATTTGCATCGGTAATACTTTAATAGTTTCCTCGGTTGCCTCTCTTTTTGTCACCTCAAGAACATTTGCCCTTCCCACTTTTCTTCGCATAATACGTCCCCAACGCGAGCATAATAGATCAACGATAGGTATATTATCGATTAGGTGCATTGTATTGTTTGTTTATACCTCTAGCCATCCTGTTAGCTGTTTGTGGATCAGATTGATCGTGATAAAGGACTCAGGATTATCGATTGACTTGCAAGTGAATCTATTGGTTGAATACCGTATTACGATATCTCACAATCACGCGTCGTACAGTAATCTAGCCAGTCGTTGATAGATGGTGGCTGACCGTCGTGACTGGACCACCGTATCCTTCGAAGAAGGTAGAGAAGCACTGAAGGAGTGGAGAGAGGAGCATGCAAGGAGGAGCGAGGAGGTACTATTGGCTCATCTTTACTTCCCACGTTTCTTGAGTGGATTCCTTTTGCCAGTGATTTCCACCGCTCTATAACTAAGCTTGCGATCGAAATTCGTCAAATGGTAAAATTGAAATCATTGTCAGGTAGTTGAGCTGTGGGAGCACGTGCTCTCTCGCAGTCCCTCCTCTCTCGCGGACGAATTGTGCACTGTCTATGAGCAGGTACGGTGGACCAGTTGGTGATATATGTTTGTTCCCTCCAGGTGTGCATCGCAGCTCTCGATTGCTCGAGGACAGATCTCGCCCATGAGTGCATCAATGCACTCCACAAGCGGTTCGTTTCAATTAAAGAATATCAGCTTTTTTCGAGCTATGCAATGTATGCAAGTGACAACATTTGGACGTTTTTTCTTTGTTGGGAGTTCACCATCCAGGCACATCTGTGTTCTATACAATCTATGAGAAGAGTCGAGCTGTACGATATCCAATGTCTGTGTCTTTGCTGACAAAATATTTAAAAAATGTTCTCAAAAAACTTTAAAATTAGGCTAGTGCAAAGCTCGACACAAGCTTCATTTTGCAATTTAGAACACTGATGAGCTAAGTCCCGCAAGTTGTCCGGGGGCTCCGCAATTTCCGAAAATTTTATGTTAGGGGGCTCCGCGAAAACAATTTCGGACAACGAGGGGGCTCCGCAAATTTTTGAAAGTTTCTTCATGGGGACCCCGCATTCAGAAGATCTAGCTGGGATATAGCCCAGCAGTGATTTAGAATTGTAGCATCTGCATCGAACTGCAAAATTATCCATTTGTGAATGTAAACCCATTCAGATTCCCCGGTTCATCTCGTGTTCTTCGTCTACAGGCGATGTTCTATGAGGCGAGAGGACAATGGAAGACTGCCGAGGAATTGTATGAGAAGTTGATCGCTGCCGATGAAACGAATCCCGTGAGTCTAATAAAAATATCACGGAAAATATTTGATAATCACATGATAGATCAAGAGTAAAAGCGTTTAAAAACAATTCTTATTTTACAAATGTTAAAATGAAATTTGTAGGCATATCGCAAGCGTCGCGTGGCGATGCTTCTCGGTCAGGGAAAGAGACTGGAGGGAATCAAGGCACTCGTTGAGCATCTTGAGGTATGTCATCAGGGTTCTTCTCTCATTTTTGGCAAGTTTTTTTCACAGATTATTATCTCCCTTTCATTAAAATTCCCTACCTACTTCTCATTCGGAGAGATTGTTGCTTGGGATAAAAAAACCAGTTCTGATATAGATTTAGACTATGGCCTGTCCTAATATTCCCTGATTATGATAAGAATGGTCTTGTTCAGTCGTTCATCACTGATTCGGAGGCATGGCTGCAGTTGTCTGAACTGTATCTGGCCGAATCGGACTATGCAAGAGCAGCCCATGCAATGGAGGAAGTACTTCTCACGGCGGTTAGTTAAAGACAGATATTTTGAACAAAAACACCAAAGAAATGACTTCACGTGTTTGCTTGCACTTTAATGTGTTTTCCTGTCGCCAAAAGTGGGCGTTAAATTTTAAAAAAATTTTGCAGCCCACTAACTCGATCTACCTGCGACGATTGGCGGACATCCGATACACGCAGGTTTGTTTGATTACTTTATTAAACAAAAAGTAATTTGCATTGTTTCACACTATAAAATGTCGCCATACAAATATATTAATTTAGGGTGGTCAGGAGAATCTCGAGGTTGCTCGTGCCTACTACGATCAAGCTCTCAAGTTCAGCCCTGTCGATCTGAGGGCACTCTATGGAGTTGTACTGGTTAGTGGAATATTGAATATCTGAAATCAACGGAAATTGACAATCACTTTTCAATTGTAATTCAACTTGATAATTTGTGTTTCAAGGAAAGGCTGAAGTGCTGAAGCATTCGTGATTTTCTAATTCACTAGGATCTCGATGAGTAAAACAACATTGAACAATTTGCAGTCGTGCAATTCTCTCGTGGCGACCGCCCGTGTGACACCCGACAAGAAGAGAGAATACACGGCAGCTGCAGCTGCTGCACTGCAGAGGATCCAAGAGAGGTAGGGGGACTATTTATTCATCATTTATTTATTCCGTTTGGGTACGGTATCACATAAAATTAGGCGATGGTTAAGGCGAAGAAACGGACTATGATATTGATTGAATGGATTGTGTTACACTACGTTGTAAAAACAACAAAACTACAAATCTTCCTTAGAATATGAGCGTTGGGGACAATGACAGCAATAATTTGATTTACAATGAGAATTTTCATATTGCAGATACGAGTCAGTTGAGCCTGATGCGGCCAATCCCGAGGAACATTCGAATATAATGGAAGCTGTGAGAGGAATGGAGATTAATTGAATACGGTAGATTATCGATTGACTATCCCTGCTATTATCGATCCATTCCATTCATATTTATCGTTGTTTTGTACAATCGTTGACCTGATTTTTATTGTGATTGTAGTTTCTCTTGAAACCTCTCCCCTCTCGAAACCTCTCTTGATAATATTCCCGATTTGCATCGTTTTCTTGTTTTTTTATCGATTCATATATATCCAATTACAAAAAGTTATAAGCATGAGAACAATAGGAAAATCACCGTGGTAATGTAAAGCTAATTAAACTAGTCTCGTAGTGTTGTCTGTGAAGAGTTTATGTGCCAACAATTGATAAATGTGCTGCAAAGTCCCTCGGAATGAGAAAGAGAAAGGAGGAGAGATGTGAGTACGGCCGTAATGTTATTGGGTACTTTTTCCGTTGACTACATCTGTGGGAATGAGAATGATCCCGAGAAGTGACAAAAAGAGATCGGGCAACTATGGAAACGAAAGGAGAAGAGAGAGGGGGGAGAGGGGGATGAAACTAAAGATGAAAATAGGCACGAGGAAAAGTCAACAGCGTAGACGGATGAGTAATCAGTCTGGATCTGAAAACAAGAAAAAAAGAGAAATCGATGATGAGCAGGAGAGTAAGTGAAGAGAGAATGGAGGATTGGTTGGAGACTTAGGAGATGAGAAGAGTAGTGAAGAGAAGAAGGAGGAAGGAGAGGATAAGCGAGTACTCTGCAATTTAGAATGATTCAGATTTTGAGCTGTAATTTCAGATGATTCAGTTCTACGTGAGCTTACAAATGTCAGAATGAGGGTGGCAATTTTTTCTCCGAAAAAATTCCTCGTCGAAAAGAAGCAAGATTAGATCAAGGAAGTGGGAGGGAAGGCGGAAGGAAATTGATATTGTAGCAGAGAGCATGAAAACGCGTCTCTTCTTTTCAAAAAAGGTTTTCTTCCGGTGCGAGTTCAGGCGTAATGAAGAGGCTTATTCATCAGAAGAGTTAGTTCAATCGAATGAGGATTTCAATTAGGAACTTTGATTCTTTACTCACGTTGGCTGAAATTGTTGCCCTTTCCTGGCGTTGGCGTGCTTCCATTCGTCGTGTTCCAGTCGTCGTCAGTGTCGTTCCTGCAAGGATTTCGACGATGAGAGATTCGAATTATTTTGATTTTATTTTAGATATTGCAAAGAAAACTAGGAAACATGATGAGCGTTGAGACAGGAGCCCGTCGATGTAGTTCAATCGGTTAAGAATGCATCAAGGGTATTGGATTGTTAATTTTAGCTATGTAATGAAGATATTTGCTCACCAAGTATTATTCCACCATGTCCAATTATCTGACGGCTTTCCAGTCCATCCAATCGGCGTCGTCCACCTGCAGGAAATGGGTTTCACGGAATATTCGTATTTGAATTTCGTCCCCTCCTCTATGTTTCCAAATATTTCTCGAACGCTTCAACAATTGAAAACAAGAGATTTTTAAAAAAGGCAAAAATTGGACGCTTACCACTCATCAGGAGTCGTTCGAGTCATATCGATCGGATTCTGCAAAGAAGATAAGTGAAAATCTGTCTCACGTTCTTCGGATTCTTGCTCTCAATCACTGTGCATTCTTTGACTGCCAAATGACTATGAAAGAAACAAAATAGACAAACTAACAGCAGTGGTCACGGGCATGCTTGCGATGCTTGCGTTCGCAGTAGCGATGTTTCGATTGCACTGGAATTATTCTAATTTGGACTCTGAGAGTTTACTTCTTCAGCGGTTTTCAAGCATAGCTGTGAGAATGAAGAATCCGTCTATTCATTACGCTTGCAGTTAGAGAATAATGATAATTCTCCACTCTGACAGCCCCATCCAGGACGATGCATACTTGAAATTGTTCGATTACCTGAGGAGTATTGCAGATGTAGTAGTCGATGAAGACATCACGCGTGTATGATGGCTGAAATTTCGAATATTTTTGTTTGTTTGTTTGCAAAAATATTTAATTTTGATCTTACAGAAAATCTTACATAGAGTAGTCGTCTCGCTTCCGCATTCCTCTGTGAGATCAGACATCCCCTCTCCATTATTCCGTTGAGCTGAGAAATAATGCCATTCATCGATCGCTTGACGAGTGCCTACCGTATTCCTATACAGAAAGCAGACGTCTCCTCTGCACGTCGACGTTCGATTCTCGTCCGTGTAGCACTCCACGCCTACCGTAGTCACGTTGCCGACGGTTACGGTCTCGGGCGATGAGGGCAGCGTGTTGATTCCTTGCGTACAGTAGTCCTGAGAATAAATCAGTTGGTGATAGGGTAGGGTGGTGCGGTTACCGTATCGCAGATGCAGATTGAGCTGGTTAACTTTCCGGATACGCCATTTCTTCCGAATTCGAAGTGATAGCAGAGACCAAGGAAGGGAGCGAAGGAGAGCAGACTGAACAAAATATTTGTCATTTGTTTCCTCTGGTAATTTTAGTTATCTTAGTAGGCTTTTTTGATCAGTTGAAATAATTATTTCCAAAGAAAAAATACCTCGGTGGTTCTTCGAGGCACCAATACTGCGGTGATGGGCCAGGACTAGAAGCAAGATGGGAGAGACAGAAGTGACCAGGGCAGACTCCCGACTGAAGATGAATTGTACTTCTATCTGATATCTCATTTTTATCGCGTTAAACTAAAACATCGTAATGGAATCATAAATCTGAAGCTTAGGTTTAACAACATCCATAAATCGTTGACTTTCCCGGATTTTCCCTTCAATTTCAAATGGTGTCTAGACTTGGCTGGAAGCACTCAGGTCGTACCGTAGAGGTTGTGCCCGTGTCCGATCCATTGCAAGCGATCTGTGGTTTATTTGCATTCACCGTTTGAGATATGTAGAACGCGACAGTGTTGCATTTGTCGGTCCTGAAATGAAGAATGAGCTCATCGAAAAACTGAGATAAAAGTTACCGGCACGCGCAAAGAAACGTATCCGATTTGTTTCCATAGCATCCATCTGGATAGTGATCGTAGTAGGCGCCAATGCCACAGTCCTGTGAGGATTCATCAAAGAAATATGGTACAGGTTCATCCCGTACTCAAGGTACTTTCGTCCCGCGCGAGTCAGAGATATTTTCTGATAAACGTTCGCCCTATTTCGAGATGAAAATCCCCTTCAGCGCACTCATTGAATAGACTCTGTTGATGTCTGATATCTCCTACTTCCGCTGTTTTTCTGAACTTCCCCAATGTCTCCGCGCACTCACGAATTGCATTGTAGTATTGACGGGAGTGCTGCTGTCGTGGCGAATGAGACAGACGGAGCCAGTGCACTCATTAGACGGACTGGAGATCAAAGATCACGAATAATAAATTTCAAAGAGCCTCAAATCTAGAGCTAATTGAGTGGCAAACATCTCTAAAAAGGACTGGAATTCATCCAGACTTTCGACTAACATCAAAACATCCTTCAATGTGGACGTGATTCTGGGAAACTCCTCATTAACTCAAGCACTGCTCTGTTTTTGACCCAACTCGATGTCGTATAGTCATGCCATCAAAATTCAGAACTATTGCTGCCTCAGCCAGAAAAAAAATAAAAGTTTCTGGGAACTCACAGCGAGATATTCCCGGATGCTCGATTGCACGTAATCGCATCGATGACGTCGAATCCGAGCAGAAAATGGACGATGAAAATCAATAGACTCTCGGGTCGCAATCGCATTCTGAGATGAGGTGTGAACTACAAATTGGAAGGGTGAATAGACGAGAAATTGAGAGGCGAAAGAGGGAAAAGCGAGTGCGGAAGGACGAAGAGACGACATAACAAGAAGAAAATGTATCTAGGAATATTTCTTGATGACGCCGGATCTCGTACATGAGGACTCTAGGAGGATTAGTCAGGTCTGAATAGAAGGAAGGACTGAGGAGAGACGAGAGTTCTCTAGGCAGACGATATCAAAGTAAAGATAGGGGAGGAGTCGGTGTTTCTCCTTATTTATCTGAGATCTTTCAAGTTCTCAGGAGTCCCTGCACAATTGTGCTGACTCAGATGGCATTTAGGCAGGTGGAATCTAGGTGAGGGTGGAAAATACATGCTCTGAAAGGGAGAACTGACGTGCCCTCAGGCTAGAAGCTACGCAGCTTTGGACTATTTTAGTCAACTTGGATAACGTTACTCATCGACGCAAGAGTGGTCGAACCCGACAATATATGTTTCGATTGTTTATGAAACGTTAGAAAATCCAAGAATATCTGATCAAGCAAGCAAGTGATCTATCAATGGCACTAATGAGGTTGAGCGAAGTCAGGCAAGTCTCAGAATCTCAACCTTCTTCCTGTAGATAACGCCTTATAAACTGCCCGCAGCGGTCAGCGAGGGGCGGTGCCCATTTACTGGCTACCGTAATCAGTAGGTGCTTGATTTTCAAACCCGATTTCGCCTTCTGCAGAAGTCGCGAGCCCATAAAAGTCGGTCGGCCGAGGCAAATCGTAAATTCAGATCGCGAGCAAAGCAGTAAAAGTTGACGATCCTTAGAAGGGGCACGTTCTCTGATATCTGCCATGTCTTATATCCCCTTCTCCTCCTCTCATTTCTCCCCTTTTCGATCGGGGATCCTTGACAACTTGGAGTGGGAAATTCCCTTCGAGAAAGAGAGAAAGAGAAGTGGGCGAGGACTGAGGATGAATCATTCGCTACTAGAGTAGAGGGAGATACGGATACTATCAGGAGGTATACTTGACTTGTTGAGTCAGTAGTGAGAAGATGAACCGGGAAATCTTGTAATAAATGCAGTGTACAAATGCGGAGTGAAACATAACATTAGTGAAATGTTTGCAGATCATTTCCGCGTGAAATTTCTTTATTCGTTATTGAAGAAAAACATATCACCGCTGTCGACAGCACTTTCGGATCGCGTAAATGATTATGATCGGGAAGAGAAGAAAGACGAGAATGACGTCGATGTTGAAGAAAGTGGAGGGAGAGAGACGAAGGGGACGATCAAGAGTATCGCCTGATGGAGGATGGATGAGACAATCTTTTCCGTTTAATTCTCCGGCCCGAATCTATTTTTGGCCCAATCCTTTCTTGCAGATCAATCCCTTCCGATCATTTCCCTGGATGCTCCCTCCTTTTCATTCTGATTGACGGACATGCTGATACTAACATGGTTTCACCTCACACCCCCTCCCCTTGTTCATGAAAATTGCGGGTTAGCTACGTGAAAATTTTGCGAAAAGTAGGACATGAATTCGTCATTGCTACTCTTGACATTATTCATGAAGCGTTGCTTATTAGCTAATTGGTTCTCACGCGCGCGACGGGACCCTAGACTTGAACATGCTAGGCATCATAAACTTCCGGTGAACTTTCAGTGCAATAGAGAATGGGGTAGTCCGCAAAAGTGTGACAGTTAGCTCATTTGCTATCTACAACAGTCATTCATATTCATGGCTGTGCACTCCATAAATTGTCATGACATTTCAGGAAGTCGTTTAGTCACTGCACAAGACTCTTACAAGGAACTGGATTTTTCCGGTACCCAAGTGCAAACCCATGAAGATAAATGGCTTCTGCGAGTGATAGTCATTGCGCTAGCAATCTGTCATGCTCGTGAGAAATACCCCGATTGATTGTGCACTAACGTATCCTATGCAGTCTGTATAGCTCCTTTTCCGTCACTTATCGTGCAGAAGGGTGCCTCTAGGATAGTTTTGCATTGAGACTCACCATATTCAGCCACGAATTCGACCATGGCAACGAATCGATGGCGAGGGTCTTCGGGATACTTGGCGAGAGCGGAAGAAAGATGACGGGCTGCGATACGATATCTGGAAAATGTCTGCGATCCCGCCAGCGTTTATTTAAAAACTCATTGTCCGTAAAAACCATCTATCCTACAATTAGAAGAGACAGAGGTTATATAGTTCTTCATCCATCATTGTTTCGAACTCGGATAACTCACAGGGAAATAAGTCTACGATTTTAGACTTATCTGTAGACTTTCAAAGTCGTCTGGGCGTGCACTCCATTTCAAAGTCTAATACCTAGATTTCAAAGTCTAAAGATCAGACTTTGCAAGTCTACAGAGTTCATTCTTCAAAACTACCGTAATCTGTTCAAGGAGAGCGCACATTTGCGCACCGTTTTACATTCAGATCCAATTTTTTGTGTAGGTAAAGAACACTATACTTTCTCAAATTTATTTTCACAGAATACACGTCATACAGTTGTACAGTTAGACATACACGAATTACAATGAATGGTTTGGATATGCTCACAGGATTTAAAAAAAATGAAATGTTGAACAGGAACGACTTGTCTCATAATAATCGAACAAGAAAATAACATGAAAACAAGAACGAGACAATAACTATTGACGATTAAATCTTAAATTATCTTAAATATCTTAAATTACAGTAGATGCATGCTACTCAATTGAGCTTTTAAGAGTACCATAGAGAGGGAACAACGAGTCATGAAGTTTTGAACCTTTAAGATGCATTACAAAGCGTATGAATTGATAAAATCGAGCTAACGATCGAGGGAATCCTAGTTTAGTGAAATTGACAAGGGATATAATGAATACGAGAGCTTGTGATACTGATAAAGAGGGGATGGGAACACATACATCTCCAAGGTAGACCATAATCGTACTTTGACATCCAATCCTGAAGAGGGAAGGGAAAGGAATTTTGGACGTTCGGAGACGTTCAAGCACTTCGAAAGTCGTCAACTCACTCTGAAATATAAATACGTTACATTGACCACCATTCAAATTATTTTAATCAATAAAAAAGGGACGAATAATACTCACCGGAAATTGTGAGAAGAAATGAGAGCTTTTCCCTTTACGAGATTCTCCCACAACCGTTTGATTAATTCGAGCGAGAAGAATAAGACATCCAACTAAGTCGTCAATTCCTTCAAATAGAAAAATTTCACTATTGAAAATGAAGCATATTTTGGACTTTTGAAGAACAAATTTAGACATTATTGAAGTAGTAGAAATAAATTTACCTCCACAATCATTTCTCAGTGAGTCCATATCAACAGTAACATCAGCAGCACCAATGGATAGGAGACTTGGAAGCAGGCAAGTTCTCCATTCCGAATCAAATTTCTCGAATGAGAAGAAACCATCACTACTCTCCAGATCGCCAATGACCTTGATGAACTCATATTACAAAAGTGATAAAAACTATCTAGTACTCACGGTATACGGATTAACAATCAAAGATGAATGTCTACTAAGAATATCTTCAAAGACAGAAGACTGGAGAAGGATGAGACGATATTGTCTATAATTATCTGTAGTAATATCAAGTGTCAATGATGAACTTACCTCGTCTGGGACATAATTGATCGATATGCTTCCGATCCTACTGGAGTACTATCGAGCTCTTTCAATCTGTCTTTCTGACGCTCGAGTGAATCAGATACAGACGACTGCAAATACAAATTCAAGTCACTTGCACTTTCTCTTTGAAAAGAATTTCCGAGAGCACAGTGTACTTTGATTAATTAATTATTTTTAATCAAGAGATTCTTCATTCCCTTATCCTCTCTCCGTGACTCACTTCCTCTTTTCCGTTATCCCCTCTCTTCCCTTCTCTATCAGACCCTGCCATTTATAATGCTATTCCCCGTTGTCTCGAGTAGATCATCGATCGACTAAATACTCCTCATATCTCTCTTACTCTCCTCTTTCCTTATTCTCTCTAGTGTAGATCATCGATTGATTACTCTTCATCTCTCTCACCTTATCCCCATCAGATCAATCAATCGTCATTCTTCACGGTTCGCTCATCCCAACGCTGTTCTTTTCCTCTCTCGCTTACCCATTTTTTCAATAATTCGCATATTGATTGACCCCTCCCTTTCTACCATCATTGTCTTTGATGTAAATCCACTGACCTCCTTTTTTCGATATTTTCTCTTCTGCAGTAATTGATTAGCTGACAGTACTCTCCTTGAGTAAGATATCGTCTTCGATATAGCACCTCCTGACTGGCATAGAGTTACCTGCGCAAATGACGATTCTCATGTGTATCACATCTGTATCACTCACTGGATCAAATTGAGGGTATGGCTGGAATATCTTAGTGACGAATGAAAGCTTTTCTACATAGGACGGGTTATACTGACTGAAAAAGAGTGGATAGTGCCTTTTCATTCTCGAAAAACGCTCACTTTCTGCAATTGATCAATAGATATGTCGCCACTGCTCTCATCAAGTAGCATCTTCTTACGGGAGTGATCTCTAGAGCTGATCCATTAGATATCTCTCGTAGAATTTGTTCACATTCGCTCCGGTCTTTGAGTATATCTTTCATCGTAATCGAAGAGAGTTCCGGCTGTGAATAATGGATGTTTATCCAATGAGTTCGTGATGAGTATAGCAAACCTTGAGATTATAACCAGACAGAGCCAGACTCGTAGAAGACGGAATTATTCGCTGTGTTCCATCGTTATATCGGTCACTACATTGAGATTACTAACCTTAGAAGCCATTTCATTATTGTTCCTTGGATTGATTTCATCGATCATCGCATTTGTTCTCCCTTGTATACTTACACCCTGTAATCACACTTTTGAATAGCACGGCATATCTTATCCACCTACCTTTACATTTATCGTTGGTTCACTATCATTCATTTCCATCATATCTCTCGTCTCATAGATTGATCGATCATAATCCATAGAGAGGGAATCGTTGAACATGTCATGTCTGTCGCCACTTCTTACTTTAGTCATCTGTAAGGAATGATTTCTATTGATATCCGATAGTGCCTACCTCGAGTAGAGCATATTCTCGCTTTGGCTCAACATTTGTCTCACACCCTTGATGATTCTAAAAACATTTCTATATAGGGTATATATTTCATTCAAATTCACTCACCTCATTTATGACGACAGTGTATCCTCTCATTAAGTCAATTTGCTCGTTCCATTCCAAATTGATTCCTGAATACATATCCTGGACTGATACGCGATCCAATTCGATCATCTGTCTTGTTGCGATGTAATCAGCGAGATCTCGTATAGTGCCAAATGACAATGGACTTTGACCATGGTATATAACTTCATCTTTCCCTCTATCTATTCGACGCACTGTCAACATCTGAAATTAGCAAATTTAACTGGAAATCGAGAAGTTAATGCATAAATCGATAATAAATTTTAGATCCATATGTCAATTCGCGATTTGAAAGTTCCGGTTTCTTACTTTTCCGCAATCGTAAGGAACAAATATTTCGGAACATTTAAATGTGCAATACTTTTACTGTTTTCGAAAAGTTTTTTCATTGTGGTTTTTACTCCCCCTTGCTTATTTTAATAGTTTACCTGATATTGTAGGTAGGGAATATGGCGCTAACATCGCTCTCGTCCGTTCCATATCCATCCAAAGGTTGCATTGAGTAGACATTGCATAATGTGAAAGTGGAATTGGCTAGAATAGTGCAATTCTTCATTCATAGATTAGTTTGTTTTGTACCTGTAGTTTCAACTACCATGTACGCGTTGTACTTCTCCACGTATTGATCAGTCACATATTGTCTCACAGTAACTGACCACTCCGAGTTCATTCGTGTGAAACTGATGACCTTTCCAAACAATGGAAGTTGGCCAATCGAGACAACGAGGAAATCATTGGATCTTATCTCGAATCCCCGATAATTCAGTCCTCCAAATTCAGTTGTTGATATTGGCCGAGTGGGTGTTATCTCGTCATATGGAGTAATTCTCAAGTAATGAAGATGGCGTTGGTACGCACTTGCGATGGTCAGGGGCAGATTCGTGTAGTTGCACGTTGCATAGGAGACTCTTTTGGCAAAAGATAGAAGGGATTCGTAAGTCATCGACCAGTTAAGTCTAGGTGGTCCATTCTTGAATATGGATGATGCGTAATGAAGAAAAAAATGCTGCTTAGGCTTAATTCGACTACTTCGTCGTAGAGAAATTTCCTCTTCATCTCCCTCTTCTTCTTCTTCATTTTCATCCCCATTGAGACTCGCCTAGATGTATTACTGGTTAATATTCGTTCTCGTTTTGAATTCATAATCAATTCTAGATCTAATCTGACCTCTAGATACTTCTCCGCCAATTCAGTGATCAGATTGAGATCACTATGCCTCGAAAATCTTGGCGATAGTAGAAGAGAGATCAATTGATACGCTGAATAAAATGAAGGAGGAAGTTCCCCCAATCCTCGTAATATCCAAGGAAGTAATCGGAACATTGTCAAAGACTGATAGGCTCTTTGACCAAGGGACACTGAAGTGAGTTCAGATTGGTTTGAATTGGTCCCATTTTTCTCGTACCTTGTGTGAGGGATATCACTTCGGGCTTATTCGATCGATCTAGTCTACCGTACGCAAATGTTTTGATTCTATTATTAATCGCTGAAAGTGATATTCCTTGTTGAGATAATACTCGCACGACGCGGCGAATCTCAATACGAGCAATTCCTAAGTAGGGAATAAAATGATTTAGAATATTTCTTTTGCACTCACCCTCCATACCATCGTGCATTAAATCATGAGGGACATTTTCAGTCACATGGAAACCAGGGATCTCATTTAGTATGCAAGGTGATCTGAAATGGACTTTGATCTCTGTTCATTCTCGTGTGATTGTAGATACCTTATTCCTACACATTCCTTCCGACTTGTCAATTGTCCTATCGCGGAATCATATCTACTTAATGTTCGCAATTGCAGTGTGGACAGTTGGACATTCGAGTCCAATTCCGTATAGTCTATCTCACAATCCCTAGAAATGGTACATTTAACCTATTTTTTCGCATTGCAAAACCTGCAAAATCGTCCACTAGAAAAGCATTGCCTAAAACCGCAGAGTGCATTCAACGCTTTGTTATCTCCGGTAACTTCTACGAAGCGAACTAGGAACTTGTAAGTTCGTCCATTTCTAGTGATCTGCAATGTATGTAGTCAGTTAATGTTCATTCTTCTCTCATAACCTCTAATGGGTCGTCTATTCCTTTTATCTCCTCTATCCACTTCTTCCATAGTAAATCGTCTCCATGTTTCTTCAGATCTTTTGATTTCCCCACAGCGAACAGTAACTTGCATCTATGGGAGGAGCGAAGATGGAGGGGTAGGGATGCGATGGTATAGATCATATATCGGAGTGATACTCCTCCATTTCTATTTCCGGCTGCTGCATCATCCTCGAACAGAGTAAGAGGGAGGGGAATGCATCCAAGACTAGTCGCTTGTTGGGTCAGTGATACACCGATGGAACTATCGAGGAATGATTCAATGTAGTCAACATTGAAATGAATGGGGGACGAAACTGCATCGAATACAGTGGGGTCGGACAGAAGTTGCCGTAGTGATTTCTCAACAGGCACAGTGTATGCACTAGAAGTTACATTGACTGTCTCTTCATGGCCGTTTCTGTCTCTTCTTAGCTCCTGTTCCACTCCCAGATGAAGAGGTTGAGGAAGGATAAATCCATCTTCTACATTCCTCTTCTGTCTTAGATACTTCGTTTTGAATGAACCCATTAAGGAATCAATTGAAGGGAGTGAAGGAACGTGTTCACTACACAGGTTAAGTAAACTGTGTATGACAAAGAATAGTTCATCCTTCAATGAATGGGATACTCCGGGCAAACCATCCAATTTTGCTTGGAATGAGGATAGAAGGGAATGGGCCATCTCTTCAAATGATGTCGACGAATTGTCGGATTCATTTGAGACAAATGGGGAATCGATTCCGATAATATCATGCTCATTTTCTCCCATTGATTCATCATTGCCATCATTCAGGGGTGGAGTAAGAAGAGGAGGAAGGAAAGGAGTAGTAGAAGAGCCTAGAGTTAAATATTTCTTGTCTCATATATCCTACGCGCCATCAATGAATCTATAGTTGTTTGTGAATTTAGAATGCCCTTCCTCATTCTTTGCAAGTCATAATTTCTCAGCTAAACGTGCTATCTTCTAAGGATGTGAGTTTGATATAACAAATTCGCGGCGCAGTTCTTTCAAGTTCGATAGGTTACTCTCAACCCTCTCTAGCCCCGATTCCTTCATTTTTACTCAAAACACGTTTTCTTTATCACGTATAGTCTGATAAAGTTCTCTATCGTTTAATGTGCACTGACTTACTTGAATTGATATTTCCGTGTACTCTCTTCATATGATTCTTCCACGTTGTAAAAGTAGAGAAATGTTCCGCAAATTTACATAGTCGGCAAACAATTTCACCAGTGCGATTTCTATGGAATAGCCTGAAATGGGATAATCGAGGGATGAAGCATGAAACGAAGGGAAGAAACAAATGGAACTCACCTTAGATGAGCATTGAATACAGATTCCGATGAATTTGCAGGAGCATGGCAATTAACGAAAGGACAAGCAAACATCTGAGAACAATGAAAAATCGATAAATCATCTCATAAACTTGTAAAATGTTAAAGAGAAATTGAAAAGTATCGATCCGATACGGAGGATAATTTATTGGAATTCAAAGTCTAATGTGTAGACTTTCAAGTTGAAGAATTAGACTTTTGAAGTCTATTATATTGTCTTACAAAGTCTAATCTCCAGACTTCAGAAGTCTAACTGCTTTAGACTTTTAAAGTCGTAGACTTATTTCCCTGTGAGAAAACTCGCCTCTCATCGTGCAGAATTTTATGCAGTGCCTCGACGATCGCTGCTTCACTCAGTGTCGCCTTTCGAAGAAGGACAGTCGATCCTATTTTTATCTTTGATCCTTGATATTTCAAAAAAGGAACCTTTCTTCAGCATCGCAGCTCCATTGTAGTGCTGATCGGCGAAGAGAGGAAGAGCGATTAGAGGGACTCCTGCGCAATTAATATGTTCACCTATCACTCCTTATCCTATTCTCTTCAACTTTCCAAAAGTGTCCCTTGAAGAGGAGAATGAGTCTCACCCAGATTCGCAGCCTCGACAACAGAATTGGCGCCGCAGTGAGAGACGAAGGCAAGAGTTTTGGGATGCTCTGAAATACTCTTTGATCTCCTATAATTTCGAAAACAATTTCAAACTCACTGAGAAGTGCATGCTGCGGCAGCCATCGCACAGCGTGGACGTTTTGGTAGTTGGCGAAAAGTCTGAAAATCAAATTCAACTTTTATTGATCACCAAGCTAAAATCAGAGCTTGTAGAGAATATTGAAGGGCAATCCCCTAGAATCAACATAATCAACCAAACATGCTCACTCACTGCACATGCTTCTCCCTTTCCACGTGGAATTTCCACACGAAAGTGTACTCGGGAAAACGGGAAAAGGCCTCGAGAAACATTTTCAGGTGCATCTGAAACATATTATGAATTTCCTAATCCAAAGAAACAACTGACATCAGACAAATTCTCCGTCTCCGCGAGTGATCCGAAGGAAATCACTACAATTCCTTTGGCTGATTGATCGACGACCGAGGCGAGCTCCTGGAAATACTGTATAAACGAGTACGATAGATTTCCCGAACCTTATCGATCGGCTTGGGCTTCTTGTTGGACAGAGTGATACCGCCCACGTGGACCACGTGACGAGTGTATGGACTGGAATAGCAAGTACAATTTTTTTTCCTAACCGAGTCTCTCATCACTATCCCAGTAGATACCTATGCTTCATTCTTGATCACTGGATGAAACAGATTTGAGATAGCGAGAGCACGGGGTTCGAAAAAAATGGACAAAACCCCGGATATGTTTCATCCAGGGTTGTTGCATTTATTTTTAAAGTGATTATTCAAAAGATTTCGCTGTTGAAACCACTAACCGTAGATGATCAAGCAGCAACGGGAAATTGACAGCGACAAACTGCGATCCTGCTTTGGAATCGATTGCATCGAGCAGATCGGGGTCGAATTGACGGAGATAGTCTAACTGAATGGAATTAGAGACAAATAAGGTTTATGGGATCCAATAAAAATGAAAGAAAGTGCTGATAATAAATTTGCAATGACTTCCTAATTTTGTGCGTTTGTATGTTAAAATGCTAAAATCATTGCCAATTGCTAAAATAATGTAATGCTAATAATTGCTAAAATCGGCCTTTTCTTATCGAAAGAGTCTTTCAAACCTGGGCCTTGCAGATAAATCTGTAGATGGGAGGGGCGAAGATGTAATCGATGAGATATCGAGCACGATCGATGATTGACATCTCCATCGTTGAGACACGACTGCTGAGGGGGTCTGGGATGAATATTTTCCATCTTCAATGAAGAAATCATCGATGGTTTGGCAGAAGTGCAGTGCAGAACACCTTCCTCTTCTATCCTCCTTCCTGTTTTTACACTGTATATGCAATGAAGAGCAATTTTATTCAATAATATGACGACAATTAATCATCTTCCCCTTCTGTTATCTATTGATTATCATCATGAGCTCTTCAAAATGAACAACTCACTGGGGACATAACTGGGCGGCATGGGCACTCCCATTGCCTCAGCCATAATGGATGATAGACCAACGGCAGATGCGAGAATGTATCGACGAACGGATAGACGACGATAGAGGAAGAGGGGAAGGGAACCGAGATCTGATAGGAATAATATTCGTCGTTCGTTGATCAACAACAAGGTCAATGTGAGCAGAAATGTAAGAGGAAGGCAAGGTTTCGTGCAGAATTCGAAAAGATTAGAAAAGAATTAGATGCCACTCACTCTCGCTGATGCCCACATCGTAGCCTTCTGGCGACTCCAGTGGCTTCAGATATTGATCGTATTGAGTGACGGTGTCTAAACAGAAGAAATGAGGGCCTCGAGGGCGTGCCTCGGAATAACTCAGTTTCTAACCTTCAGCGTACAGCCTCAGCGAATTTCTGATTGCTAGAAGAACGCCGATGTTGAGCATCTCAATAGATATTCATTGACTGAATGTCATTCCTTGATTACTGTGAAAGAGGATTGCAATCCCCTTACGAACGGTGAAATGTAAAGAGGCGAGAAATAGGGGAAGGAGAGATACTAACAATTCGAATCTCGAATACGCTTCACTCCGTGATCATCTCAGACGCACTATTTTGTTGGCTTTTCTCCTTCACTTTCTCACCTCCAACGATTCATCAAAGGGATCTTCCTTCAGTAAATCGTGCAATTCTGATCGAGGCCGAGTGGAGGGAACGAATACGATCTGATATCATAGGATGCTAATCTTCTGCATGGTGAGTTTGCCCAGATGGTCATCCCTTCGCGCATTCATCCTCTGGTCAAACTCAGTACACATCAGTCCATCTGATATCAACCACCGGATGATTGTTGCTCTCCTCCCGCCTGTTCACAATCTCTGGTCTCTCGAACATTCCTCTGTTTTAGTAGTTGAAAAATGTATTTTTTCAGCAAAAAATAGTGATCGTATAGAAGTTGCGTGCATAAGTTGCACAACTGACCTTGTCTGATTTCGCCGTTCCATTCGTATCCGTCTTTTCCACTTCAATCACGATTGTGTGCTGGGAAATAAGTTCCAATTCGAAAATATTAACTTTCGAATCACAAAATCCGCTCTTTCAAAAATGAGTATTGGAAAAGGAACATCGAAATCACACTCATTCACAACTTTTTATTGGGATTTTTGATTTATTCAAAGGAAATGAAATACCTCTGCCCATTCCATAATTCACCCACTCACCACAGTATGGCCTTTCTCCGCCAGAGAATCCGCCAATGCACCCATGAATACGACGTGACTCCTCGCTACTGTTGGAGAGATCACCAGAATTCGAAGGGAGAAAATGGATGGAAGGAAGAAGAAGAGAAGAGTGAGGGACGTGAGCATTCGAGCCTAGCGGAAAACAGTTTCAGAGAGAAAGGGAAAATCTGCACAACAACATAATACATGCACTCGAAAGTGCATTGATCATTCAACTGAACGGGCGAATGTAACCAACAAAGAGAACAAGGAAAATTACGAGCCTATCTCATTGCCCCAAAGACTATTCCACAAATAACACGGAATGAATCTAGGCGGGTCGTTCCATCGTGAAAACATCAGAGTTCCCATCGCACTTCCTTATTTCCTTTGGCAGTAAATCAATATACAGACTGACAGTACTGTTTTGATTGTATTCCTTCCCCCTTTCTCCTCACGCTCCCCTTCCCTATCAGTCTACCAGTTAGATGTGCCTTGTATGCTCAAGGAATTAGCTGGAGGCAATGATGACGAGAGGAGATTCCCAGTGAATCTTCAACGTGACATGAAAACAAGAATATCTTTCAGATTCTTCTTCAACTGTGTTATTTCCTTCTTCCCTTGCATTAGACTCATGCTGCTTCGACGAAGTCGCTTTATTTCAACGAATTGTGTCAGCCAAAGTAAACGGCGATACACAAGCGGGGGTAAGGGAGCGACTGGGAGCCGGAACCGTCGAGTGGTTCGGAACCGCGTCTGACGAATAGACGAGAAGGGAGGGGAAGGGACAATTGACGGATGCTCGTTGTTGGCTCTGCGGTGACTTCACTCGGGCACGTTGCGATGGACACTGTAAGAGAAGAAATCAATAAGACGAATATGAAGGGACGGGGATGTTTCTTCATTCCGCATTGTATCTCACCGGATAATCTGTTATTGCTCACCTAATAGCCCACTAATTAGTACACGGTTAGGCGGTATTTTAGGTGAGCAATACCAGAGTAGCCAGAGGATATGCGAAATGAAGAGACGTCGACAGTTCGAAACGTACGTCTTCTTCGACTTCTTCCGACGAATAGCATGACGAGTAGCCGAATTCCTATTGAGACGAGGAGCCGACTTCCTATCGAGACCAGGCTGAAAGAGGGGTACGGTAAGGGAAGGAGTGATCTTTGATCTTTGTGGGGTACGGCAGTTCACATCACTCACATTCTCGATTAGGGCAGAAATGGGAACAGTCATCACAACGACGACTTCATCATCATCGTCCGCAAGCTCGTTCACAATCGTACGAAGAGAACTGAGTTTGATGGCCACCTGAGAAGAGCGATCTTTGATCTCTGGGGAGTACGGTAGCTCCACTACACCATGTCCAACACTGTGGGAGTACTGTATGAGAGTACTGGAGTACTGTACTGTATTGTGGTACCCTTACACGTCAGACTTCATACAGTACCCTCCAGTACTCACATGTTGCCGCTACAGTATCCAGAATACGTACGGTACTCATTTTCCACAATTCCAGACCAGATACAGTACCCTACCGTATCCCTATACCGTACCTTGGTCTTGCTGGGTCTCATCACGACAACATCAATGCGGCTGTTCTCCTCTTCACTCGTCGGTCTCACACTCAATCCGCCCGTTTCACTTCCCGGTCGCACACGAAGACCGGCAGATGGACCGGGAGGAGGAGGAGGAGGATGGGGGCCATGATCGTCCATTCCCGGAGGACGACAACACGACTGAAAGGGTTCATCTTTGATCTTTGATCTCTACCCTGCACCGTACCTGTCCGTGACCATCCCTCTGTGATCTTCTCTCCTGAGTAGGGCGAGAGCCAGAGCCGGGAGCCGGACCGGGCATTGGGGCCGGGGCCGGAACCGGCGAGTGAGGGAATACCGGCTGCTGCTGTGCGGCCTGCTGATGACGGTAGACTGGATGAACGGGCGAGTTAGAGAAGGGCGGCTGCAGAGGAGCGGCTGAACTTTGATCTTTGGTCTTTGATCTTTGGATGATTACGGTAGTACCATTGTGGATGGGGGCCCGCACCGATCCATTGTCTGGATAGAGGTTCTCCCTTTCGTAATAATAGGGCATCGAGGGAGAAGTTGGGAACTCGACGAGATCAGAAGATGACGATGGATGATAGTAGAGATTGGAGCCAACTGAGGTCTGAGAAGGATAGATCAGGTCAATAGATGACGTTATCATCAAACCGATGAGACGCTGCTTCCCGTGGACGTTCGTCCAGTTCTCTGCAATTATCGATTGATTGGATGGCTATTGCATCATCATCCTTACAGTAGACGACGAGAGGCTGCTGTTGCTGGCCGAACTACGACTCTGCAATCATGAGAGTGACCGGCCGAACTACCGTATCCCAGATACCCTACCGCGATCGCTCCTTGGCGCACGTTCATGTCGTTGTCGCGAAGACGGCGCAGAACGTCCTGTAACAATCGATCGATACCGTACCCCGTAGGGGATACGGTAGGTACCTCCGGGAAACCGTACCTGGTGTCTTCCATCGGCGCGACGATAGGGATGAGGAGTACTAGCGACGGCCTGAGATGATAGGGTACTGTATCGATATCGATCTATCTACAGTACCATGTGGTGGTCGGGAACTGACGAATTTGCACTGCTTCCACTGGACGACGATTCGGTCGACTGGGAACCGGTTCTGCAGAAGGATACGGTACCTCAGTACTTTTGAGGATCCTTGGGGATCCTCAGTACCCCCCTGGGATCCTGGGATCCCCACCGAGCTTACACGGAATCCTGGTTGGGATCATCTTCGTAGATGTTGAAGGGCTCGGACCGCTGCCTGCGACTCATTGGGGAGAGAATGAGAGGAGGAGAGGAGGGAAGAGGGAGAGGGAAGAATTGGATTTGAATGAACATGTAAATGGAGTGAAATCTCTTCATTCCTTCTTCTCCATCGCTCACAATGGGATTATCGAGTAATTGAAATTTTGTTTTTGCTTAGTTTTGTTTCGAGTGTGGAATTGTCACTTCTGGCTTTATCTTTCCGAAGCAAACATTGGAAAATATAGGAGTAAATTCTAGGATTATTGCTAAGGCGTACTAATACAATATTTACATGTTGGGACTTGAATGTACATCGTATTTGAACTAAACTAAACATCAGACTAAATTATAATTATTAGAAACAACCGAAGTGCGAGGGTATAACACAAATAGATAGATCGACATGGGAAATTACACTCGAGAATGGAGTATCATAAATGGGAATCACATGCATATGTACAAAGAGATGCTTACGTCTTTGCGAAAAATATGAGTGAACCCTGTTATTTCCAGAGACGAATAAAATAAACAATATTTTTAAAAAAATGGTTGGGTATGGCACAAAGAAAGCACAACGTCGATGAATACAAATAGACGGAGAATGTCCTGATTCCAACTTTATTTTTCCTTCTTCGTTCTCAATCGAATTACAGTAAAGTCCATGCCGCCACACTGCAAACGAAAAGATATTTATAAAAATATCTTTTTTTTTGTCTTGAATCATGAATATGTAATTAATTGCTTCCTTACCGATGCAGTGTGTGCTTTGGTGAATGAAGAATTGGAAGTCGCCTGCAGACCACAGGAGCACGACAAGTGCTTGATACCCGCCTGCAACAATCATTATTGCACTTTGTACACTTTATGATACTTATTTATTCATCCGTTCACGCTATGTATGCTATAATTCATGACGAGAAATAACTTACCTTATTGAGGGACATATTATGCTTTGCATTGATGTGCTTCACGTAGCCACATGCAGTAGCAGGGCGAGTCTGCAATAGAAGAAAATTATGAATCAGAAGGTTCACTTTTTTTGAATATGGTGTTTTTTATTACTGAAAAGTCGAGGAAGGCTTCCAAATTATTTTTAAATCGTGCTGAAAAGTGGAAACTCACATCACACTGAGTGCACTTCCTTCCCAGCTGTATCCTATTGCTTCTCGGGTTGGGCACTGTCTCCTTGGGCTCTTCTTTGACTACTTTGAGTCCTTTGGGCTGAACATTCGGTGCCTTTTGGGCATGCGCTCTTCGGATCCGAGGACAGTCAGTATGGGCGATGGTGAAACGAGCCCTTGAGCACTGAAAACCATTATTGTTCACCGCGTCAAATCAAAGGGAGCTCTTATTTTTCTGAACTAACCTTGCAAGCATTGTTACGTGATTGCGTCTCAGCCCCACAATCACATCGGAAAACGATTTGAGCCTGAAATTGATAGCATATATTGAAGAAATGCTTCCCTTGCAACGCTCAATTTACAATAAACTGCAATCACTCCGTCTAAAAAAAAATCAATTAGTTCAAACATTACCCCTCCGATAGTTTTGCCGTGAGTTTTCCTCAGATGAACAGTGAATGTGGCAAGAGATGAGTGGATGAACTGAAAATATTAAAATAATTGGCCATTTTTTATCACAAATTTATGATTCGGTTCGATAGATTTTTCAAATCAGTAATTGAGGATAATCTCACCGAGCACTCGGGACACTTCAACGTGTTCTTTCTCCCATTGTTCACTTTCGGAAACTGTGCTTTGTTATGTACTCGATGGGTCTTCGAAACCTTCTTCACGATACTCTTCACAAGAGGAATCGGCTCTTCATCGGGTTCTTCCATCTTCATATCTTCCTCATCGATTAGTCCCGTCAGATTGAGCTCCATCTCTTCATCCAGAGGTCCCTAAAATTTCATTGTTGGTATCGTTTCGTCAAATATTACGTTGTCAAACAATATAAGATTCACCAGGGCTTTCATATTTGTCGTTTATTGCGGATTTTTGTGTCGTTTTTGATTTGCAGTAGATGTATTTCAATGTGCCAAAATCGATTTGAGATATTTTCTTGTCGAATTCTCAAAAACTGTGCTTTGCGAAGGGATTTCTAAAATAAAAGTTTGGAAGTTCAAAAAATTCATTTTACTTGAAAAAAATAGAATGACAAGCGATGTGATCTAACAGAAATGATTGGCTTCTTCAGTACTCGCAAGATAAGCATGGAAATTATGTTTTGAAATATACCATTATTTTAAGTTTCGACTGGAGTCATGTCGTTTTCGCCGTATTTTTTCCCGAAATATGCCGAACATTTCTTTCGGCATATTCCGGTTTGTAGTATGTCGAAAATGTGTTCATGCCTGAGGAATTCTTCAAGATTGCGTTTCTTTGCAGATTTAAAATCGTACCTCAGCAAATTTATCGTCTTCCATCATTGATTGTCCTCCCATCAGAGGAAGTTCCAGAGGGGAGAAATTCACCTGGGATATTTCAGATTACTAGCTGGCTTCAATGGCATTTGTGAAACTTCGCATAAACTGATCTCTGATTGGGTAACCACCCCCTATTATCTCACATTGTCAGTTGATGTAACCAAAAATTCGTGTGACTCCTCCTTTAATGGTAACATTGCAAGAGCAATCAAAGAGTTCATTGTTGAATTTTATCGACAATTTCGCTTTTATTATTCCATAAATTCACCTCTTCAGATCGATTCCAATTCTCGATGGTCATTTTCAGCTCGTTTTTCTCTTCAATCAATTGCTTGAGAGTGAAATGGACAGATTGAACGAAGCCGTAGAGAAGATTACGAATCTCGTCAGGCCTGCAAATAGACATTCTATGAATCATTCACAAGCCTTTGCGAATTATACTACTCAAGAGGAATTGAAAATAGGATCATTACTTGATGTCATCGTTCTCCTGCAAGTCCTTGTGAGACAAGTCCAAATGGTTGAGTGCCACTTTGGCTTCCTGAAATTATGAATCCTTAGAGATGTCAAAAAGTGATAGTGTTTATCAGTTAATTGTCAGTACCTCGTAATTCTGCGTGAGTACTACATTCATGGCATCGAATCCCTTGTCGAAGACATTGATGAGGACGTCGTCCGAGATCTTGGTAATTTCCGAGCTCTGCAATCATTTTTCTTGGGGAATCTCTTGCAACGTATATTGTGTGTATACGTTGGCATTCTCCTGGTTGGCAATGGATTCGATAGTACCAACCACGGACAGACTCCCATCGTTCTCAATTTTACTCTCACAAACCTTTCTCTTCCATTCATCGACAATCGACAGAAGTTCATCTGGTCTTGTCATTCCTGCAGAGAAGGGAAAGTAGAAGGTGATAAAAATGAAATGATTGGATTTTTTGTAGTACGTATTCAATGTGCAATCGAACGGTCAGTAAGTAAAAGTTTAGTAATCATTGACTAATCACCACTGCGACAACAATTCGCGAGGTTAATCTTGGTAATGATTTCAAAACATCCCCATCTCTTGTGACTGGCTAATCTACGCAAACTGTTGACATGTATGTCAACAGCATACATACATGTCAATGATGTATCTATTTTGAGGGTTCACTTATTACGCAATGCTCACCATTGTATTCTCCGTCACCCATCGGCATCATCATCTCATCAGTGGTAGATAGGAGTCTGTCCGTGGTTGATACTGCCGAAGCCATTGCCGACCTGGAGAAAGCCAACAACGTACACTACTGCTGTATACACAATACGTGGTCAGTGTAAGCATCAAGGAAATGGAGGAGAGAACTACACGCTTTTGGTCAAAGGAAAGGCGATGAGAAATAGATAGGTGTAGAGAAGAAAGGAGGATGATATATTGGGAAAGGGAACGGCTAAACCCCCTACTGAGAGTGTCGGCCAAGTGGTCGAATTTATGGAGCGTAAATAGCGAGTAAGCGAAGTGATTTCGACCCGTCTCTGAAAGGGAAGAGTAATGATTTCAAAAGCGCCCAACACGCCCACTCTTCTGGGGTGCCGTTTTGCCACTATGATAAGGGCCTCGGGTCACGTTATTCACGAGTTGTAAAAGAGGCGTAGGAAGATAGTGATGTGATCGAATAAAGGGCAAAAACATGTGGATACAATTTTGGTGGGAAGATTGCGAAGTAGGCGGCGGGCTAGACAAGAACCTTTGCAAAAAATGCAATAAATTCTTGCCCCAACTGTGCTGCTGGTAATGGGGAAGCTTTTTTATCATAGAGCCACCCCCGTCTTTTCTATTGACAGTTCCCGAATGGAGATGACAACAATTTCAAAACATCCTTTCGAAAACACTTTCGAAAGAAACCCTACACTAGTCACCATCCAATCTATCCGAAAAAATGAACGAGAATCGTAGCAAACTAGGCTAAATGGACTATAAGAAAGGCCACTTTTTCCTCCCGATGGCGCATCAAGATAGAGAGAGGGAAACGATGGTAAACTCCAGATTATCTTGAGAAGAAGCGATGTATCCCGATCTTTATCGCACAACTTTCTACGCCCTTTCCCCCTCTTCACCCTCTTCATTCTCTTCATTCTCTCTTCATTCTCTCTTCACTTCGTCCTTTCCCTTCCTCGCAATCTCTTCCGAATCATCTCTTTCCACGTTGAATCGCCATGCTTACTCATCCTCAATTTGCGCCCGGGAAATCTACACGAAGCGAGCATTCCGGACAAGGATTGGGATGCTGACACGCCTCCATTTTGAGCAGCACCCAGAAAGCTACGCTGATAAGCTACGAGTTGCATTGCCAGAAGAGCACGTGAAATAAAAGACACCCCCTCATCCCGATAGACACATATGGATAAACTATGAGGGTAAATTGTCGCAGACAAGAGGGGCTAGAGAATGGACATAGTCTAGAAATGTGCGGGTGTGCCGTGTGCCTAATTTGATTGATGGGCACAAGGGAGGGGAAGTAGTAGTAGATGGAGGATAGTGAAGAGAAAAGCAGAGCTTTCGAGCAGCTAATGCAGGATTAGGATGTTCTCATTCGAAGGTTTCCCGGATTTGCGAAATGTGGAGAATATTGAAATTAATTGTACACTCCCTTTCCTATAAGAGAAATCTATGCAGAATTGCTAGTATTATTTAATGGAGTGAGAATGGATAGATTCCTAACGCCGATTGCAAAGGGAACACTGAATGTCAAAATGGGACAGCAATGAATGCGGGAATAAACAAAATGTGGGAATGAAGAGAATGAAGGAGAGAAAGAGAGATACACAGAGGCAATTCGCTGAGGAAACGGCCATGAGTAATGATTACTAATAACCTCCTCCGTGTGTTCATGAATGTGTGTAGAATATGAGAGAAAGAGAGGGAAAAAGAGAGGGAAGTGTGGGAAAAGAGAGGGGGGAAGAAGAGGGAGAATAGCTCTCTGGTCGGTTCATGAAGTGAGCTCGTTCTCAAGGAGCAATAACTAAGCAATGGGATGTCTGCCTCTATTCCTCACATTATCTGACATCAGTTCGAGCAACAAAATGACGAAGGAAAGAGACAAAGTTACTCAAAAACGAGAGAAGAGATGGACAACAGAGTGAAAACTGAAGGAATTTATGTGCGTGCGGCAAGGAGAATACAAAATTTCTCCTTTTCTCCTTGGTTACCAGTTAGAGGGAGAAAGAGAGGCATACCCTCGAGGAGAAACGAATCTCAGAGTGAAAAGAAAGAGTGAAATGATACTCAAGAATCTGTCACGGGAAAGGGCGCATGTGCGTGTAGTGTGTGTTTGTGCTTCATTTGAAGGGTCAGCAAGTGAGAGGACGGGAATAGAAAGAGCCCATTCAACAACACATCACCAATCCATCTCTCGTGAAAATTCGACATAATCGTCTATACGTTTCATGCACTCGTTCAGGATAGAGAAAGCATTTGTGAGGTGAAAAGAAGAGTTCTTCACTAGTTTACATCACTACCCCATCACTCACTCGCAACTTTTTATCTCTCTCTCTCTCTCTCTAAGAAGCTATCGTTTTCTATTACTAATCAGGGAGAAATCAACGCTCGGGTTGAATGTCGCGTTTCACCTCTAATTGCATTGGGATAAAGAGAACACTTTAGCGAAGGCTAAATGTCAGCAACTAACAACCAAGGAAACGAGAAGTGAGAGAAAACGTACATTCACTCAAGCACAGTATCAGAAAGTGGTATCTAATCATTGCCTATGCCTGGAGGCACTTCTATAGTAGAAGGGATTGAGTGACAGTTGAGTACACACTCATTGTCAATCATCGCTAGAAACAAGAGATGAAAGTGGGATTATCGCTCTCTATCGAAACAGAGAAACGAGCGATAAAGAGAAGGCGTTGCTATGATAGCTTTCGGAGTGATAATGTTAAGATATCAGTGTAATGTCATATGGGAAAGAAAGACGACTAGAGTTGATTGTGTTTGACAGCGTTCCTACTCGAAATTCGAACGGAGATTATGATTGTTCCTGTAAGCCGATTTCGATGAAGATTACGACTTTCGAATTGGAATCAAAGTAGACATGGCAAGTATTCACTGACTCTTCATAGGCATCATAGTGAATATCGAATAAAATGCTGTCATAAGATAGTAGTTTTTGGAAGTTATCCCCCAGTTATCCCCCCCCCCTCCTCCTTGAATTGCAATAAGGTCTCTGGTCTCGAAGCGTTTATCAAACTCGCAAGCGAGTTCATAATCGAATGGAACGAAGTGATTACGGTATCGAGAGCCAATCGATAATCTTCACTGCTACCGTATCAAACGGACTGGTCAAAGGACTCCGATTGACCTTTCTTATGATCACCATCCGAGAAAGTGTGGAAATGCTTCACTAGAGAGGCCATCGAATCGAACTATAATGAGTAATCAATAGTCACTACAGTATCCTCCAATCACCGTACCACCTTCACATCCGGATCCGTCTGCATAACCGCATAATAGGCTTCGTCCTCGTTCTCGAATCGCTGGATCGGATAGTGGTAGATCTAAATGACGGTTCTGATTCCCGCTTCTGACTTCAAAAGTACCTCATTCGCAGAGGTCATGTATCCAATCTTGAGTTCGATCATTACAGGCATCTCAGTTCCCGATGGTTTATCGTAGTAAATGAAGAATTGGCCGGGCCTTCAATTATTGATTGATTGATACAGTATCCTTCAGTAATCTCACTTCAGTTTCCTATCGACAGAATTTCTCGATCGAACTCCAATGTAGTGACGATCGGTCTCGTCAGGCTCGTCCACAGACTGAAGGAATACGGTAGGATACGGTAGAAGCAGACGGATACTGTAGATACCGTATACCGTATTCAATGGGTTATGACTACGGTAGATACCGTATACCGTATTCAATGGGTCAGGACTACGGTAGGTACCGTATCACAGTTCAGTTTCTTTCTTACCTTCACACTCACAAGTGAAGTATCACTACGAGCAGCTCGAGTCGCAGCACGGAATAACTTCTGGTAGCGACGTAATTCCTCGGCCTGATATTGATCTTTGATCTTTGGTCTTGTTCAACTTCTTACCGTCTTGAACACAACCGAGTCGATCTGAGCTGTGGGTTCGTCCCAAAAATCATCGTATTCCTCCTGCTAATTCGAGTTTAGATCTCACAACGATTCCCTGGTTACGGTACCTCTTCCTCCGACGAAGATCGATTCGATAGCGTTACATACTGTGGAGAAGAGGTGGAGTCAACTGTTTTGGTCCGCGGTTTTCTCCCTCCAACCACACGTTTCTCATGATGATCATCTTTAGCTGCAGATGCACCCGCATTGAGTTCAGCAATCGAAATCATTTCGTAGGGCTGAAAGAGAGATAATTGATCTTTGATCCTTCATTTCACGATCGATCATTTCAGGGACAAAGATCATTGTTGATCTCTCATTTCAATTCTTCATTTTGAGAGCATTTCACTTATTCGATGGGTTGGTTTGCTCATTTTGTGATAGGAGTGAAAGTGATAATTGATCTTTGATCTCTCACAGATGTCTTGAATTGATCCTCTCCATCAGAAGTGGCTAGAGATTGACCAGAAGAGTAATCGGGGTATCTCTTCTGAATGAAACAGATGGTTAGACTCCGCCCACTTGGACACAATCCCTTACCACTCTGTGAACTTTCTTCGGCCATGCCACACCCAGACGTTTGTTCACCTGAAAGATAATGTTATTCTAGTCTCCGCCCCCTTTTGACATACCAATTCTCCTTGACTATTCTCTTCAACCATATAAGTAGGAGCAGTAGATTGACTGCCATTGGAAGATTGAGACATTGATCTCGATTGTTGCTTATTATTCCGTCTGAATCAGTACGGTAAGTGGATACAGTACTCTGATACGAGGTGGATTGAGTACGGTAACCAAGGGTACCGAATTCAGTAACCCAGATACCCTTCCCTTCTCCGTTAAACTCACTTGTTATTTCGTTTCGCTCGTCGCGATGAAGAGGCCATTCTTCAGAAGGAAAAAGAGTGGAAATGAAAAGAGAAGGAGAGGAGGGGGGAGGGAGGGATAGGGAGGGATAATTGAATTGTTGACATGAAATATGCAAATTGATCATAAACCTTGTTTTATTTTTATAGAAAAAGATAGACCTTGGAAAAAACTTAAGAGTAAAAGTACTATCTATCTCTTCACAGCGATTTGGAAATACTGTATCTAAAGCGTTCAAATGCGCTACAAATATTCTAGTTAAAACGATAACTCGAAATACAGTGATTCTCAAGTCTAGAATTCTCTTGTTCATTTCATTACAATGCAGTATACTCCCATAAACTTTTCCAAGTTTATTGTTTTATTCGTCTCATAGAATGACGAGTAATGGTGAGATGATGGGATGTCTCTCTTCAGTTGAGAGCATCAAACTCTTCATTCACCCATTCGGCCTCTTTGATATCGGCTCTTCGTTGAGGATTACGCAAGAAGTGTTCGAGCTCAAAATATTACATTTTAAATTTAATTTAATTCATTAATTAATGAACCTCCTGACTGCCTCGCCACATGAAATGGGCGGTGAAATGCTCAGCACGACGACGATACTGCAATGGATACGGTAGATTAGATTAGGGTTACGGTACCCGAGAGATCAATTAACCTCGGGCACGTTGATTCTCCTGGTGAGTGTCAGATCCTTCAACACCAGACGCTGCAAATACAGCCATTTTGCAATACTTCTTCGATTTCGACGACTGATACAACGGTATTTCAACGAAAACAGAGACACTCCAGTTCAATGTTTCGAAACTCCCCTCTTACAGATAGCCTCCCGTACCTCAACTGTATCCCATGCGTAGGGACTGTGATCTTGGAAGCAGTAAATCTTCATAATCTCGTAGAATTCTTGAGTATGCATCTTCATCTTACGGGTTAGAAGTTTGAAGTCTTTCTGAAATGAAGAAATTAACTAATTTTCGTTTAGCGCAAACAAGAAATTATTATTTTTTTGAATTTCCTATTTCGATTGAGATCACATGCAACAACTTTAAAGATATAGAAAATAGGTCGTAAGGTGGCTCAAATGAACCAGAACTTAACCAGAGATTACGAAAAGATTATATATCTCCCCCCATGATATTCATCCCTCTGTTCCTCAACTCACGAATATAAAAGGGAGTGCATGTCGTGATCCTCTGTCCACCGCTCCTCGAAACCACGCGACGATGTGACGAGCATGAATCGTTTTCTGCAATTCACTCGCTTTAAGACTAGTATTCCTTGCAGATTATTCGTTTCAGCAAATTAACTCTGTTTGCTTTTTGAACCAATATGGAACAACATCATTAAAGAATTCCCCATAAAAACCACACTTATTCGAACAACTTGCGGGTTAACAGACCACCACATACTTCGAAGTCTGGTTGGTAATGACAATATAGATGTAAAAGTAGAAATACTAGCATCTTCCAGTAAATGTTTCTTGATCATCTCAGCCGTTCCTTCATTGATAATACTTCCGAGTGCATAGAGGCAGTGCTCCCACGAGGAACCCCATTCTTTGTCCTGTTCCAGCTCAACGATTAATCATTATTTTTTCATAAATGAGCAGGCAAATCTTACATCCGGTCCACCCGCCACACGGTCAAACAGCCTCTCGTACTGAAAGATTATTTGTAAATATTCGTCAATGTCATGCATGAAAAAATAGGTGACAAAATGTTCGAAAACCGTCTACGAAAAATCCGAAGAAAACCAATTAAATCAGAGGAACCCGGGAATGATTTAGAATCATTTACTGGATCTAGATCATTTACTAGAATCATTAATCAATGGATGAAACAAGTCAATATTTCGCCTTCTCACCCAAAGAGTGCCTCTTCCATACCTCTCCATTATCGTTTGCTCTTCTAATCTCTATTGCTCCAAGAGGTCCAATAATCGGGCCAGTCAGATCGTAGAATGCTCGCAAGTACAAATCCCGCAGCTCCTGCATAAATTTACCATTTATTCGGGGGGGGGGAAGTCAATTGTCGATTGGCGGATGGATACCGTACCATGATAACTGTAGTATCCCGGCCGTCGGCTCCCATCATCATCAACCAGACGCCAACGAAACGACAGTACCCGTCATGATCATCTCAAGTCATTGGTTCGGTGGGACGAATTCATGATTTTATGGGCATTTACAACCATAGTACGAAAGTGTCTTAATCTCACCTCTCTCTGGATTCTTCTTCGTATCAGCCTCATGATTATCTGATTTGGTAGTAGTAATCAGACCAGGAACTTCGCCCTTTATCTCTAATTGTGGTTTCTTTCCTTCTTCCATCTTCACTACTACAGGCGTCGCTCCATCCTTCTTCATATCTTCTTTCTTCACAGGATTATCCCCTCCCGCAGCTCCTCTCTTTCCCTTTCCCTTCTTTCCTTTCTTCTTGCTTGAACTCTGACTCTTCTTCTCACTCTTCTTCGATTTCTTACTCTTTTCCTCAGTATCATCACAACTCAAATCATCCAAAGTGTCATCAGTTGAGAGGGAATAATCATCTTCATCTCCCATTCCATTCAGATCACTCATAGTCATCGATCTACTTGGATCAGTACTGTTAGTGTTGCTCTCTGTAGCATCACCCTCCATGAATCCAAATTCGTCCATCAGTTGCTGACCCTAAAATATATTATTTGTTTTAAAAATACGATTTCTTTCGCTTGGCTAGATATGTGGATGAAAGGGCCAATCATGTCGTTTACCTTGAATGAGAGATATGAATCGAACTTGTGAATGAGCTTTAATTCACAAGTGGGAGGAGAGGCAAGACGCTTCATTCGAAGAAGGAAACCGAGCATTGGACCTGCAAATTGTTTGTCTTTTACCCTGATCAGGACGGAATAATCATCCCTTCTCTACTTACGCCATACGAAACAGCTGCTCTCAGCCATAAGCATATACTCGAAGATATAGAGCATTTGAGTGATCGACGATTTGAAACTTAGCTGAAAAAAGATACATATTCATCAGTATGTTTTCCTCTATCTACATTGATCATGTCATTTCGATCGATGCTCACTTAAACTTCATTCAAGTTAGTAATCTCAACTCGCCTCTGAATATCCCTTCTCGATAAACTTTATTTTCTCATCATTTGATCGTCTGTGCCAATGATGGATGAAATTGAGCACAATATGCCAGTTCCACGGATCAGCATCATACTGCAATAATAATACCATTGTATTGCGGATCCGCAATATTCACATTCCGAGCGAATTATGATTGATTGGAAATTCTGGCAAGACATTCGATGGATAGCCAATACTCTCACATTTCTCTGACTGACGAGAGAAAAGGCAAAAATAAGAGACGAGACCATTAAGTGTTCACATTCTTACCTGCGCCACCTCCCAATGTTTCGACCACGCGCCCAAGTTTTTCTTCTGCTTCCGGAGCAGCTAAATACTTCCATAATAGATCATTAATGTTAATCTTGCAGGCACAAATCCATTCTTAGACGCGATTGCTCTCTTATTTCATGTACTTTCCCTACATCGTAACTGGGCTGGGCGAACATTTTACGGTCTCGCAATGTACTACTCTCTTCTGTCAGAACTACTGAGAGAGCATTGTGAAATGAGAGACCGTAGAATATTCGGCCAGTCCAGCATCGCAATGACTGACCACGTTGAGCAACATCCATGCGATAAAAATGGAGCCAATGATAGAAAAAAGAACATTCGCTGCGATTATTGTGGCATATGACCAAGATTTTTCTTCGTTCTTCTTCTCTTGTAATGGAGTGAGAGGAACGTCTGGAAAGAAAGGGAATATATCACAGACTTATGGATAGGCCCTTTCCATTGAGGATGCACACTAACTGAACAGCAAAATATAGTAAAATCATCTGAGATTCACGGTAATTTCACATTTCGTTATTGTTCATTGTGCACTTCCTTGATGAAAGTGCGCGCTGAACCTCACTTTCATCATCACTGGAGACGAGAGAATAGAGGAAAGAGATGAGAACGAGACGAAGAATCTGAATATTGAAATTTATTGTTGAATTTTGGATAACGAACTGGTTGTTCACTACCCATTGCCATGAGTCCCATTCAACGCAGACAAGGGTGCGAAGTGCTTTTGTTCGCGCATTAGCGCAGACATATAAAAATGACAACGAGGGATGTCCAAAATGAAATCCGATGCACAAAAACATGATTGCGTTATGATATGGGCAACGCTAAGGGCCTACGTCAGTCAATAATATGCGAGACGAATCCAATGTCCCATACCCAAACAATGTTTCCTCCTACTAGAGGCTTTGCCTGATGCTAGGATAACAATAACGTTACTGCACTGCACTAGGGACCTACAGCCAGGGGTCAATTACCTAGGTGAAAACAATTTTTAAGGCGGGTACATTTTTCAATCCAATGGTGAAAAGACGAGCACGTTATGAGAAAATCTCGATGTTTTACTAATTTTATTTACAATTAGTTCGAGTAGGCCCGCCTACGGCGGGCACATTTATGTCCGAAACCAAAAAAAGGCGGGCACGGTATGTCAAATTTAACGAAGTAGTTGATCTCTGCCTACAGCAGTGAATGCGCTGTGGTAGGTCACAATGGATTCCTCACCATGGTCGGTGCATTGAACGATGACGAAAGGAGAGAGAAAATGGAAGGAGCGACCGATGATGAAGAGGGAAATGGATAAGAATGAAGGAAGGAGGAGGGAGAATCGAAAATGAAATGATTGAATTCAGTCAAATCAGAGTGATCGTGACAATCGTGATTAGGAAAATAAGGATGAATTGATGCGGGTACGAAGAGTAACTTGGAAAAGAAAACTATCGTTTTGTAATTTTTGTCTTAAAACTTTCGTGATGAAACAAAAGTTGTAAAACCTATCTATTGAAACTTCTCTCTTCAAAACTCATTTTAGGGAACCCCATTTTGGATCTATGGTAATGTAATTATTCATCGGGGAATCTGATCTTTGAAACTCTCAAGATGGAACAATGGTATGGTAATCCACAAAATGGAAAGTGAGAATGAGAACCAATTACCATAGAACGTGCGAATCAGAACGAACGTTTGGGAACCAAGGGATGGGAACCGCGGGGTTTTAACCGTCTTTCGGCCACTGCTTTGCAACAAAGATTTCCTCCCGAAATCACATTGAAGGATGTTTGATAGGATATCTAATAAACCTTCATTCACAATCCGGAACCAAACTCCAAAGAAATTGTCTTGGCAATCTATCTATTATTCGATTCCTTGATTAGGAAAATGTTGATCGTTTCATAAAGATGTCCCCCTCCCTTTTTTTACCACATGCATATAGATTGGTTATCAATCATTGGTTCCGAAAGATCAGTTACAGAAGCGCGGTTCCCATCCCTTGGTTCCCAAACGTTCGTTCTGATTCGCACGTTCTATGGTAAGTGGTTCTCAGACTCATTTTCCATTTCGTGGATTACCATACCTTTGTTCCATCTTGAGAGTTTCAAAGATCAGATTCCCTGATGAATAATTACATTACCATAGATCTAAAATGGGGTTCCCAAAAATGAGTTTTCATCGGAGAAGTTATATTTCCCAATTTACAATTCGTACCGGCATCGATGAATTGGTCTCTCCATTGAAAATAATTAATTCTGACTCACCGAATAACCCTTCTTGTTTCGAGTGTAGTGGAAGAACCTCTCCTTGCTCTCATCCAACAGAATAAGTCCAACTCATTCTGCCACTGACCACTGACCAAACCACTGATTTGCTGCTGTAACGAAAGGGTTGAGTCCGATTCACAATTATAAAGATGACTTACCAGTATTGTATACGTGCAGCTCATCAACTATTCCTTCATTTCCTCCTCAAAACACGACCGTGATCTTTATGGAAACCGAACGATGACCATCACGAGGTCTGATAATGAAACAATGGTATGCAATTTTCAAAGATTTTAACACCCTATTCGTCACTTGCGTCCGAAATAATGCCTTACAAAGATGATTTTAAAACAAGGCCTTTACAATACCTCGATTTCCGCATAAAACCACCAGTTACTTAGATACTGCATTGACTCACCGATGAATACGTTTTGTTTCGGGTTTAGTTGACGAATTTCGCCATGCATCCCCTTATCCATATAGATGCCGAAGTCGCAATGATTCTGAAAAAGTAACCAATACCTCTCATAAGAGAAGTATGGGTTACTTTTCAGCCTCTCAATGAGAGAATTGCTTCCGCTACCCTCCGCCGCTGAGGAGAGGCAGTCAAGAAAGC
>LS484936.1:63996-133029 GCA_900490705.1 Pristionchus arcanus
GGGGGGGGGGGGTGGGGGGGGGGGGGGGGGGGGGGACTTAACTTCTCAAATCCTTGATCAGCATGAGAACGTCCTTCATACGCCGGAGTGATCCTCAACTTGTCGTGTATCTGAAATATATGTTTAATCGCTGACTGTTCAACTCGTATATAACGTTTGAACACGTTTTTCAATCATAAGACACTTGGGGTTTGGGAACGTTCAAAATTTTCAGTTATAGCCTTTCTAAGGTACGACATATATTGAAAATCAAAGGAAGATCGTACTTTATTAGCAGTGGCAGTGCCATTTTTGTATTCTCATTCTCTTCGGAGGGGATGTGATAGTAGATATCGTTAACGGGGAATTGCACATACCGTGTGGACATTCCCATTGGAGTTGATTATGGTTAATCTTGAGATCGATCGAATAGAGGTCATTTAGATACGTGGGCACATTGTTCTTCAGATCGGAACTCATGTTAGACAGACCGCCGAATATATATGCAACCTGGACGAAAGATTCATAAACTTATTATTATAATCCAGAATAAAAAAAGCTCGTACTTTGAGTGATAGTGAATGAGTGACCGAGTCGAGGATGAAGTCCACCATGTCTCGGTGGTCTCGGACGAAGTTTTTTCCATTCCCATCGTTGACTGTTCATCTCGTATAGTTCGTTAGAAAACCTGCTAATGTGGTTACTCATCCATTTCTCAATATATTCCTTCCTATTCAACTAACGTTCCATAGTTGAATAGGAAGGGTCTTACTTTCAAATTATTCTCCTCTTGTTCTTTCATGCTATTCATCTTACCTTCCATATTCGATCATTCCTCCGAAGATGTAGATTTGTGCATGAAAGGCAGCTATTCCGGACGGCAGGATCGAACCACTGATTTGCTGCTGAGATGAAAGGATAGAGTCTGATTCATAATGATTAAAATGACTTACCAGTATTGTATACGTGCAGCTCATTCCTTCATTTCCTCCTCCAAACACGACCGTGATCTTTATGGAAACCGAACGATGACCATCACGAGGTCTGATAATGGAACAATGATTAAAAGGAAGTGATATGCATATATATATGCCGATTGATATAATTAATTAAGCTTGACCACGAACGGGTCACAGCAAGTTAGAGGTTCAGTGGTGCAGCCGCAACGCCTATCAATTTTTCACGCGTTGCGGTTATTTGAGTCAGGTCAACTTAAATTTGACGAGTCAGAAAGTTTCAGAAAAATCAATAATGAAGATGTTTGATATTAATTAAACCATATTTCACTCGCTATTTATCTATTATTTCGCTTGATACCCAAAAACAATGAGCATTGAACGTGTAAAAATCCCTTAAAAACGTTATGTCCCAATGCCGAAGGTTTGATTCACAGAAAACCAATCAATTCCTTAGATTTTCGCTTAATCAACTTGTCCAAAGGCGCAAAGTAATCACAAAAGAATTCCTTACCGATTCATAGATGTAAAAACGTGGAAAATATAACGAACGTTCCGCGAAACGGCAAAAAGGGGGCTGATAGATTAACTGCAGAGAAGACCAATGATCAGAGACCAAAGACCAACGATGAGTCACGGTGTGTCAAATACAATCGGATGAAAGTAGTCGGAAGCAAAGCATTCATTGAGAAGGCCATAGTTATGTTACTTTCCTTTTTTGAGGAGTATGGTTCACAGGAAAGCAATCAACTCACTTAATTTCGCGTTATTGTTGAATTCCTAAAAAATTAGAACTGGGAACAGTAAATCACCGAACAAACAACTGCAAACAACATGGAAAAGGAAGCAAAAATTGGATATCATTACCAAGTGAAATACATCAACAACTGTTAGTTAACGAATGAACAAAGAATCCATATTTTTTTTCATTTTTTCAATCATTTTTCTTGGGAAACAGATCAATTTTCTTGAATCAATTTATTCTCCTAGCATCTTTGGGTGATTTTGGGTGATTTTACTACTCGCGATGATTACATCAAATGTATATATTAACACGTGCGGGCATTGGCGAGCTAGGAATGGTGACACGAATAAAAATTGCGAATGCCTGCATAGGCACTGGAGGACTGTTACCTTTTCTAGAAAAATTCTAAGAGGCGGCAAATTTCTAGTCTGCGGATGACCGATGTAATGCCCAAAGAGATATTGCGGATGTCCTCGCTCAGTTACCGTTCTATCTCACTGCCGGATGCATAACACCAAATACTTTGGCGTGGTGTGCACTGTTAATCATGTTTCACACAATATCCATACCTCTTTAAAATTATTAATTTATCATATCGAATATCGGCAGCAGCCAAACAATGATCTACCAAAGGAGACTGCAGAGAAGATCAATGATCAGAGACCAAAGACCAACGATGAGTCACGGTGTGTCAAATACAATCGGATGAAAGTAGTCGAAAGCAAAGCATTCATTGAGAAGGCCATAGTTATCTTACTTTCCTTTTTTTTAATCTGAGCGCGAAACTATACAGTAAAGTGCAGAGTAATAATAGCTGAGGGGGGATCACACCCTAAACAGAGAAGGCAGCGTGTATAAAAACTGATTACAAATTGAGGGGGAGCACTAAAGCGAAAGAGGGAAGGACTATAACTGGAATCAGGAATGGACTTACAAACTGTGTGAATGTGCATTACCCTCGTCGTTATGTGTATTCTCAACTCACTAGTGGGAGAACACGCATAACAAAGAGAATCATTGCACTTCTATTCAGGGGATAATCAAAATACGGAATAAAATAACAAGTTGAGCACACGCGAGAAATCGAGTCACAAACGGGGATAGACTACCATCGATTATGCTGGAGGGGGATGGTATACAGGGGTAGCAATCTGATCCCGGTCGTGCGACACGGAGTACGGTAGGGGGATGGGGTACGGTATCTTAGGCGTCCTTGGGTCCTCTTCCGGCGACGGCCGTACGAATCTCTTGTGTGAGAACATCTCGCGATCGGATATCCGATGCCTTCTCCATCGAACGGAGCTCCGAAACCACCTGAAAGGGTTACGGTAATCAGGAATCTACCGTAATCTCGCCATAATTCTCACCTTCTTCGTCTTTCCAAAGTAGATCTCGTTGAGCGTCATGCGCATCTTCGATTCTTGCTCCTGAGAATATAATGTAATCAATCGTCCAGATTAGTTTATGTTTCACTCATCCCTAAACTCCATTCTGACTTCATTCTTCTTGTGAAACCCAGATAATACGGCACAATAGTCATCCAACCACTTTGCCGGTCAAAGATCAAAGATCAAACCTCGATCATTTTGCCAATGTTGACGAGATGCGGCGTCGAGTCGGTCACGGCAGCGTCCTGTTCCACCTGCAACATCGTACAATCATAAGTCTGACTCGACGATGGATCTACCGCTCTCCCGACAGTCTCATCCTTCTCACCAAACGTTCTTCCCTCATCTACCGTATCTAATATGCTGCAGAATCTCAGTGCCAGTCATCAATCTGCTCCACCGAACCACCCCCCTCCCCTACCGTACCTGTCTCGTGAGTGATCCTCCGAGATTCATCACTCCACTGCCCGTCTTGCTCGTCTGCAACCACAGCATCACCGTCGACGTCAGCTTGTAGTGCGCCTGACGGGGCTGCAACGAGAGGGAGGAATGAATGATATGATATGATAAGTGATAGTGGAATGTCCATTCCACAAGGTCATTATTTGTTTCGAACCATCCTTATCATTCAATTTTACATAACATTGCTGGAACTTTTTGAAGAATGGGCCATTAGAGTATATACAAATAATTTAAATTAATAATCTTCAAGAAGTTCTAGCAATTCTATCAAAAATCGCATGAAAAGGTTGGTTTGAAACAAGTAATCGTCAAGTTGGAAGGGTGAAATCTTGAAACGAAGTATGAACTGGTCAACTGACTCGTTCGGCGATCTCAATGACGTGAATGGAATCCCAGCAGCCTTTCACGTTCTTCGTCCCATCTCCGATCTAAAAATTAAGTTAGAAAACAATTGAAAATTATTGAGACTTACATAGAGCAGACAATTTTCGCTAAAATAAATCGATGATCCAGCGGGTTAGATGTTTCACATGTGACCCACCTTCTTGAGTAGGACGATTCCGGCGAATCCGTATCCTTCCAGTTCCCAGAAGTAGACGGAAGAGACGCCACCGTCGAAGTACCTACAAATGAGATATTATTTATCATGATTAAAGGACGAACAGTCCGAAATCGGAGTCCGAAAAACAACGACACCCATGCCAATCGCATATTTCTTTTGAAACCTATCTTTTCGAGGTGATATTTTCGATGCTAAATTGTAAGTCGGAGTGTCATCGACAATTCATCGGCAGGTAGCGAACATTCGTGTGAATCAGCAACTTTTTCTCAGCGATCACATTCTCAATTTTACTCCCTGTTTCACCACGATCACACGCTAAATGAATCATTCCTCGTAACCTCTTATCAGACGGATTATCACTATCTTTCTTTCAGTGGCGAGCGAGCTCTGTGCTACATGTACTTACTCCTTCGAAGGGTCAAAATGATTTTTTTTCTCTTACAGTGATAACTAAAATTCTAGAAACCGACGAGATGCAGGAATGGAACAAAAGCGTCACTATACTCTTTCCCGCTGTTGTCCATATTCAATCTCGTAGCTGAATCAACTGACATGTCTCTGTATGCCTCGAATGCGGCATTCGCTTCGATCTCGAGTGTCCTCAGTCTCTCAGAGGGGAAAGTGCCGTCCTCGATGGCGGGATCGTACTGATTCGTCCAGGGGGAACTCAAAGAGACGCCATTCCATTATATACTCAAAACACTCATAGTCAGACAAGTTCTTAACATCGGCAACAACAAAAATCTTTTTTTTTAACTATCGGCAACATATTCGATAATTGACGGATGGTTGCAAACATATGTTTTCAATCAAGCAGCATTGGAAGACTTTTGGTCAGAGTGGCATATTGCAGTTTTTTTTTAAATATATTTGAGATAACAATAAATCAATAAATTTCTGACCGATAGCTGTCTCCGTCTCTGTTGTAGTCGCAGATGAGGTACTCCTTGCCCGTCTCCTTGTCCTGCAACGAATATTCACTACCAAACTTGGACATTGGACAATTCCCTGGTTCTTGGCAATGACAATGAACTATCTTCCATCGAGAAATTTATAGTTCATGGTTACTACTCGATTATCGAGATCTTTCCATCAATATCATCGTAATTAAATCGTTTCGTCTTGTTTGAACTCAATTGAAAATCAGTGGACGACGTAGACCCATCAATAGCTGCATCTCTCACCTTGGCAGTCTTGAGTGGCTGGTCGACCGTCGACAGAAGATCCTCGCCAAGGGACGGCGCCAGCTCTGCAATGAGAACAAGTGAATTGGTGCATCGTTCACATGTTAGTCATCCGAATACTTGATGGCATTGTGACCCATACAATGTGGCAAGGTGAATTGGCGTATATTTCCCTAGTTAGTAATCAGAATACTTCAGTGGCAAAATCAACTCATGTTTCACACTCACTAGGTTATATTTTGACTCCAAACTTCTCGAATTTCAAAATATAAAATAGCGCCCTCACCGATGAGCTCGTTGAGGTTCTTCTCGCACTGCTGTGGAGGCAGACGACGCATCAGATCGAGCGCGCAATCCAGTTGTTGGTCACTCTGAATCACAACTAGTTCATTTGCGTTCCATGCTCCATCCCAAACTGATTCCTTTCAGAGTTCTTCTTCAGGAGTGAAAACTGCGGAATTCCCGTCATAGTGGAGAATATGACTGTTGTTCGTGTAGTTCTACTATCACTTTCAATCTCGTCTTGAAATAAAGGTTGCACTACTTTTTGCTTTTCTTATTCGAAAGTATCAGTTTTTTTTTGTTTTCCTAATCAATAACCTCCCTCACTACTTTTTTGCTTTGCTTATTCGAAAGCAACACTTTTATATTTAGTGTTTTTTCCTAATCAATAACCGCCCTCATTCTCACCATATTTCTCGCGATTGGTCTGAATACGTCGGAGAGATCGATGGACTGCGCCGAGGGGAGGACGGCCAGAGCGGAGTTATACCCTCAAATTCACTTTTTTTTTTTAGTTTTAAAATTACATTTTAAAACTTAAAACTGGCATTAAAGTTGTGAAAAATGAGTAAAATACGCGAGATAAAAACAAAGCATCCCTCTCGAAACTCGAAACCCAATTCCCAGGTGTAATTGCCCATTTGCTTGCGAAACAACGCGTAACCGAGTTGGAAACTAATCAAATTTAGTAATATTGATTCAATTAGGAGATGTCTGGGAGGGAATCGATTCAAAATGAATGGCGGAACGATGAATGGAGCACAGATGTGACGTTATTACGAGAGATGACAAAAAAATAGAGAGGAGTGGACGAGAGAAGGGAGGAAATGGAGAGGGAGATGGGCTAAAGGGCACGGCACACTATCGATTCAGGATCAATGGAAAGGAACTAACCAAGAGCAATAAAGTCCATTTGTTTGGACTAGTATATGAGCTACGAGTGGGGGAGAAAGAATGGAGAGGAAAGAGAGAGAGGGTTTGTGTCCCCAGAGGGAGAAAGAAGAGACCCTCAATAGTGAGAAACAGCGCAACGATGAGTGTGTCCTTGCGAGAGAATGATGATAGAGTACGAAGAATCGAGAGAGCGGAATTGGAGATACAGTATGCCGAGAGAGATAGGAGGGAGGGCGCGATGAGAGCCAGTATGTGGCTATCGAGGAGTGATTTTTCATCGCCCAAAGAGCTGATTCATCCTCTAGATAATCATTGCGCTATCAACGCATTCCATTGAGAACGGTGGGAATCGATAGAAAAAACTTTTTTTTATAACAACAGGAACAATGAACAAGAAAATCGTCGGTTCAGAAACGGACGTTACAGGCTACGACAAAACAAACACAGACAAAAACAATCAGGCGGACAATAAAAATCTGTGAACATCTCAAAAACACAAAATTCTTGACTATTTGATTTAGTCTAATTAACAAAAATGACATATTCTAATTAATGAAAAAATCTCCTCCTCCGTCGCTTCCCACTGAATGCTCTGACGCTATTGTCTTATTGGGATCATCCTCCTGAGATCCCTCCACATCCTCATCATCATCTCAAAGATCAAAGATCAATTCTCAGCTCTCGTTTTCATCCTCACCATCCTCCTTCTTCCTTGCTTCTTCCTGCTCCGTAGGCGATGAAGCAGTCATAGACAGCATCTGACGATTGGAATTTTTTTGAAAAATATCGAAATAATGTAATTGGAAAAATTGCTGTTTGAAATTGGCCTTGATCATCAGGGCTACCGAAATAAGTTATCAAAATTTTTCGAAAATTTAAGCAGAGAACCATACGGCTGAAGCTGTTTTTGATGTCGCAGACTTGTTCAATTTGGACAAAATTTCCCAAGGAGCTCCCTGGTTCACATCACAGCTAGTCGAAAACAGCTTGTAATTTGAAAACACACCCGTCTTTCATTGAATTAGTCAATTTCCTAGGTCTTTTTTCATTAAAAAAATACTCGGTTTTCGAAGGACCCAACTGTTTGATGTATGTCAACCAACCTCGGGCGACGGTGGCGAGGTGAGTGTCTTCTGCAGGAGGGTGTTGTTTCCCACATCCATGCCTAAATCAATCCATCAATCAATACTCGCTGACTACCGTACTCACTCGACGACATAATGGTCGCATTCGGATCGTACTCTCTATTCATTCTCTCCACTGGCGAGAGTGACGAAGAAGTCGATCGAGCCTGAACACATACCGTATCTTCGTTGCGAGACCAGATTAAGATTCAAACTGCACCTTCTTTGTATCTTCCTCATCATCTCTATCAATGGATCTCTTTCTTCTCTCCTTTTCATCCTTCTCTCCTCTTGCAGTCTCGATCTCCTCTGGTTCTTCATCCTCTTCATCCTCATCACTCTCCCCTCCTTCATCGTCCTTCTCATCGCTGACCTCTTCCTCCTCTAGCTCCTCCTCATCTTCGTCTTCTATCAGCTCTACCTGCAGTTAAAACACATAACCACCTTGTTTATCGGAAACTAGAAATATTTTTGGTTTCAAGATGACAATATAGTCGAAGATAGCCGAAATATGCGTTCATCTGTCAATAAGATCAATCCACGATCGTAGTACAGTACCTTAGAAGGTTGACGAGGACGAAGGCTTTTCTGACGAAGAGGAGGGGCTTGACTAGTCTCCTTCGAACGATCACGAGACTTACGGTACGGTGAGAAGATAGAAGTGTCTAAACATGTTATGTTTGTTCACCAATCAATAACGATCTACAGTACCAGTTCGAGTGGCGTTCATAAGGCGATTGACAGATTGTTGAGTGGGCGGAGGAAGAGAATTCCCTCTGGTCAATAATGACTGCACACTCAGAACGGAACGACTGAAATAACGGGCTATATCGATGGAAAATGGATCTATTTACGGAGATATTCCCATCTAAATGTGAAGCATTCATGAATGGATTAGATCTCGAGAACAATAAGATCATTCGTTATTGGTATAAAACGATATTTCGAGTCTCGCTTCACAAGCACTCGAATCGACGCACACTTTTTTGTCCTTATCGCTGAGTGAACGAAGAGGTGGAGGATTCTGCAAATACGCGGTATATATAGATCTTAGTTGACCGATTGATCCCACCTTAACTGGGACGGCAGGTAGAAGATTGGAGAATTTGAGACGTGTATAATTGGATCTATTGAAGTGGGGAGCGTGATAGCCCTCCGGACAGTCTGAATGGGTCGATATTCTACCGTTTGTGGTCATTAAACTAACTTCGATTGTAATCCAATCGGAACATCACTTGCAATCCGCCCTTTTTCGGCTCATCATCAGGGAACGAAGCAAGATCTCCGCAGATCTGAGAAGTATTATTCCTTCCTGTTAGCACTATTCACAACATCACATTTGTCTTGAGCTCCGACGACAATCAACAAAATAGTAGGTATGCTATTGACGTCAGATCTGATCTTCTGATTACCTGGTAAGCATGCTCACCTGATCTACAGCCGAGACCATTTGCATGATATCTTCTCGGTTCCAGTGTTGATCGGGGACTGGAGACAGACTGGCTCGTCGATCGGGACTGAATTTGAAGGGGGCACGGATGTTATCAGGTTCGATACAACTAACCTCACAAGCTCAGGATTATTGTCTTCATCAAAGACGATAACGTAGCGTTCCACGAAGCTTTCCGGCTTATCATTGAGCAGTTTGAAGATCAACTGCACATTCTGAAAACACAATTTTGAACTGATGAATCCCAATGACAACTGTAACCCGCAAGTATCGCTGGTCTGCAGCTGACGCAGCTCCCTTTATTGAATCGGCTATCAAGTAATTGACGAAGGGATTAGTCACGTCAATGATCGGCGTGGTTACTCCTGAAAAGAAAGTGTCAGCTTTAGAAGCGAACCGGCTCTCTCGAAAGACAACAAACCGTGGATCGTATAATCGAAGAAGTAGCAGTCTTCGTAGTACTGCCGAAGATGTAGTATCTTCGAGAACACTATCAGCATCATCTGGTGCAGAGAGCTGCATTCCGTGAATCGTTCCTGAATGAATGTTTACAACAAGAAACGCCATGGCACTAGAAAGAGGGAATTAGAGAAGTATGGTATTTTATACTCACCACTTGCGCATCAGACATGTGCAGCGCGACCCGCTCGACGATGCTACTCTAAGAAAATATTTGAATTGAGGTTAAAAATCGAGTATAATCGATAATTCGAAATTTAAAATATTTTTTTGAAAATTACCGTATCCTGCAAAACAAAATATGGTATCATGTTTTGACTTTTATATTTGTTGGTCCAAATAATATTATTTCATGTGTGTTTTTCGATACTTTCATTACAAATTAGACAAAATCCTTCTGTTAAGGGAATTTAACTAAATATTTTAATGATTTTACTACTATAGCCGGATATTGGACCACGAAAAAGACATAGTGTTGGATAGGTCGGCGTGTTTACTGTAGCAACGCACTAGGCAATCGTGTTTTAGACCCAATTTTGTAATCCGTCTATTTCGCGCTGTTTTTAAATCCACGCGTCTAATTTCAGTGCCCATTTAGCGGACATTTCATACCCCTTGTGATTTTCAACCACTTTGACCGTTTGCTTGTTTGTCTAACGCACATGACCTAGTTACATTGGTGACACTTTTTCTATATTCTAACCTAATTTAATTCGTTCCAGATCTCTACCGTCGCGTGAAGATCCCTTATTTGGGAGGCCTGACACATTGCTGACATGAGTATGGCAGTTACTGAGTCTACTGGTCAGTTTCTCCATCTTTTCATTGTCCTTTAGTATATTGGCTTGTCCTACAATTGGCTCTCACTTTCCTTCATTGATAAACGATCAAGAACCATTTTAGAAGCCTCGTCTTCTGTGGTTGCTGATGATTGGGAGACTGGAGAAGCACAGCAAGAGGAACAACTGAAGAATAAGCAACAACAGGTTGGAATACTTGTTCCTCACTCCAACTTTTCGTTCTCTTGCTTCTCAATGAAACTCATCTTTACAGATTCGTATCCTCAAGCGGGAGAAGGAGAATCGAGAGGCTGCTAAGCAGGAGCAATTCTCGCTCTCATTAGGAGCCAATGCTCCGGCCCCAGTAATCACTGCAGCCCCAGCCGATGCCAAGCCAATGTCAGCTTCTAATTTTATGCTATTTGTTGAGATATGTTTAGCTTAATTGGCACTTGGTCGGGTGAGAACATTCGGAAAAATACCTACTGGATGATAACCAAAAATTTTCGTTTTCTTTCGCTTGTGGAATTAGAAACCTACTGGCAAAATACTGCAACCCGCAAAAATATGATCTGTTCTCATCCAGTAGGTTATCATCCAACCTAGTGACGCTTAATTATGTGTATTTATAATTGATTTATTAATATTATTTAACTGCAACTCTTGATTACAGTCCCGCAGCCCCTCGTAAATTGCTGCGACGACCAGCCTCCGGCCCGAATATGCCAGCTGCAGCTGCCGTTTCGGCCATTGCCGAGACGGCTGATGTGGCTGTGACGGTAGAGCCTCGTGCTGAGGAGGGAGAGACTGGTAATACGATTAATTTGAAATGGAAATCGTTCAAAGATTCTAAATTGTATTACTTTAGGCGCGGATATTCCTGTACACGAAGAGGAGAAGTTCAAGAATCTCGAGGTAATTTATTTTTTTTATAATTCTTATAATTTCTTGTTCTGCATATTTTATTATGAAAACCATTATCTCTCAAAGTTACTCACTAATTTGAGTACATATTGTTCTTGAAGAAACAAGTGCCAGTTAGTTGGATATTCTTTAGCTACATTTTTCTTGCGAATCATTATTTAAAAGTTGCCAATTCAGAAGCGGAAAGCAGTGTACGATGCTGCTCGATCGCGCATTCTCGGCACTGATTACAAGCCTGAAGAGGTAATTAACTATCTTATTAAACTAATTAACTTAAAATAATAAATTAAAAATAGTCTTTTTCTCACGAACATGAGCAAAAATTGACATCCATTCTGTTCTCATCAAGTTTCTTTCTTTCCTGAATGAATCTAAATCGCTTGTTATCAGGTGAAAGCTCCCGTGAACACTTCTTGCCGTTCTCGATCGCCCGAGATCGAATTAAAGCAGCGAATGTCAATGGGAGGAGGAGGACCATCATTGGGACCCCCATTGCCCATGAGTGTCATTAATCCAGGTATCGTACGCTGTACTCTAACATGCCTTTAACTTATCTATAATTGTATTATTCCAGATTACACTTGTACTCTGTATGGCGTTGTACTTTGTATTGCTATGCCATTTACAATGCTTGTTAATTCCAGATTTCGCTCGTCAAGTCAATTTCTCCGAGCCTCCTCCCCCTCTTCCTCCTGCTCATCTTATGGCTGCCTATCAGCAGCATATTATGATGACACAACAGCAGCAACAGCCGTACGGGGTGAGGCTTTATTTACAATTGGTGTGTTGTGGGCATACATGAAAAAGTTATGTGACAAAATCCTAGGAAAGCGGGGTATGTTTATGAAAAAGACCTGGGAAACCGACTAATTCTATGAAAGCGGGGTATGTTTGCGAATCGTAGGTAACATGCCTTGTCAACGAAAACCTTAAAAGCGGGCTATGTTTGCAAATTCCAGGTAGTTTTCCACTAGCTTTTTCATGTATGGTTGTGGGTAGTGTTCTGCTATTTCCTAATCGTCGCCTGTTCAGTACACGCAGCAGCCGCAGTATCCTCCGATGGGAATGCAGATGGGTGTATCGCCCACTGTGCCAACCACAAGCTCGAACCAGGTACGAATGGGGCTCCCACAATTGTTAGATAATTCATGTATTACATTCATATCATTTTCTCGTCTCGTTTTTAACCATAGCCAGACTTGCACGTCGAAGAACAAGGGTGGCATCGAAAGATTCTAGTAATAAAATAGAATATTCATCAGGGCTATCGCGATCTGTTCGATACTCAGCCGTTGTTCAGCAGTTTGCCCCCTCTAACGCCCCTGTCAGGCACGGGAGAACAGAGTAAGTGAAATCATTTTCTTAGCCAACGGATCGGAATCAGGGCACTGTATTTTTTCTCCGGTTGGAACTGAAAATGTATGAGTGGAATGGCGATGAGTCATTACGTTGGATTGATATCTCCGCTAGGTTGTTTAATAAATTGCCCGTAGAATGGCCCCAATGGCGGGTAATTTGTCTGCCAACTCCTACTTTTGATAATATCGATGAAAGCTCTTGAGGGATGAATTTGCTATTGTATCGCAAACGAATTTGCTTCGATTTATTATTCATACACGATTTTTTGCTCGTTATGCACGACGTCCCGTTAACATAGAAATATAATTGTTTCTACATACGTTTCATGTGAAACTAGGTAACGTTCATTTTTTTCTTGAAGGCAGTACAATCTTCGAATTCCACTTTAGTTTCAAAAAAATATCACAAACTTAAATTGATTATTTCAGCCCGTAGTCTCTCAACGATGGGTATTCCTTCTCTTCTTCCTCCCTCCAATGGAATGATGTATTCCACTCCACCACCCTCACTTGGAGTCTACGGGTTAGTCGAATTGATTGATTGTTTTCTTTAATATGAAAAAAGAAGGGACCTTCGTTATATCTTCCATCTCTGAGGTTAGAAAAGTCGTGATTTCTTTCTGGGAACTTGATAATAACATGAATTTAGAAGTGAACTAGGTGAATACGATTTGCAACCACAGTTCTTAGACGTGAGATAGTTTACACTTTGAAGAACTTGGAGAGTAAATCGAATACACTTTCATTTAGTCATAAAATGGATATTTCAGTCGCCCTCCTCCATCACTCTTCCAAACTCAGAATCCTGATATAACTTTCCGTCATGAGGCATCACGAGGAGGAAGAAGGAGAAAGAATTGAGAGAGTACGATAATTATCGATCCATTCACAAGTCAAGATTACGGTACATTTGCCCTCTTTTTCCCTTTGCCCAGTTTATGTTTCGCTAAATTATTGTCCCAGAGATTTTTTTCGTTTCAGAGTTAAAAGAGTAGTTTTTTCTTCCTTTTTTTATATTTTTCAAAGAACGAATGAGGTTGATAGCTTCCCTACACCTCAATTCCCATATCGAACTTTGTTTGTAATCATACTTTGGTTATTGTTCCTCATCGAAACAATCAGATCAATCTCATCCCCTCTAGCTTCCAATAATCATCTATATGAGGCGGTTTGCGTTAGGATCAACAAGCCTCAACGGAAGTCGGGAACAGGTAAAAAATCGAAAGTGCTCAAAAGTTGGCCCTAGGGGTTATTTTCGATGCCGAACAACCTGATATGGTCGATTTCGCAATATGTCCCATTTTCGCTCCAGGGGGGCACCCCCTCATTTGGCCCTAAAACGCGTTTTTCGAGTTTTTCTCTTCAGAAACGCGTCAAAATTGAGTGAAATCTCGCATCTCTGAACAGAATTTCGAGCTCTATCTCGTGGTTATATTGAAATGTCATGATTATTTTTCGTTGTCGAGAAAAAACCGATTTTTGACCCAATCGAGTGCGGGCAAAATCGCTTGGCCAAGTGAAAGAGCATGTTCTGCTGATCATTTTGCGCTATTGGATGAGGTATTTCAGATGACATATTGATATTTTATATAGTTTTTTGTGAAAAGAGGAAAAATAAATTTTTCTGAATATCACCTTGTTGGTGCTCATTTTGAAGAGCTCGTTGAACTGATCATTTTTTGTGTTGGACATTTTCTTGAAAACATTTCCTTAAGAAGTTACAACTTTTTAAATATGCTTTATCGGCAGTCTCATGAAAGTAGCCACTTCGATAGCTTGTAACTTCGGAAGGAAATGTTCTCAAGAAAATGTCCAACACAAAAAATGATCAGTTCAACGAGCTCTTTAAAATGAGCACCAACATGGTGGTATTCAGAAAAAATATTTTTTCTCTTTTCACAAAAATCTATATAAAATATCAATATGTCATCTGAAATACCTCATCCAATAGCGCAAAATAATCAGCAGAACATGCTCTTTCACTTGGCCAAGCGATTTTGCCCGCACTCGATTGGGTCAAAAATCGGGTTTTTTCTCGACAACGAAAAATAATCATTACATTTCAATATAACCATGAGATAGAGCTCGAAATTCTGTTGGGAGTCGCGAGATTTCACTCAATTTTGACGCGTTTCTGAAGAGAAAAACTCGAAAAACGCGTTTTAGGGCCAAATGAGGGGGTGCCCCCCCTGGAGCGAAAATGGGACATATTGCGAAATCGACCATACCAGGTTGTTCGGCATCGAAAATAACCCCTAGGGCCAACTTTTGAGCACTCTCGATTTTTTACCTGTTCCCGACACTTGTTGATCCTAACGGAAACCGCCTCATATTCCCTCTTGAATTATCATACTGTTCTGCACCAAATCTAGTTGATCACCGTTCGTTGTCTCTACTTATTTTGATGTACAAGGTAGTCTCTTATCATCCTGCTACCGTATCCCTCTCCCCTCCCCTCCCTACCTTATCCCCATCCTACCGTACTCCCTAGATGCTCTCGTGATGCTCCTGATCGTTACAGTGCACATATCGCAATCTGGTCTCGATCAATACCCGCCGTGCCTACCGTAATCCTATCGCTGTCCACTTCGTGTATTGTCGCCCATTTTGCACTCTTAGTACGGGGATTCACCAAATATTTCGAAAATCTTGTCTTCACTTTTTGTAGATGATTCATCCATATTATTTCCTATGCTTAATCAAATTCGATCAAATCCCCCCCTACCTATCGCAATCCCCAGTCATCAGATGAGACTTTCAATCGAATATTTTCCGTTTTCTTCACCTTTGTTCGTTGAATTCATGTTCAGAGATCCGCACTTGTGGAATCAGAGTTATGGATAAAATTCAAATATGAATTGATTGTTTTGAGTTATTTACCCAGGTCCTTACCGAGTAGGATCAAGTTACAATTTCATACGAGATGGCAAAAGGGAAATGGTGCACTAGTGAGAATGCAGAGCATTTATGATTGGGATTGGAGAGTGAGAGGGGGGCACTTTTTATCAATGGCCAATCACACAAAGAGAGTGGAACTTCCTTCTTTTTGCACATCGCCCCGAAATTTGTGAAGGAGTGAGAGATGGGAAGAGATTCAACTAGGAACCGGCGACGTGAATCTCCCCCCATCACCACCTCCGTCTCTCCTCCCTTCCTCCCACCTCCCCTTGTCTCTCCTCCCCAATCAACCCCCTCCAGGGTGAGAGAAGATGCGCGTACTATTTGTACACTGATTGCCGTTCTCTCCCGTCGCTTCCCCTCTCTTCCCTCTGCCCTTTCCTCCCTCCCTCTCACCACCTCCGGTGATCTCACCTCCCCTCTCTCCTCCTCCCTCTCGCCCCCTCCCCTCCCGACAAAGTGGTCATCCCACACGCAAACGATGCCCCGTGTACTCTAGTGTTCCTGTTCTCGAGATGAGAGACGTCGTCGAGTGTACTTTTATCCTCACTTATCGATTCGTATACCGTATCCTGCATTTATCGATTGACATACTGTATCCATACTTTTATCGAGTCTTGCAATGTGGAACAGATGGGAGAGAAATGATGATACCTTTCTTGGAAGTGTCGATTGAATTGTTCGGTCGGGATAGATTGAATCTACGTACATCGAATCACTCTACGTAGTTCAAATAGGATGTAGCCTTGAGGTGTAGAAATACATCGTGAAGACGAATTTCGTTCATGATGTATAATGGATCATTCTCAACCATTCTCATTGTTCCTTTTCAAACTATCTTAATCCCAAGTAATTCTCACATTTTCTATTAGATATTTCAGCATCTCATTCTTCCCTATCCACTCCTACCGCTAGTTCCATTTACGATGCATCCCATGCTCTTCGTTCCCTTGCTGGCTATCGTAACTCAGTGCAGAGAAAGAATTCCTCTCAAGTTATGGCCGTCCCTAAATCTTGCTCGGTTTTCTGCCGATTGCTTCGTTGCATCCTTCGCTTGTTTTAGGACTGCCAATTAGGGATTCAAAGGTGAAGAGCGTTTCTTCAATCCTCGTATCCGCGAGGAAGCACGCATATTGAAGAGAAGAATTATAAATAACAGCCCTAATAATATTCTTGCATAGACTGCTACAATACTGTGCATTGAGTAAGTATGCCATTGGGAACACACAAGCAACAAATTGAGAACACTTCTTTCCATTAGCACGCATCGGCACCCCATTCCATTAGTGTATCTTGTTCCGGATGCAGTGATGATTGATCGCGAGACGACTCGAATCATTTGTAGCGGAACTATCTAGCAGGAACCTTTACAATAGATTGCTAGACAACCAGAATCGAATATTTCTTGATTTTCTAACGAGGAAAACACATTATTCCAGATTAGTAGACGTTAATCTCTTCGTCTCCTCGATCAAAAGGATTGGGAGATCTCCAAGAATCATCAGCAACTGAACTATCTATGAGTAATGACAATCAGATTTTATAGATTTTTATCCGATTCTGAAAGAGAAATACATCGGAGTTCTCCTAGACGCACTGACTTTCACTCTTTCTTGAAACGAATTTGTGTATCGATGACCCATTCCCTCCCTCTTCTCCACTCAATTTGTTGCCTTTCTAATTGCCATCGCGGAGTGGAATCATTTCGATTATTCTCTCGCTCCAGTGCTCACCTTACTTGACATACCGTACTCTGATTCCCAAATGTGCCGTAGAAGTGTGGTGAGCAAGGGATCCCGAAGGCCTCGTCGTACCAGGCCTTAGATATTTATCTCATGACAACTGTACAAACCGTGATCGTGGAAGAATCTGTTCTTTTACTACACTCCGTCAGATAGATGATCCCTAGTCTTGAGATCCTTCTCGAAGGCCTATTTCTAGGGGCAGAAATGTTTTCGTCGTGTCAAGGCAGAGCGTGGGCCCAAGAGGGAGACGAGAGAGTATGGAGATCGAAGAGAGTCCGCCCTTCTAGACTTATCCTGTGTCAGTTGTCTACTTGCGTCATGAATCGAAGACGGAGAGGGGATACCCCCCCCCCTCAAGCTAGGTTCTTTGATCGGGATAGCGGCTATACGAGTCCGATCAGTCGTCTGAATAATCGTTAACTTGTTCGACAATCGATGAGACATATAACGAATTTCTCCTAGACGCACGGACTTTCACCTTCTCGTGAAACTTATCCGAATGAAAATATCGGTGATGTTGGCGATTTCTACCTATTTCTGTTCTATTAGATACGGCTAGGATCTGATCCCTACGTAGTCTTCGATTCGATCACCCCTTCTTCTGATTCAATCTCTCATCTCGATTCCAATTCCGTGATCTCCCTTCCTCTCAAGAGAGTTGCCCTCTTGAGTCTCACTCGCCCATTCTTCTTCTTCTGCATCCATCGCTTCTTTTTGCTTCCTCAAACATCACCTCTCCCTCTCTCTCTTCCGATATCCCCTCAAGGTGCACTCACTCTTGATTGGAGATCCGCCCCCGAATCTTCCGCAAACTGCATGTGCAACTTATCGATTGACTCGGTCAAGATGGTGAACCTTATGAGCTTACCGACGATCTTTCTTTTCAAGTTTTAGTTATCGTTGCGTGAATGTAAACCGTGAACCGCTTGCACTTGAACCTCACGGAAGAACACAAGGCCGAGATACCCTCCTGACTACCGTCGGTGGGCGAATACTTTCTGGAGAGAAGAGTGTCCCATTCGATTATCGTAGTTAAGCACCTTTATCGATTCCCCCTTTCATAGCGATAAGAAGCTGTTTCAAAACTGTGGTGAATCATTTGGGAACCTTTTCTGATTGGCAGCTTTTCCTCTCCTTTCACAACGAATTATTCAATCGACTGAGATGGTTTCATCTTCTTCCTTCTCTGGACTCTCTAACCTACGAAACAGTAGGAATAATGAGGAGAGTCAGTCCCCGAATCGGACTGGTTGCTGCCGCTTTCTCTGCCTCTCTTCATTCTCCCTGATCTCTCTTCATCTCTAGCCTATCGCCTTTCCATTCGTAGATTCGTATCTCACGAGAAGTGTCCAAGCATCCCGAACCGTTCGCTCCCCAAGCTGCTTAGCTCTTAGCTTTATTGGAAGCCATCGATTTTGAGGGGAAATTCGATAGTTTTCTCTCTGTTTCGCCATGTTACTTTCGATTCCAATAGAAACCCGATGGGATACAATTTGAAACATTAGCATCCGGTGAACCCTAACTACCGGTCACGGTTCACTACCAGGGTTCACTACCTGTCCCCATCTCAACCCCCGCTCTCGTCCTTCTCATTCTCCTCCTTCACACTAATAACAGTGGAATGCACATTGACTGACAGTCTCCTATTCACTTACCCTTTTCTGGCTAGTTAGAGCTGGTTCCCCTCTCTCCTCACTGGCCCTATCGCTTATTCTTACCTCCAAGGCACAAGCTCCATTACCTGCCAATCTCCCAAAAGAGCTCCAGCCTTGATCTATTTACCCACTGGCACATCCTAAAAAACGGCAAAAGGATATCGCAGCGAGCAGGGTTCGAACCTACGCGGGCAATGCCCATTGGATTTCAAGTCCAACTCCTTAACCACTCGGACATCGCTGCTATGTGAGGGTTGCCCCTAGGGATGCACTATGGTTTCGGCGTGTTCCCTGATAGTTGCTGTTGTTATTGTTTTTGTTATTGCCCCCGCAGGCTGTTTTCTTCGTGATCAGAAGGGAACAGCCGTGTTTTCTCCCGAGATATCTCGTCTTTCCCAGTGAGTGATCCATCATGATTCCACGGCATTCCCTCATCTCTTCTCAGTTGTTTCCCACTCAGATTTGACGTAGCTTCGCATCTTCGAATCTTAGTTCTGAAAGATCAAGGTACAAATGGGCTAACGAGGAATGTATCTCTCATTTTTAGTTTTATATGACCTCTGTGGACCAGATAGAAAACGCCTAAAATACAAATACAATTTTTGACATGCCTTCACTAGATCAGGGAGTTCTTTTGTACTCGATTTTGCTTGAATCCCCCTCGATTCTCGAATCTTCCCTTTCCCGATCTTGAATACACACCTCCACTGCCCGTGAGTATTGTGCCTTTCCCAGCACCGAGAGGAGTACCACAAAGTCCCCTCAAGGCACAGGGAGAGGGTAAGTGGATCCCCCCTCTCTCCATTCTCACTAGGGGGAGGTTATGGGACCTTCACAGTTTCGCGAGTACTCTTTCCTTCCTCTTTCGCGTGTCCACTGCCTGACCTCTCCTGCAGTGGTTGACTACTACTCGAATCAAGGCTGGAACTGAGGGATGGTAGGGTCTGACTCTCTCACTTTTCCATGCTATCTCGCCCCTTCTGACCAGGCTGTAAGCGGGTTCATCTCAAGTAGCACCCGCTTGATCACTCTCTTTACCTGATCAGCAAAGTCCAGTTCGCATCTCATTCACGCCTTGATTCTACGATAAACTCGTCCTTTCTTATTTGTGGGTCAGAGAACAGGCCGTTATTCCAACTACCATTGCAATTCCTTCCTATTGTATTGTAAGTGTAGTTTTCTGCGCACGGGAGCAACAATGCATACGAATTCGGGTCATTCAAGGGTGCGCATCGATATTATTCTTTGCTTATGCTGTTCGAGCATGATGCTTGTGTATCTGTAATTGATCGCTTCCGTTAGAGTTCGAAATGCGTTTCATCGAATATTCATTTCACTAGCATATTCAAAGAACTGATTTACGACCGAGTCCGCAACGTAAAGATACGAATACCCATCATTCGTATACTATTCATCATCCATGTTTCATTACAGCTAGCATTGTCTAACGACTGTAGAATCGCTTGGCGTGCTCATACCTTTCCATGTTGTAGTCGTGCATCTCCTTTCAGCTAATTACATGCTAATAGTTGCCCCAAAAATAATTCATGTTTCACCCAGAAGTAACCTCGAGAAGAGAAGAGGAGCGAGAGAGGCCACTGGACCTTGCGCAAACACAGTACAAGTCTTGAAGGGGAGAGAGAGAGTGAGGGAAGAAGAGGTGGAAGGGGAGAGGTAGGGACCCTCATTGTCTCTTACTTTCTGCCCTACGGCCATCTAATCTGTTGATTTATCTTTGTAGATTTACATCCGCATTTCCTCCAGATGTCTTTCTCACGAGTTCGTTGTTCATTCTACCCAACAAAGACTCCTGTCGAGTTGCCAGATGTAGAAACATCTTCACTTGTAAACAGTAGCTACACCGTTATTCTTGGCACTAGCGTCCTGATCAGAGCTATTCATTGATGATTACGTGTTTGGTTTTCATTATTACATGTTGGTTCCCCCGTATCCTCCCGATGCATTCCCTTCTCGATGGTGTAGAATGAATGACCTTTCCAGACAAGGGGATGAAATTCAATTGCCGCTTTTTGCCTGACCATTCGAGACACCTGGGCATTCTCCCCTCCTCCTTCCCCTCTCCCATTGCATCTCCCTCCCTTCCTCTCCATTACGAGTCTTCTCAACCTTCACCCGGAGGGGGTCAGTTCCATTCTCGGAACTCCTATTCGGTCACTTATTCTTTAGTTCATGCGATCTCCTTTCTGTCCACTCTCTGTAAGATTGCGTGTTCGAAAGGTCCCTAGATACGCTCGCGATTATTTCAGTGATTTTATTGTAGCTATTGGTGAAACACAATCAACTTGTCGCATTACGCCCAGTAATCTACTGCTGGATTGATGATGAATACGAGTATTGATAACAATTGCATTCTTGACTAAATTTCACCTGCCAGATTCCATTATCCTCTCCTTGACTCAGCCCTTTCCCCATGCCGAAACGATATCCTCTCTCTCTCGAGTAATTCACTCCAATTTCATGACCGATCGTCCTTGCCTTTCCTTTCCTTTATTCGCTACTGGCGCCTCTCTCGAATTAGGAGGCCTAGGGCGATCTCTTCCTTTCCCATGATCTATCTTGTTCTCTGACTTGCCTGGGATCAGAGGAATTAGTAGAGGTAAATCGTTATAGAGGCAAAAACTGTGAGCTAATCGAGCTTGTCGAACGCTTTTATTACCCATCGGATTATTTGGTCGGTCAAATATCCGTCATGAAGCCGGAATTGAGAGAGAGGGAATTCACTGACTCATTGCTAATCCTTCCCCTCCTCATTACATTCCACAGTGAGGTAATAAGATAGATCAAGAGACACGATAGGAGACAGTTTCTGACCTGACGAATGAATGGAAAAGAGTACGGGGAGAAAGTGAATGAATGCAGTAGAGACTAGCTGCTAGAGTGTCATAATAAATCGCGATTGATGCCTCTTTACGCCCGGCTTTCCCCTCTTTCATTCGACTTTTCCCTTGCACTTTTCACTTCTTCGTTTTCATACTTTTACTTGCCAAGTGAAACACATTTGGCACAGTACTTGCCCAAGTAATTTACTGCTGAACTCAATTACAGAAAAATAGTTATTTCTGAAAGTTATGGACTGAGTAGGAGTTGATTGAATATGAATGGGCTACAGTACTCATTGCTAGAAGTACCGTTTTTAGTGATGCCAAAGTGAGACCAGAAGTTGGCATACAGTACCCAATCAATCCCCATCATCATTATCCCCCTGAGGCAAGGGTGTTCCAATTCGGTTTTCGGGTCGTTATTCTAATGGGACGAGTCAATTATCGAACAGCAGTGGCTTGATGATAACAGAGGAAGGGGTGGTTATAGAATGGAGTGGGGCAGATCTAGATATGATCCCCTTCTCTTCCCTCTTTCTCTCACGGCGGGTGATCAGTATCTTCCCTCCTCTTATCACATATCCTATCCCCCGGGCAACTATATCGATTAGGAAGGTTGATTGACGTTTCCTGTCCGAAATAACTGAATTTAAATCGCGTCAAACAGCCAAAACATACATTTGTATGACCTTTCAAGATCATATTTTCGCGAATTATATTTACCCATCGGCTCTGTATGATTTGTTGTCGCCTACCTTCGCCCGAATCTTCGATAGTTTTCAGAACTAGGCTCCCCCTCCCTCCCTCTCTCGACAGTTGTTATTCTCCCTCATTCACTCACTCAGATATCCTCCGCATCTCTCAACGAAAGTTTTCCCGAGAATTTCTGGCAAAATCTCTGCCATTCTTCTGTTCTTTTCGTTTTCTTGATCGACTTGGTAGATCATCCGAACACCTCGTTTTGCTACGAATTTTGACGTAGAAACGAGATATTTTCCGGGGCTCCCAGGGAAATTCCGAAGCCTAAAATCTTGCTCAAACATACATCGTGTCAAGTGGCTTTGATCTTCGAGAGATACTCCCGTGTTCTTGAGTAAGAGTACCACGGCTGATTCCGGGTTGGACAGTTTTTATCGTTATCATTATCCTCTACGAATCACTTGCTCTTCAACAGTTTTTGAAACACATTTGCTGCCTCATTTCGAACTATCCCATATGATGTTCGGCATTTAGGATTAATATCTCACTCTGACCGGTGAGCAGCCCTACTTGTAACCATTTCATTACCATCTTATGCATTTTTCTCCCTTCAGCTGTTATAAGCCCCGATGCTTACATATTATGCAAAGTTTGCTCTCCCTCCCTCCCTCTTCATTCCTCTCTCCTCCAATGGCCTGGTTTCTCCCCTTACCTGTCATTTCCTCTTCTTCCTCTAACAAGACAATCCTGGCTCTCGCTAATCTCTCGTGTTGTGTCGCTTTCACTCTCTTGGTTATCATTCCAAGCCGTGTTCGATCATTGCATTGAGCCTTGGAATCACTCGCTTTTCAATAGAGATTGAAACACAATCGTTGGGTTATTTCGTCCAATCGCTGACTATGAGATTCATTTAGCATCATCTGGAATGCTAGACTTGCCTAATCAGTAACGAAATTCGACTCATTTCCCCATGATAATCATGTTTTTTTCTCGCCTAGAGCATGGTTAGCCAAGAGCGCGAAGGAGAGGGGGAAGGGGCAGAGAGAGTTGATTCTCCGGATTGTCTGCGATGATAGGTGCGCGTAGAGGATTGGGAGGAGTGAAGAAGTCTTCACTCTCTGACGCTCTCCATTTCGCCTGATCTCTCGCTCTGTATAACCTCGTAGTCAGTGGGTAAAGTGAAGAGATCACTGAAGAAGTGTGAGAAGGGCGCCTGAGGCAATGGTCTCTCATCTCTCCGTCCTCTCTGGTCGGTCAGAGAAGACGAGGAAAGTGAGAGAGTCAGAGAAAGAGCAGAAGAGACAGAGCAAGTGTCCTTCCGGTGGCAAATCTATCACTCTTCTCAATCCTGACCATCCATTTCCTCCCCTCTCTTTCATTCTTCGCGTTCCAATCAATTGATAACGACGCGGGCTTTGACCGGTTGGACACATTTATCAATTATGATTACGGATGAAGCATAAACCATTCTTTCTCATTCTGAATTATTTTTTTGCTGCAACGCTTTCACCATTGTCTATTGTTTCCTGAAATGCTAACAATGCACTACTGCCTGCTTTGAATGTTAGTTATCGTTTAGTCTCAAGTAGCTTGGAATCGTTGATCCGCACCAGAACCCTTGTGCTTCTTCCTTCCTAATCCCTCCTTCCTATCACTCCATCAGCATCATCCATGGAAGGGAGTGGAGATTGAAGGGAAGGCGAGAAAGAGGGCGAAAGTGTGATTGCAAACCATGCGAGCGAGAGAGAGGGGATGACTAAGAAGGGCCAGATGCAGATATTGTGTCTTGATTGCGTGTGTGCTTGATTCATATTTGGGCGGATAACGATTGTTATTTGTATCCTATAATCTCGAAATTCGAATTTCGTTTTTTTCTAGTGATTTTACTGCTCCATCTCGAACGAAACTGCATTCACTCCGATCCCCAGTCTCATTACTCCACAGAAACATGTGTTTCGCATCTGGGAGGCCCGCGAGCTCGAAATGATCGTGCAAATCGTTTTTCTGCGTTGTCTCGACGAAATGCTCACTCGAATCTGAGATCAGTTTTGTCTGTCCCCCCATCTTCTTCTCTTCCTTACTCATACGCGTGTGCGTTCAAATATGATTCATTCATTCGCCTCCCTCTTCGATCCCTCCCCGATTTCACAGATTCTTATCACTTTTTACCGCTGAACGCGTCTCGATTTCGCATTTTTCTCTATTTTTTCTCATCTTATTTTTGAGAAATTGCAGATTCCGAGGTTGAGCTAAACAACGACCTCCGCAGCAGCAACAATGGCGTTTTCAGGGCACCCCATTCTCGATGTGAGTTTAATATTTTATTAATATTTTAATAGTTTAAAAGATAAACCTGAACCAGTTTATATTTGTCGTAGACTTGATCCGATTGTCTCATCGTCGTTCTTCTCACTTGTAACACACAAACTGCGTCAGTTTTTTCTGTCGCTGTCTCCTCTCATTCTCTCCTCCTAGTGCAATACAACAGTTTGATGACAGTACGGATTTGTGGCACGCGCGATGAGGAAAAGAGTAGCTACTGTCTGTCTGACTCTCTCGATTATCCATGATCTCTCGCCGTCTCTGATCAGGTAGGGAGTATTAGAGAAGGGGGTGGGTAGTACAGCTCATTTTGAGGGAGGAGGAGAGGTAGAGGTAATTCCCCGAGATTGGCCCACAGTTCGCGTAGACAGTGGTGAGGAAAGAAGGTTGCTCTGGTCTAGTTTACACGCTCATTTTCGCTTCTTTACTACTGTTTCATGCGGTAATTCATTGATTTTTTCGCATAATTCGGTGATTAGTAACTCTTGTTTTTCTGAAAAAAAAGTAATTGCGTAGCGTACTCTCTTCCTGATTGACTCACCCACCATACTAGTCTCGCATTCCCTAGAATCCCTTCCCCCCTCAACCTCATGCAAACATTACTGTCATTGTACCACCACAGGCGCACTGTCCCCATTGCATCTCCTTCTCTGGGTCTCTCAATCTACCGTAGTCTTTCCCTTGTTTGTTTGTCCGTCTATAAGTACACTTTTCTCACCTCCCTCGTGCAATCTCAATTACAACAATCGAAAAGATTTGCTGACTCATTGGGGGATTTCGGAAATATTGAGAACAATTTGGAAAAAATGATGAGCTTAATGACGAATATGTTTCATCGTTGAGCGAAGAAGCGTTCAGAATATCGAGAGAGAACCATCATCATCATCATTTTTTCGTTGGTTTTCAATCGTGCGGAGATGAGTCAGTAGGAGCGATAGGGGAAGAGGAGTGAGGGGGCGATGTGCGGTTTGCTCTTTTGATGATTAGTGTGGAACCCCCTGAAAAGGGGAGATTAACAGTGACCGCTAGCGTTCATTGCTTACAGAAGCGAATTCTTCTTAGTCGGACAAATTTCGAATTCTTCAATGGAAAAGTGGTGCTACATTTCCATCAAATGATTCATTAGAGGAAAAGTTCGCGGCGTTCTCGAAAAAGTGGCGAATTTCAAGGGGGAAACAAGGGGGTGAATACATAGCATCATCATTCTCGATCGTTTTCTTTTCTTTCCTTCGGATTACCGCACGCAAATCGGCTTTAGCCGAAGGGCCAAGTGCTTTTTTGCACACAATTGGACGCTACGCACTCTTCGCTAATAGAGATGTTCACTCTGCTTCGGTTTTGTTGCATGGGTGGTGCTCGTAGCTCAGATTCTACAGTTGATTCATTTGAAGGAATTTGCACATACCTTTTGTAACGATGTATCTTGATCATTCTACGTTTCGATAGCATTAGAAAAATTCTGAATAGAGGTTCAAGCCGCAGTTCTAATGACCATTGATCAGTTTGTTCTCAAGATCACATTTTACCGTGGAAGGTTTCTGGTATCGATTTTAGTTTCCTTTTGAATACCCCGTGACAAAGTGTCAACGTGTTCAACACACATACTCATTTCACAAGCATAGAATCATCTGGTGAGAGTGCCTCCTCTCCTCTTCATTCCCTTCTAATCCCTTAGACTACCAAAGACGCTCACCCTTTCCATGCAACTGGTATTGCCAACGGAAGGCCGCACCTAAATTTAGACCCGAGTTGATCGATGTGTCTGCATCATTTTATCTAGACTATTTTGGTAGGGCGCAGTTTGATAGAGTGCATTGAAGATGATCTAGAGCGACAGATCGTTTAGAAACGATGCCCATTGTCCGCGCAATTATCCCGAACTAGATCGTTTCACCCTTTTGAAACGTTTTGGAGAATTATGCATTATTTATGGTTCCAGCTGAAAATCGTTAATTCTCAGGAAATCAAGAAGGGCTTCAAACTTCGCCCTGTGAAGCATCTTATTCGCGAGTCAAAGCCGGCTATTCTCAAGGCAGAAGGTCAGCATTTATTCTTTAGTAAATAATTTTGACGGTTCAGCAATTTTCATAATTTCAATCTGATCATCCTCTTGTTAGAGTTAGGTTGAAGAGTGATCTCGCAAAGTATAGTAGCCACGATTAGTAATCAGACATGCCTTGAAAACAAATGCATTTTCAGGCGAAGAGGAGGTCCAATACAACACTCGCGGTAAAGTCAGCGACGTAAGTATTTTCAATTTTCATCTATGTTTCAACTGTTTCTTCCATCATTCCCTCCATCTTCACCTCTCCTCTCTTTCCATAATCCCCCTCCATTATTCTCCCCCATCCCTCTCATTTCTCAGGTACGAGAGGACGCTGAGGAGTCGGAATTGGATTCGGGTCTTCCCTCCTCCTCCGCTTCAACCGCCCGTTCCTCTTCCCCTCTCTGCCCCTCTCCCACTCCATCCGCCTTCCCTCCACCTCCACCCATCCCCGGAGGAGCACCGCCCCCGCCACCACCACCACCGGTACGTTGTTGATCTTTGATCTTTGATCTCTATCTGATCTTTGAACTGCAGCCCTTCGCCGGAGCTCCGCCCCCTCCTCCGCCTCCTCCGCCCGGATCCGCACCCGGCGCATCAATGGCTCCTCCCCCACCACCGCCACCTGGCGCCCCGGTCAGTGGACTTACTGTGGATAGCGACAAATTGCTGTCCTGTTGAAATTTTGACTAGGATGTTGAAATTTCGCTAAACATCGTAAGTACCAACATTTTGCAGCGCCCTCGCTCCGCAGCCGCCGAGAAACTGGCGAAGAAACTGGGAGGAGGCGATCCGGCCACGGTCGACCTCACCGCCCATCTCAAAGGAATCCAGGGAGGAATCAAATTGAGGAAGGTACGGTAGACTGATCGATAAGTGACTCAGTAGGGGTGATCATCACATTAATCACGAATCTTTCGTAAATGTCTCTCAAATGATGCGCCCGCGGGTGTTATTAGTGTTCAATTCGTATTCCACAGATCCGGTAATCATTGCGTTTCCATACCTCAAGCCAATACGTATCATACCGTCCGTACTCGTACCCTATTAATACTTATCATATCACCTACCGAATTATCATTATCATATCACGTACCGTACCCTTACCGTATCTCAGGTTGCTCCTCCACCCGAACGTAAACTTATCGTCGACGCATCGGAGATAGGCAAAGTGATCGGCGCCCCTCGACCAGCCATGGAAGACTTCCATCCGCCACCTGAGATGATGAGAAGAGTGAGTATGGGAAGAGATCAAAGATCAATCCCGATAGACTTAGGGAAAACGGGACCCTAGAGTATCTAGAAGTAGTGTGAACGACCAGAACAAAATCATCCAATATTGATGAGAGACCAAAGATCAATCTTGAATGTTGAGCTTTGACGAGTGTTCTTAGTTGCCAGAGATCAAAGGTCAGGTGGATGAAATACTATTTCAGTCTCCCTCTCCTCCTCCAATCGAGTACAAGCAGCCTCGCGCCAAGAAGTGGGAACCCGTCGAGGAGTGCTTCAGGTAGAGAATTGATGATTGGAAAACAAATATCAAATTTGTTGTGACAGTTCACAGATCAAAGATCAACTACATCAAATGAAAATATGCGATTTTCGTCTGTTTTTCTATTGTGTGCACTTCTATCGATTTTTCGATAGAATCACACACTGAAAGTCAATAAATCTTTGCTCTTCGGTATGAAAACACAATCGATTCTTCCAGGAGCAAACCTCCTTCACTCGAGCCGAAGAAGAAATCGGACATCTACTTTGACGAGTCGAATCTCAAGGTTATTTCTTTAAAAAACTTCATTTTTTTCAACCTAGACTAGGTCGATTGCAATCATCGAAACGAATAAAACAATAAGAAAAATGAAATAAATGAATAATTCTCAGGTGACGAAAGATGATCTCGAGAAGGAGATTCCCAAGGGAAAGGCTGCCGCAGCGGCCGCCAAGTTCATGGTAAGCATTGATCTTTGATCTTTGATCTCTGACCACTGCATGTTCTTCTAGATTACCAATGTTCGTTTCATTGCAACCGATAGTGTGAAATCCTACAACCCTTTCCCTTTATCAAATTATTATTGTTCAGTCTTCTGCTCCTACTCTGAGCGGAGAGTGACTGAGCAATAATACTTTGACCGATTTGATCATTGATCTCTAACTTAACTGTGTTCTCTAATCCAGACGACCTCTCCCTCCTCTCCCACTCTCGTCTACTCGTCTAACATGGATCTACCGACGTTCACGCGACGAGTAATAACTCTTTTTCTCTCTCTTTCTAATCGATGTTCCAAAGACTGTTCGGCGAATGTTTGGAGTGATTTACTGATCGCATTGAGCGTCTTAATCAACTAAGATTAAAGATCAGTCTGAAGTGCCTTACTGACTGCATTGATTCTCGGAAATGTAAAGATCAAAGATCAACCTGAAAGACAAGAAAGACCATGCCTTCAATCAGGCATCGATGGAGGCAGACTCTCGTGGTTCCTCACCCGCTCCGGTCTTCCCCTCTGGTAGTTCGACCCTTGGAAGAAGATCGGGCAGTAGACTGAATAGTCCCTTCACGAGAGATGAGAAGAGCGCCGTGAGTTGGATTGAGTGTTTAGACCTACTCCAGCGATTTTAACTAATTGGTTGGAAACGTATTCCATGTAGGATTTTTGTAAACTCTTAACGCATTTCGAAAAACAAAACAACCAAGGTCAAAGATCACCTTGAAGAGTTGGCTTGAAAATTATTTGTCTAAAATTGAGGCTCGAACCAGAAGGATGTACATTAATTAGCAACATACTTGATCCTGGATAATCTCTTTCATTTGCAGTCGCCCGCTCCCTCCTTCTCCTCCTCCACTCTCGATCGTCGTCCAGTGTCCAAGTGGGCACCCGTAGAGACGGGAGGACTGAGAAAGGCGACTGGATTGAATATGCCATCGGTACGCCTACCTCTCGGAACACTAGAGATCAAAAATTAATCCTGAAGAATATGATGAATAAATAACCACCGAAGAATAGTGGAAACGAATAGATAGAGAGATATATCGAATAGAGATAGAGAAAGATTGTGGAATAGAGGATTCTTGCTGTCTCGGACGAGATAAAGATCAAAGATCACCTCGCCCCCTTCTCAGGATCCTTCCGCCCGTCGCACGGCATCCCCTCAGCCGGCCTCCTCTCGTCGTCATCGTGAGCCACTGTCCGTGGATATCGCGCACACATCGGCCGACGCTCCGCCCCCTCCACTTCCCACCACGGCCCCGCCCGATGCCATCGTCACTCCACCCACTCCAGGTAGGGAGAAAGTTATTCATTACCCGTGTCTATTAAAGAGGGAGTGGAACGAATATTTGATCACATAAAATGAGAATATGGTATGACAGGAGACTCCTTTTTTAATGGCCATATACATATGAAATGGCATCTTTCTACCGATACCGTATTTACTCTCAATTGTAGCGGCTGATCTTGCCTTCGAAAAATCGATACTGGCCCTGATCTTACCGTAACCCCAACATTTTCTCTTCAGGAGGTCGCAACGGCACGCCTCCACGCAGTTCGATGCCGCTCTCCGCCACACTGGTCAAGTGCGCCAGCCAGAGCAGTCTGAGCACTGATGGAGGAGGAGGAAAGGCATGGTGAGTATACGGTAGGAGGACGGTGGGGTGATCCAGTACTGACAATGAAACGTGCTGAAGGATTACGGTATACTACGAGAAATGGTGTTCGATAACTGATGAGTACAGTGAGATACGGTAGGAGTACTGTAGATGACAATCGATAACTGATGAATACGGTATCACAAATCAATTATGCAGGTCATCTGCATCAGAGAAGTCCTCCCCCGCCTCGTCCCTCTCCTCTCCCTCATCCGCCCATTCTCCCTCTTCCATCTCCCCTGGAGGAGCATCGACTAAGAGTCAGACGGAGACGAAAGCAGCATCGCCCACTCGACAGAGGAACGTCAATCCCGCTTTTGCTAAGGTTGGTCGAGTGGATTGGAATTTAGATGCTAGGCTATAATGACATCGTCGATACTCCATTCCAAATGTTGAAATGCGCTAGGATGTTGCCTGATTGTGAACTGAGATGACAGGCTGTGGATCATCGTTATTGCATTTGATATGAACTAGAAAATGAGAAGAAAGGAAAGAAAAAGGGGGCGCCAAGGTTGGCCGAGTGGATCGTACTGTGAAAACTCAGGGGGGGGGGGCTGTAATGTTGAAATGAAGATGCTGTCTTATTGTGAACATTGAGGCTAGGATGTAATTCAGATCGTCGTTATTGCAATTGAAGTGAACTAGTCAATGAAATATTACTGATGGTTTACGGTAAAGATCAGAGAACGAGACACCGTACTTGTTTTGAATCTTAAAGATCAAAGATCAATGCCCTCAAGAACTTTGCGATTGACTAATTGCGTTATTCTTACCTCATGTCATCTCAGGCGAAGAACGCGTTCTCCGGCTCGGCGGGCGACGTTTCCCAACCTTCGGCTCAGCCCGAGAAGGGCACCACCAGCTCGCTGCCCGCACCACGCGCCTTCTTCCTGCGGTAGGTCCCCCGACCCCCTGACTCCGCCCACTAATCGATAATCACCGCCCACAAATCGATAATCTTACAGTAACACGCTGGAGGCGAATCGTCGTGAGAAAGAGGCGAAGGTGCCTGAGAAAACGGCTACTCCAGTGAAGGAACAGAAGGAGGAAGTGGCTGCACTCAAGACCGCATTGAACAAAGCTGTCGCCAAGAAAAAGGTGAGGGAAGGGAAGGAAAGAAATTAACGAAATTAGAAGAAGTGATTGATGCAATGGAAGTTCTCACAGAAACATTGAAAACTGAAGAGAAATTGAAAAAATTCACCAAGCTTGAGCACTGACTTTTCCTATCGCTCAGCAAGCAATGATGGTAGCCGTCGAAATGAAAGGCTTGCGTCATCACAGCACAATCACTCGCTACTCACTGCTTTGTCTAGCCACACACAGCAAACGCCTTCGAGAATCACCCTCGTCGGCTTTAAAAGCTGCTTGCTAAAGCCTCCTTCTAAAGCGCGATTTCAGAAACCGACCCCTACATCCAAATAAGAACACACCGCCCTGTACACACTCTGCCTGGTGAGCCCCCATCGTGTGGTGCGCCGTGTGTCCTCCGGTGCACCGAGTGCGGTCTGCGCGTGTCCCCCTTCTCCGAAACGTCGTCCTAACAGAAATACCCTCGAATTGCCTCTAACTGCTGTTCCTTGTCGTCCATTCCCCTCCCTTTGAAATTTGCACGGTGTTTTCATGTGATTTATATTGAGGAGCATTTTATTGATCCGCCAATTGCAGGCTGCCGGTCTACAAATGTCGTCGTCGTCCTCGTCCATCTACAGTACCCCCTACACGACGACTCCCTACACGACGGAATCCTCTCCGATGACATCATCTTCCTGGCAGAACAGGGGCGTATTCAACCCATACACCATCGGTTAGTTAGAAGATTTCAAAGTGATTCTAAAATGTATTCTTAATACTGAAGAGTAGTGGATAAAACATGCCGCTTTTCTATAAGAAATCGTGTTCATTTTTTCGATATCTTGTTCAATTTTTGAAGATAAGATACAATGTAGATATAGACAAAAAAGTTCAACAATAAGCAATCTTACAATTAGGTCATTCGACGGCTCCCTCTCAATCGTCGATGATGGAGCGAATTCTTCGTGAGGAACCGGATCGATTCCGATACGAGTACCAATTCAAGATCGACCTCACCCAGGACACGCCCATCTCCATTGTCCATCGCTGATTGGTCGAGAGACTCCCCGCCCCTTGACTCCGCCCCATTCTAGCCACGCCCCCTTTCCCTCCCTTAGATGATCCCCCGTAGATCAGAGTGTGTACAGACGCTTCCTCCGTAGCCCGGAAGCCACGCCTCCATTCCATTGTCTCCGCCCCCCCCCTCGCCCCTCTACAGGCCCCGCCCCCTCCTACTCAGCCCCGTTGCTTCCTCGGGTAGCTTTAAATCGACAATATAACCAAACAGAAAACTGAATGTGTGTGTGTGAATTTATTCCCAATCGCTCACTGTATTTGATCGTATATGTGTGAATAATCACGATTATTATCATCCATTTCTTTGCCTTGCGTAACCCCTTCTTTACTCATGCCGAAAGCCTTACTTCTACACTCAAACATAATCTCGGATTTCCCGTTGTGGGAAGCAAGCATCGGATTACGATACATGTACGATTATTGATTATTTCTCCGATGAAACACGCTCGGTAATTGAATTTGTTCTGTATATTACAGTACGCTTGTCTGGTAGCCTTCTGCAGAGATATAATATTGATTTTTTTACAGCCGATAGAATATTTGTACTCGCATTTATTGTACACTGAAGCAATTCGCCCTCTTTTGTTTAGTTCTTTCGCAGTTTTCAATGCTTTGCCTTGATTGAATAATGTGCCATCGATAAAGTACTTGAAATTAAAAAAAAGCAAAGAGTAATTTACAAGGCGAAACGAGTACATGAATACATTCTTCAAAAATCTGACGGGTCAGTAACCATCTCGAAAAAAGTAGGCGGACTCAAGAATTTACAGATTCACGAAGAGTTGAAGGTATTCGGGGACCATAGGGAATGCATTGGGTACTCACTTCCGACTTATCTTTACAATTCCGACGTTTCCTTTTCCATTGAATAGAACCAAGATGGTGAGGGAAAACGATTTGCATTGTGTCTCAATCTCATAAATCGATCGTCCTCCCTTAATTCCTCGTTCATTCGCTCTCTTCGAGTGGTCGTCGCTGTCTATCTCTCTTCAATAATGGACAGAATCACGTCGATTCTCCTCTTCGCCCTTCTCATTCACGTGGAGGGACAACAACAACGTATGTTTTCCCTAGTTTCGTCATCACTAGAAAATCTCCTAAGCCTTGTATCGATATCTCTTGACAATGTACCAATCATCTTTATCATATAATTGCGATTAGCGTTGGGCGGAAGATGTCTGAATTACAGCATTATCAGCAGCCTTCATCAGTCATAATCCAATCCATTCAGAGGATGGATGCGAGAATCCCTGTGACGTGCACGCCATCAAGACGTGCAATGTTCCACAGTGCCGGGAACTGGTGAGTGAGAATGTCGCGCACGCAGGGCGCCAAGCGCCGCGCACGTATCCAGTCGACCAAGTTTCAACAGTAACCAATTACAGATCAAATCCACCGACCGTAGCTTTGGCTGCAAGCAGGCCGCCCGTCTCTCGTGCGTGTTTGTCCTACCGTACCTGATTCAGGGAAGAGTATTGAGTGCCGTAATCTACCGTATTCCAGGGTAATCTCGAACAGATCTCGTGGTCGTCTGCCCCTGACGAATATCGATTGCGACTGCTCGACCGGCAATTGGTACGGATCGATCGATCACGCGGTGAGTACGGTAGTTGATGAGTACGGTAGTGGGCACGATGCCAGCCACTTCCTGGCACGCAGCCAAGTCATTGCCATTGCAGACATTCGTCATCCCACAGGACTTCGAGGTGCAATGCGTGCCCAATCGTGAGTGTCGCGCACCGATCGGCGCGTGCCGCGCACTTTATTTTGAAAATTTGACCGTTTTACATGGAGAGTTTCAGCTCGATTCACGGGCGAGGTGGACAAGGACTGGTACACGGTGGACATTGTGATCACTGCTGCCATGGGCATCATCATCCTCATCTCCATCGTCGTGAGTGTGAATGTCGCGCACGGAATGGCTCGCGCCGCGCACTTTTCCTCGAAAATCATGACTATTTCTCACAGGCGTGCATGGGCTGTCTGCTGCACTTCCGAAGCGGATTCCAATCGTTGTGAGGGAAATAAGAAGAAGGGAAGATGCAATCACACAAAATGAATATCGTTGATAAAGAGTTATTATTGTAATTTTTCCTAAAGTCTTACCCTTTTCATGGAGGAACAGTGTGAAGATCAAAGATCAAAGATTAAACTCTCATTCGCAATTGATCGAAGTGATCGAAATTGAAATGACTCCATAGTCAAATGACATTCTTACTCGTCTCCCCTCTTCCATCTTCCCATTCATTTCACCCCCTTCACTCCCCCACTCGCGGTCATTCCGTTCTTCAATAAACTCCGCGAATCTTTCCGCTCGCTTCGATCTAAAAGGTACCGTATAACTTACAGTATCATTACGGTAGGCGACGAATTACAGTAATCTCAGCTACCGTAATCCCTTTTCAGATCCGCCCGAAGCAAGCACTCGCCCCGTAGCAAGGGTGAGCGGCGGCGAAAGAAAAGCAAGGGGGTGAGCGCTTGATCTTTGAATTCAGAGATCAAAGATCAAAAATTACCTCTCCAGGGCTCCTCCGACCCTTCCGACATGGCGGCCGACAAGCTGCAGGAGGAGACAGCAATCGAAACGTGAGTACGGTAGATTCCGTAGTCTGGATACTGTAGATCTTCGATCGACTTCTGACTTTTCACTGCTTCGAATGCAAATTGGGCGAGACCAAATCGTTGTTATTCCTCCTCTCCCTTCCTTTCATTTCTCCCTTCTCCCCTCACGATGGGCGGTGGTCGCAAGTCTGCTCGAGCTCCTCCTCCTCCCCTCACGGTGACTGGAGCGGAAAGTACGACGGAAGCAGATGGAACAACTACTGGAATGACGACTACTGGAGGAACGAGTACGGATGGAGCTGCTGCAGGGGCTGCAGGGGCTGCAGAGGTCGTGCCGCTGATCCCTGTAGTGAAGACGCCATCGAAGGAGACACCATCGAAGGAATCGCTGTCGAAGGAGCGGATGAGCGACCCGAGAAACAGCAACAACAAGAGCCCGGGAAGGGGAGCGACCGTTGCTGCAGCTACTCCGACCAAGCAGCAGCCGCAGAGAAACAGCGACAGGAGGAAGGCACGAGATGGAGGAAAGTACGATGCCACGTCCACTTTGATCTTTAGTCATGATGTTCGAGTTTGAGCTCTGATCTTGCCCACTTAGCATATTGATCTTAGATCTTTCAAATCTCTAGTTTGATCTTTGATCTCTTGCAGTCCCGCCGAGCAGGGAACGTACGCCAAGCTGCGACAGCGCATTGAGGACCGGAAGATCGCGAGGTTGCTCTTTGATCCGAGCTCCTCCCACTCTCAGGCCACGCCCATTTCTGCTCTAATCTCTCATCTTTCTTCAGAGAAACAGCTCGTCAGCAGGAAAAGAACTTCCTCGAGTATCGCAAGATCATGATCCTCTACGAGTACAAACCAACGACGAAGGCACTCGCGAAACCGGCCGATGATGTGAGGCCACGCCCCCCTCACTGACTCCGCCCACTCACCCCTCCTTTGCAGTACTTTCCGAAGCGCAAGTTCTCGTTCAAAGACATGGCATTCGGCGCGCGCAAATCGTACTTTCTCAGTCTACGGCCGAACTCGAAGTGAGCAATATGGATGATTTTTGATCTTTGATCTTTGATCTTTCACAGATTCGCCAATTGGCACGGGAAGAAGAAGGAGCAGGAGCAGATGGAGCAAGAGAAGGTGCTCAATCTGAGGTGAGGCCACGCCCCCTTTTCATCAAGCCACGCCCACTTTCCCCTTTTCAGAACGAAAGCGAAGACGATGATGGTGGCCACGGCGGCTGCGCAGGAGCAGAAGTTCGTTTGTTTTCGAAATTCGGAATAATCAGCTTCCTTGTCGAAATTTGCACTAAACTGATAATTTTGGCGATATTCGGGCGGGAATTCAAATTTCATTGCAGGGCTCTCGAGGAGGCGCACGCGGCACAGAAGATCGCTGCCGAGGACGCGGCCGGAATGATGGACGACCAGATTCGAATGCTCGATAAGGTCGCCAAGGAGTCCGTCAGCTGTGAGTTGATCTTTGATCTTTGATCTCTAATCTTTGATCTCTTGCAGACGGTACGGAACCCCCGCACAAGGGCGACGAAGTGAAAGGCACGCGTGCGATGATGCCCATGGCCAAAGGAGTGAGTGCGAATTGATCTTTGATCTTTGGTCGAGTGAGGCCAGCTTGGACCATGAACTTTGATCTTTCCGGTTGATCTTTGATCTCCCAGGCGGACGGTCGTCGCACATTCTTCTGGATCTCGTGCGAAGGCGAGGACGAGGTCACCGATGAGGATTGCCCCATTGACTCGGATAAAGTGCAGGAGGTATACGGTAGTGTGGTGTGCGTTGTGAGACGACGTTTAGCAAACGTCGCCCCACTCAGGTGATCGACGGGAAGCTGCTGCTGAAGGTGGCCGAGTTTGGCCGTCGCGACTTCAACCCCTACGACAAGCTGGATGTGCTTCGGTCAGGGATTTGAATTTTGAATTTCGCGCTCAAAATATAAATTTTTCGAAAAAAAATTGATGATTTTGTGCAGGAAGCTCAACAAGTTGTGCGAGCGCGAAACGTACATGATGAGCAACACACTCATGTCTGTGCTGCGACTGTTCGATATGAGCAAGTAAGGGAGAGATCAAAGATCAAAGATCACATTTCACCGGAGTTCAAACTACAAAGATCACCTTTGCAGACAGGGAGACGGGAAGAAGGACAAGGATAAGACGGATAAGAGAAAGGACAAGAATGCTGATGAGGTTGACATATTATTGATCTTTGATCTCTAATTATACATAAAATTAAGGGTGGAAAAACAAGGAAGATAACATGGCTCGAGACGATTGACGAATACAATGGACAAGGATGCATGATGAGATTGAATGGACGAGGTTGATCTATGATCTTTGATCTATGATCTTTATTTCTTCCATAAATATCAAATTTCAGGTATTCCCGATTCGGAACTCGAGAAGAAGATTCTTCCGTTGACTCTTCACTATCGTGAATAGAAAGGATGAAGAATGATGGAGGCTCCCCTCCCTTTTCCCCTCTCGTAGCGAGCAACCTACTCGCAATGGAATAAACGACTCGATATCTTGTCCGTTGATTCTTTCAATACGATTGAGCAGTTAAAACAAGGAGGGTACATGATTGACTACAGACTGTGCACTGGATTTGGGAATATCTGCGCTGTTTTGAAAGATATTTATAATAAAAATAAAAGTTTTTAAATAGTGTTATTGAGAATAAAGGAATTGTTCTTTTTGACTAATAAAATTACGACCATTTATTGATTTCTTTCACTTCACCATCCACTTTTCTCTTTATCGTCCCTGGCGCTCGGTCGCTTCATTCATTTCGGAATGCAAGTTGACTGGCGAAATCGTCTCTATTCTACTATGCAAACGAAGAAAGAAGATTATCGAGCTGAATTGACCGCTGTGAGTTGATAGTTTGATACATTCTTTATCTTTCGTTCTCAGGTTTTAAATTTTCCCTCTACGCCGTAAAGGCTGGATTTTTTTCTTAATTTCCCCTCGACGCCGTAGAGGCTCCTTCTCGGAGCCTCCATTGGGAGTCTCATCGGTGCCTTCCAAGAGCTGGGAGGGTTACCGCTGTGAGTTGATAGTTGCATACTGTAAGATACTGAAACCGATCGACATTCCATTGCTGATTGTCTCCTACTAAAATATATGCCTGAAACATTCTATCGATCAAAAGCCATCATAAATGATTCATTCTACTGCAGGAGACTACACATGAGTCAGAAGACGAACAACAAAGGCCAGAAGTCCTACGTAATCGCACTCGGATGCACAGCCGGTACGATTCTAATTTTCGATGCATTTGTGAACTTCATTTTTACTGCTAGAATGTGCAGCCAGGAAAAATTGATTGAACTGAATGATATTTCAAGCTAGTCTAACCTCTCATGCTTCTAGGAAAAATTGGACACAAGTATGAAGTGAAAATGGGAGCGGTAATGATGCTCTTCGATATTCTCAGAGGCGAATATGTACCCATCGCCGTGGTTTGTGAATAGACGCCTTCGACTAATTACTACCGTTTTCTTCCTTACAGTGTTATCACGACATCACTTCGGATGCGCCCTCGAAGAATATTGGATTTCGCCTTTCGCACTCGAAGCTCGATGTAGGTAATGGAAAAGTAGTTCACCCAAAAACTGAATTTTCTCAGATTAATTTTCCCGCAACGCCGTAGAGGCTGAATGATAATGAAGAAAGTCGATTAAAAATCGATCACCACCCAAAGAATGATAAAGAATATAAATTTTTGTGTGTGATCTTGCACTGTGGAATGGTAAATGATAGATGGTCCCACAAAAATCTGGCTAGCTAAGTTCTCGATATGAAAAAGAACGAACTGATTTGGATATTGCCACAGAGAATAAAGGAATTGTTCGGTGAGATATGACTAATAAGATTCCGAGCATTTATTGATTCTTTCACTCCACCTTAGGGTTGGCAAAAATTGTCCAATGGATTGTCTCAGACAATTTCATTCCGAACTTTTCGGACAGGTCGGTGTCTCAGACAATAATTGTCTCAAAAGTTCAGACAATTATTGCCCCAACTGAAAATGGCGATTTTGATAAGGAAGAAAAAAGTGTAAACAATTCACAGCATTCCTTTGGCTGGGTGGTGCGGTGAAAACGAAACTTTCTGCTATTTCCCACAATTCATGAATTAATATCTCCTGACGCGAAAACTCTGAGAGAGCAATGTGGAGTACGGTAGGCTGAAGGCTCCATTTGCATAGTGAGAGCGGGAAGAACCCCACGAACTGGTAGGCGATTCTAGGATCGGTGAGCACAGCCGTCATGGCGCAGAGGTAAGTTTCAGGTTTAGGTTTCCAGCGGTCGGGGGTTCAACCCCCGGCCATGCACTTTCTCTTGCCGAATTTTGAAAGAATTACGGTGGGCTATCTCACCATGGTGTGGGCTCTCTATTTCCGTTTTCTATCTATTTGGAATGCTGTGAATTTTCTTGATGAATTTGCGTCACAAATATGATTATCGTTCCATCGAACTACATTATTCTTTCGCATCTCAACGGGAAATTTGACATTTTCTTGTGTTTCACGTTTCCACAAAAGTGCAAATTTTTTGGTGACGTGTCCAAAGTTAAAGAAGGAGGGGCACGACCAACTGCGAAAATATCCCACACGGATTGGCTTGAGTTTATCACGCGGGTACTGTAGTGCAGACGGGATTTTTTACAATTTTGTCGCAGGTACTGTAATTGCGGACGGAATATTTTTCACGTTTTCGCCGCTGCGGCGTCGTTGTTGTTTGACCGATTTTTTCGTCCGTTTGTTTGCTATTTTTAGTATAGATTCATGTTATAATACATCAGGGCAGGCTGAGCACTCCATATTACTAGTTTTGAACACAGTTGAAGCTCAAAATCGAAGTATAATGGATGATGTTGCGACGAGCTCTTTTTGTACACCTTTTTCGCTTTATTTTTTCATTCCCATCTAGGTATCCTAGCTAAATTTTAGTTCACAATTGATGTACTTACTTCATTTAAGCTAGTATTTCGATAATATATGACAATTCGCCGCCCCTCGCACAAAAAATCGCTTTTGCGCTCGAACTTCCAATTTGGTACCACTGGCTCCCATTTCTTGCTTGAAATTTCCTTGCTCGCGATTCCATTTCATCATATTTACACGATTTTTATTCGTATCAGTAACTGACTTCGTCTTATTAAGGTCACCGTACCATCCGTTCGCATGTGGCTCTCTAGCCATCAACTGCTACAACAACTCAAGCGGAATCCCGATATGATCCCACCATTTCATGTGAGATTCTATTTAAGGGAAAAGGGAGGGTTCTTACAAATCAGTCTTTAAAAAAAGTTTCCATCTTGACAACTGTATTGACAACTGTAGACCCAATTTTCATCTCATCTTCAAATCACTATTTCAGGTTATTTATCGATTTGCAACGTGAAAAAGAGATCATGATGTAGAATGGCGCGATTCTTCACTTGATAGACTGCGCAATCGATGCATTGGCCATCATACCCCCATGGCCTAGTGGTGAAGGCAGCAGACTTGGAGGCAGAAGGTAGCGGGTTCGGTCCCCGCTCCGTGTAAAATTCTATTGCTGACCTTCTTTTTTATACATCAATTTCCAATCAATCAATAGGTTGAATACCTACAGTACTCTCAATTTCGCCTGCCCGCAAGCCCAAACTTTGAAAATTCGTAGCCGGCCTCAATGACGTTTGTAGCACTTCGGATAAAGTGATCTTTGATCGGGTGGGCAATCCCTACATCCCTGCATTGCCAGTCTATGTGACCCAAATGGTCGTGCCCCTCCTTCTTTAAACATATTGGAGTTTCGAGAGATCATTTCTCTCTCCTCTTCATTCCTGTCTCACAACTCAAGACGGGATCGGTCGGTTCAGATAATTTTTGCCTGCCCTACTCCACATTTTCCCTTTCTCTCACTTCTCACTTTTCCCTCCTTGGCGCTCGGTCGCCACATTCATTTCGAATGAATTCTGATTGGAGCGCGTCTCTATCAAGACTTATACAAGCAAAGACAGAAGATTATGTCGTTGAACTGACGTGCAACGAAGAGGATCCCAATGGGGAAGTGTACTTCAGAGACATTGGAGGTGTCCCGTTGTGAGTTCATTATTTCCTACCGTAAGACTTTGAATCAATCCACTACAGGAGAATGTACATGAGCGAAGCGACGAATGACAATGGCCAAAAGTTCGTCCATGTCGGTCTTGATTGCAATACTGGTACGATTTCAACACATGTTTCGTAACTGGAAACGGTAATTTTACTGCAATGCCTCTTTCATTATTGCCCGTATAGACAGACAAGAAGAATCGATTGAACAGAATAATATTTCATGCCAATCTCTCATGATTCCCACATTCTAGTCACTGCACACAAGTACGAAGTGAAGATGGGTGTGATCTTCACGCTCAAGAATCCCATCACTGGAGAGATTGTGCCCATCCTCGCGGTTTGTGAATGGAGAACATCCAATAATTACTCCAGCTCCCTTCCTTTCAGAGATCTCTCTGTTTCTCTTCCGATGTTCCCACGGAGAGCAGGGGATTCTATCTATCGATGGCTGATCTCGAGGTAGTTGTAAATCATTCACGCAGAAACTGATCTTTCTCACAGGATTAATTTTCCCTCAACGCCGTAAAGGCTCGATTTTTTCTTAATTTCCCCTCCACACCGAGAAGGAGCCTCCATTAGCCGTGTACGACTTCTCCATTCCCGGTAGGTTGATTCATCCTTTCTCTTCAATTCCATAATTTCAGAGGAAAATATCGAGAGTATGATGCATCTGGCCCACAAGTACCAAGTCACGGTACAGTTTATTCTACCATCTCTCCTGCAGAAGATTGGAGAGTACGTCTCTCGCAAAGGATCAAGATCAGTAAAGAGGATTATCTAATTGAATTGACGCGCAATGAGAATAACCTCAATGGATCAATTCTTCATAATTAAATCAGCGGATCCTGTGAGTTGATTAGAAACTATAGGATTTTTTTTATTTATTGTTTGCCTATGAAGATATTTTTCTCAGGGGTTAAATTTTCCCTCCAAGCCGTATAGGCTCAAAGAATTTTAATTTTTCTGCCATGCCGTAGAGGCTCCTTCGAGGAGCCTCAATTGGTCCGAACGGTAGATTTATTCCTAATTTCTCTTTATTTCAATAGTTTCCTTCCAGAGGAAAACGTTGAGACTCTGCTTCGGACAGCCGACATGTACCAAGTGAACGTAAGTTTATTATTTTTTTCTTCTTTTAATCAAATCTAAATTCAGTTCATCACAAATCAGTGCGAAAAGTTCCTTCTCGATAACAACACTCGAAGCGAGGCGGCACTGCATCATATCGCTGCTACGTTCCACCTTATTGGATAACAGGTATATTTTCCCTGGACAAAGATCAAAGATCAGTCACTGTAAATAATTTTCGATTGTGGAAACGGAGAAGGATAAACAAATTGATTATCAATTAAATGGGAATCAATTCTTTGCAGACAAAGATCTTCTCCTCCCTCACGACTACAGATGCGATCAAGAAATTGATGGTGAGAAATCTAAGATGTAATCTCTTCAATGAACACGCTCTCTAATTAGTCAGAGAGAAATGAGAGAGCGTGTAATTTGAAGAGACATTTTCCGTATTCTACCTAACAATAAATTTTAATTGTGAATTTTGAGGATAGCGCCGCCTCGTTCAGCCTTCAACTGAAAGTACGTATTCATTTGAATATTTCCTTTCCGAATTTCCGCACTTTTAGTCAGTTATACTCGATAGATTGGTCGGGATGCTGTAATATTGAAGAGGATGGTCGTATACTCACCACAATCAAGACACTTGCACGAAATATCATATGACCCCTATCGATAAACGAGATTCTAGATTCTAGATCAGCCACAACAGTGAACGAAATAACAACTTTTAAAAATATTAATAAATGACACAAACTTCATCAATTCTTCGGAAGAAAAAAAATAGGAAAGTGGTGTTTTGATCAATACACTCTTGTGATGTATCTTGTACAATTAGTCAAAAATATCCGTTTATCAGGCTTATTCGGGTACTAATAACGTTGTCATTCTTCAGGAGAGGTCAGACTCAATCCGAGGTAGTGTTCCGAGGCTGAAATACCGTAATGATTTATTATCGATCGAATAAATACCTTCACCCCGTTCATTTCATTCGAATATCCCGTCTTCTCATTGTCGGAGAGAGACTTCTGAAAGGGGGAAAGAGGCTGTAATGATCGATAACAATGAAGAATCAATGATAAGGAGATTGAAGGATACTGAAATTGTACCGAACCTGATCGATTGGATTGATAAGAGAAGAAGACTGGACGAAGTTATCGTTATCTGATTCGTACGAGAAATTCGTCTGGTCAGGAGTTGAAACCACTGATGATACGATAGAAGTATAAAGTCAGTTTGCGATTGAGCCCTAAGATACCGTATCCGAGCAGGAGACTGGAGTAGCATGGTTCGAACGCATCTCGATCAGTGCTCGTGTCTGATTCTGGAGAAGTACGGTAAGAATAAATATCGATTTTTCCTTATTATTTGAAAGAACCGAATGTTTACCTGATTCCAGCCATCGAGTACGGTATCTCTTGGTTACACCCGGGAGAAGAGCATCCGACACAGGATGGATCGTCATGTAGTGACGAGCTAAGAGGAAGAAGAGATCAAAGATCAATTCATCATCGTGTGCTTATACAGTATCCAGATAGGGTACGGTAGAGCATTGCCGTTACATACGTACACGATACATGTATTGAATTGGCTGTTTGAAGATCTGAGAGAATCATAGATCTGCAAAGATCAAAGATCAACTTTAAATGAGTAAGTAGTAAACTCACGAAGAAAGAGGTGAAGTGCTCGTATCCTCCATTGAGGGACCACTCGAGAAGCGATACTCAGTGTGAAATGAGGGTTGCGGGTAGAAATAAACCGTTTTGAGTCAGACACAAGAGAATGTCGATATCGAGAACATTCCATCTGAATTTTGTCGATTGTGTTTTCAGCAGAATGAGACGTGATATCTGCCCAAGTGTGAATTACTCAGATTGTGAAAACCAGTACAAATTAGATAAGTAGAGATGAACATTTTGACTGATGATGAGTGGATTGCTCGAAACGTCTCACGCTAGCGTGATTCGCGCGCGTGCTGATGATAAATCCCCTCTTGTCCACTAAGAAGACTAAAAAGTAAATTTCCATTATGATAAGAAATACATAATTAATAAGTAGAAATGTACTTAGATATCTGTATCTTTTTCTTGAATAAACAATTTTCATCACCAATTTGCATAATTCAATAATTCAATTATCCCTCTCCTCTCCTCCCTCCCTCGCCTCCTCTTTTCATTTCCATTCTTTTCCCTTGTGAAGAATGGCCTCTTCATCGCGACGAGCGAAACGAAATAACAAGTGAGTTTAACGGGGAAGGGAAGGGTATCTGGGTTACTGAATTCGGTACCTTTGGTTACCGTACTCAATCCACCTCGTATCAGAGTACTGTATCATACTGTTACTTACCGTATTCATTCAGACGGAATAATAAGCAACAATCGAGATCAATATCTCAATCTTCCAATGGCAGTCAATCTACTGCTCCTACTTATATGGTTGAAGAGAATAGTCAAGGAGAATTGGTATGTCAAAAGGGGGCGGAGACTAGAATATCACTATCTTTCAGGTGAACAAACGTCTTGGTGTGGCATGGCCGAAGAAAGTTCACAGAGTGGTAAGGGATTGTGTCCAAGTGGGCGGAGTCTAATCATCCGTTTCATTCAGAAGAGATACCCCGATTATTCTTCTGGCCAATCTCTAGCCACTTCTGATGGAGAGGATCAATTCATAACATCTGTGAGAGATCAAAGATCAATTATCACTTTCCCTCCTATCGCAAAATGGGCAAACCAACCCATCGCATAACTGAAATGCACGCAAAATGGAAAATTGAAATGATAGATCAACAATGATCTTTGTCCCTGAAATGATCGATCGTGAAATGAAAGATCAAAGGTCAATTTATCTTTCAGCCCTACGAAATGATTTCGATTGCTGAACTCAATGCGGGTGCAGCTGCATCTAAAGAGGATCATCATGAGAAACGTGTGGTTGGAGGGAGAAAACCGCGCACTAAAACGGTCGACTCTGCCTCTTCTCCACAGTATGTAACGCTATCGAATCGATCCTCATCGGAGGAAGAGGTACCGTAACCAGGGAATCGTTGTGAGACCTAAACTCTCATTTACAGGAGGAATACGATGATTTTTGGGACGAACCCACTGCTCAGATCGACTCGGTTGTGTTCAAGACGGTACATAACTGAACAAGACCAAAGACCAAAGATCAAAGATCAATATCAGGCCGAGGAATTACGTCGCTATCAGAAGTTATTCCGTGCTGCGACTCGAGCTGCTCGTAGTGATACTTCACTTGTTAGTGTGAAGGTAAGAAAGAAACTGAACTGTGATACGGTACCTACCGTAATCCTGACACATTGAATACGGTATACGGTATCTACCGTACCCGTCTCCTTCTACCGTATCCTACCGTATTCCTCTCAGTCTGTGGACGAGCCTGACGAGACCGATCGTCACTACATTGGAGTTCGATCGAGAAATTCTGTCGATAGGAAACTGAAGTGAGATTACAGTAGGATACTGTATCAATCAATCAATAATTGAAGGCCCGGACAATTTTTCATTTATTACGATAAACCATCGGGAACTGAGATGCCTGTAATGATCGAACTCAAGATTGGATACATGACCTCTGCGAATGAGGTACTTTTGAAGCCAGAACCGGGAATCAGAACCGTCATTTAGATCTACCATTATCCGATCCAGCGATTCGAGAACGAGGGCGAAGCCTATTATGCGGTTATGCAGACGGATCCGGATGTGAAGGTGGTACTGTGAATGGAGGATACTGTAGTGATTATTGATTACTCATTATAGTTCGATTCGATGGCCTCTCTAGTGAAGCATTTCCACACTTTCTCGGATGGTGACCATAAGAAAGGTCAATCGGAGTCATTTGGCCAGCCCGTTTAATACGGTAGCAGTGAAGATTATCGATTGGCTCTCGATACCGTAATCACTTCGTTCCATTCGATTATAAACTCGCTTGCGAGTTTGATAAACGCTTCGAGACCAGAGACCTTATTGCAATTCAAGGAGGGGGATATCATAACATAAATAACAACTATCTCATGTCCGTATTCTATTCGATATTCGCTGTGTTGCATATGAAGAGTCAGTGAATATTTATCATGTCTACTTTGATTCCAATTCGAAAGGCGTATTCTTCATCGGAATCGGCTTACAGGAATAATCATAATCTCTGTTCGAATTTCGACTAGGAACACTGACAAACATAATCGACTTTAGCGATCGTACACTTAGTTTCCCACATGATATTACACTGATATTTTACCACTATCACGTCCAAAGTTATCATAGCAACGTCTTCTGTTAAACACTCGTTTCTCTGTTAAGTACGATGGAGAGCGATAATCCCGCTTTCATCTCTTGAATTGGAGTGTTTCTGGTGGACTGTCACTCAATCCCTTTCTTTTTCTACTGTCTATATAAGTGTCTCCAGGCATCGGTCATGATTAGATATCGCTGTTGCTTACTCTGTTTGTGCGCACGCTTTCTCTCGTTTTCACTTCTCGTTTCTTTGGCTGTTTGTCGATGCCATTTAACCCTCGCTAAAATGTTCTCCTTATCCTTATCTAATTGCAGGTGATAAGACATTTAACTTTTTTCATATTTTCATTTGTCTCTGTTCATTCATGCCACCATCTGTAATCATTTGTTTATGCGACTAATCATCATCATCCTTGATAATCGAGAGTTTCTTCCACTTTCAAATGCTCTTGATCACTTTCTCCATTAGCGCCACTTTTGCTCCATCTGAGAGGTCCTTGTAGCTGTCTGTTACCTGCGATTGTCTTCCAATTAGAAAGGAACAAAAAATAATGTAACGAAACCATGATATCCTTAATATCCTGGATCGTCATTATCGAGTTGAGAGAGTGATCCTTAAAGCTCATCATCATACAGTACCTAGCACTAAGGTTTTTGCTACTATTTTTAAAGAGGAGAACGTACATGCAGTTTAATGAGTCTGAATGTCTCTGCAAGTGCCATTTTCTCCGGAATGCTCAATTTGTTTGACGATATCAGAAAGTTTTCGACCTTGTCAACGACAATCTGAATTCAATCGATTAATTACTAAAAATGACTATGATATGAACCTTCACGATGAAACGGTCGGCGAGCATAAGGAGATACTTGTAGTTGTGCTCTGAAATGATACAAGTAATCGAGGAAAAAATGCAAGACACACCGGTGACTGTCTCCTGCGAAGGGTAGAGGACACGAAGCAAACCGAGAAACTCCTGGAGAAAAAATGATTAAAATAAAAGATGCACTTGTGTTACCTTCTTGTCCACGTCCTTGATCTCAACGACTTTCCTTCTTTTCTCCGCGAAATCTCCGTTTTAACGACAAACAAAACAGGGAATTGAAGAAGGGCGAGTGAACGGAAAGAAACTGAAATATCTTGTTAGCGATCCGATCAAAATAGTTTGTCTTTTTGACGTACATGAGAGCTGACGTAGACTTTCTCTCCTCCAATCTCGATAGCCATATCGTGAGTCCTTCGTGACGGGGCTCATATTTATCCTCGAAATTCACAGTCGGATCTCTTCTGGACAATAATAAATATTTCTACAAATCGGAGCAAGTCAATACCTGATCCCAATAATGTTCCCGATAGTGAATCTAGCCTCAATGATAATCTTGTTATCGTGCAGATAGCCCTGGAATGACACGCAATTGCTGATGGAGTAAGTATCATCATCACCATTATCTACGGTAAGCATGTAAACAAACGCACATTCTTTTCGTCCATGAGATCCTACCAAGTAACCAATCGATGACCAAACGACGTTCGCTTGTGATTAAATTGTTTCGAGAACTGAATGAAAAAGCATAGAAACCGATGCATTTTGAGTGTGTATTCATTTGAACTCACTTACGAAAATGCCAATTGATTCCCTTCTCCCTCTGATATCAGGATAAACAATATTGAGTTACCTTCTTGGTCGGATGTTTCGTATCACAGATCAGCTCGATCTCGGAATTCACGAGAAACGACCATAGATTCGACGAGCCATGGTATTCGTAAAAAAGAAAGACAAACAAATAGAGCTTCATGCCCTCCACACACAGTTTCACTCTCAACCTCCTGAAATGGAAAAAAAAATTATATTTTAATATTTTTTCTCTTACATTTGAATGCCTCCCACTGCAACCGGTTTCGAGTATTTTCCAATATAATCCAGGTCAGTCGCATTTTCAATTTCAAAACGAATGAATCCGCCTGAAAGTAACTATGTATGAGATGGTAAAATTTCCACAATGCATGCACTAACGAAACGGCCTAGCAAGTATAAATTTCAATGTAAAGTATTTGTACATGTTTACGCACAATTACTTACACATAATTCACATAAATGTCTCCAATATTCTTCATTATTTAACGAACAAATAGGCCGAATCTCCTTACCTTTCTACATTGGCATCGATCGACCACTGCGAGCGTGAGTAAATGAGTAGAATGAAATGGAAAAGAAGAGAAAGAAAACGAGGAGAGAGCATTTTAATATTCCATCCTTAATGGACTGATATTACGGTATTTTTAGTAATGAAAATGCGATTCAGCGGTACTTTGACGACCGTGGCATCATTTGTGCAACTGCCCGTCTCTACATCCATTCAACGAAGGGTTAGAAACAATTTGATGATTTATTTATATTTTATGTGGCACTAAAATTTGGAAAAGTAGAAAAGCAGAAAAGTAGTTCACACAGAAACTGATCTTTCTCAGGATTAATTTTCCCACGACGCCGTTGAGGCTGAAGGATAATGAAGAAAGTCGATTAATAATCGATTACCACCCAAAGAATGATAAAGAATATAAAAATTGTGTGTGAACTTGCACTGTGGAATGGTAAATGATAGATGGTCCACAAACGTCTGGCTGACTGAGTTCTGTGTAAAAAGTACTGATTTGGCTGAAAATACTACTTTTGAATATTGCCACAGAGAATAAAGGAATTGTTCGGTGAGATTTGACGAATAAGATTCCGACCATTTATTGATTTCTTTCATCACTTCACCAACCATTTCTCACCTTCTCCTCCTTGGCGCTCGGTCGCCTCATTCATTTCGGAATGCAAGTTGATTGGCGGAATCGTCTCTATTCTACTATGCAAACGAAGAAAGAAGATTATCGAGCTGAATTGACCGCTGTGAGTTGATAGTTTGATACATTCTTTATCTTTCTTTCTCAGGTTTTAAATTTTCCCTCTACGCCGTAAAGGCTGGATTTTTTTCTTAATTTCCCCTCGACGCCGTAGAGGCTCCTTCTCGGAGCCTCCATTGGGAGTCTCATCGGTGCCTTCCAAGAGCTGGGAGGGTTACCGCTGTGAGTTGATAGTTGCATACTGTAAGATACTGAAACCGATCGACATTCCATTGCTGATTGTCTCCTACTAAAATATATGCCTGAAACATTCTATCGATCAAAAGCCATCATAAATGATTCATTCTACTGCAGGAGACTACACATGAGCCACTCGACAAATTGATTAGCCCATTCATTACAGATTGACTGACACGCACGATTTCACGGTTCCTAATGCTGACACGGACGTCTCTTTCGTCGTCGGAGATAGCTAATTCTATGCGAATCGAAAGGTACATATTCAAATAATTATTTTTATTTTATTTTTTTAAATTGAATGATGTATCTTAATATTCGATTGAAATATTTATAATGACTTTATCTTCAGTACATGAGCATGTGCTCGAGCGTCTTTCGAGCGATGCTTGACAGACATTTCGTGGAGGGAAACAGTGAGGAAGTGATCATTCGTGGAACCAACGCTCAGGTTTGTTCTAATAGACACATAATCATGAAGGAGTTGATTTCTCTCAGTCGTTCAACATTCTTCTCATGTCCATGTACCCCTCTTTCACTGGACCTACAGGTTTGATTCCTCCTTTCTTTTCATTCCCATGGTTTTCTTCCAGATGAAACCATTGAGACAGTATATTCTTTTTTTTCTCTCAATCAAATCGAAATTCAGTTCGTGATGAACCAATGTGAAGAATTTCTCCTGAAATCGACAACGAGAAGCAATGCCCAGCTGCTGCTCTTCGCAGATCAATATAGACTGATTGGACTTCAGGTATCATTTCATCTGAGCAGAGATCAAAGATCAATCTCTTCAAATACAATAACTTTCGATTGTGGGAACGAGGAGGGATAAACAAATTGATAATCAATAAAATATAAATGGATTCATCACAGGGAAATATCTTCTCCTCCCTCACTACTGCAGCTGCAATCAAGAGATTGATGGTGAGAAATCATATTTGATAAGAAGATATCTCTTTATTGAACAAGCTCTCGAATTAGCCTGAGCAACGAGAGAGTGTATAATTTGAAGAGGCTTTATCCTAGATATCACCACTTTATTATGAATTTTAGGAAGAGTCGCGAGGCGTCCGAATTCAGCATCCCGATGAAGGTTTGTTTCTTCTCGAGTGTTTCGATATTATAATTCCTCATTTTCAGCTCGCACCATTTGATTTGATCGTTGAGAAGACTGTTGGATAGAGTAATTTGCGATAAGAAGACGTCGATTGAGAAGAATCGACTATTGTCAACTTTCATAATCAATGTCCAATAGAAAGAAATATACTCGATAAAAGAATATTCAAATTTTCTCGTTGATTCGCATCAGGAAAAGAAGTAACAGTCTACAGAGCACACCGAAAATCATAGATAGTTAGGTTGACTAAATGATATCGATATTCCGTGCTTGCAATGGGGTAGATCAAGGGAGTCTCTCCATTGCGGGCCGTAATTCCTTCGAGAGGAGTAATCTATGGGAAGCGATATCGAAAACAAGGTAGCGATATCGCTACCTCCCCTCTCCCCTTGCTGAACCATCTTCCCTTCTCTCCCTCTCCTCCGTCCCCCTACTCTCTTTCGTAGCGATATCGCTACCTCCCCTCTCCCCTTGCTGAACCATCTTCCCTTCTCTCCCTCTCCTCCGTCCCCCTACTCTCTTTCGTAGCGATATCGCTACCTCCCCTCTCCCCTTGCTGAACCATCTTCCCTTCTCTCCCTCTCCTCCGTCCCCCTACTCTCTTTCGTAGCGATATCGCTACCTCCCCTCTCCCCTTGCTGAACCATCTTCCCTTCTCTCCCTCTCCTCCGTCCCCCTACTCTCTTTCGTAGCGATATCGCTACCTCCCCTCTCCCCTTGCTGAACCATCTTCCCTTCTCTCCCTCTCCTCCGTCCCCCTACTCTCTTTCGTAGCGATATCGCTACCTCCCCTCTCCCCTTGCTGAACCATCTTCCCTTCTCTCCCTCTCCTCCGTCCCCCTACTCTCTTTCGTAGCGATATCGCTACCTCCCCTCTCCCCTTGCTGAACCATCTTCCCTTCTCTCCCTCTCCTCCGTCCCCCTACTCTCTTTCGTAGCGATATCGCTACCTCCCCTCTCCCCTTGCTGAACCATCTTCCCTTCTCTCCCTCTCCTCCGTCCCCCTACTCTCTTTCGTAGCGATATCGCTACCTCCCCTCTCCCCTTGCTGAACCATCTTCCCTTCTCTCCCTCTCCTCCGTCCCCCTACTCTCTTTCGTAGCGATATCGCTACCTCCCCTCTCCCCTTGCTGAACCATCTTCCCTTCTCTCCCTCTCCTCCGTCCCCCTACTCTCTTTCGTAGCGATATCGCTACCTCCCCTCTCCCCTTGCTGAACCATCTTCCCTTCTCTCCCTCTCCTCCGTCCCCCTACTCTCTTTCGTAGCGATATCGCTACCTCCCCTCTCCCCTTGCTGAACCATCTTCCCTTCTCTCCCTCTCCTCCGTCCCCCTACTCTCTTTCGTAGCGATATCGCTACCTCCCCTCTCCCCTTGCTGAACCATCTTCCCTTCTCTCCCTCTCCTCCGTCCCCCTACTCTCTTTCGTAGCGATATCGCTACCTCCCCTCTCCCCTTGCTGAACCATCTTCCCTTCTCTCCCTCTCCTCCGTCCCCCTACTCTCTTTCGTAGCGATATCACTACGAGGTAGCGTGCTCGCTTCGATTGCATGCGCACCCAGGGAGGCAATGGTAAGACAGCCTTGATCTACCCCGTTGCGGGCACGTATTCCCCGGCAATAGAGAGGTCACTTGTTTACATGCCCGCAAAACCTCGAATAGCCAACGAATAGCCAGGAAGTATCTATTAGATAGATACTTCCGAATACTCTTGTGATGTATCTTGTACAGTTAGTCAATGATAACCGTTTATCAGGCTTATGCGGGTACTAATAACGTTATCATTCTTCAGGAGGGGTAAGACTCAATCCGAGGTATTGTTCAACTGGAATATCGTATTAATTTAATTTTAATTTATACTAATAAAATTTCGAACATTTATTGATTTCGTTCACATCGCCAATCATTTCTCACTCGCATCCTCTTGGCGTTCGGTCGCCTTATTCGTTTTGAAATGAACGGCGCTCCTGCAGAAGATTGGAGAGTACGTCTCTCGCAAAGGATCAAGATCAGTAAAGAAGATTATCTAATTGAATTGACATGCAATGAGGATAACCTCAATGCCTCAATTCTTCATAAGGAAATCAGCGGATTACCACTGTGAGGTGAATAGAAACTATAAGATTTTTTATTATTTATTGTTTGCCTATGAAGTTATTTTTCTCAGGGGTTAAATTTTCCCTCCAAGCCGTATAGGCTCAAAGAATTTTAATTTTTCTGCCATGCCTTAGAGGCTCCTTCGAGGAGTCTCAATTGGTCCGAACGGTAGATTTATTCCTATTTTCTCTTTATTTTAATAGTTTCCTTCCAGAGGAAAACGTTGAGAATCTGCTTCGGACAGCCGACATGTACCAAGTGAACGTAAGTTTATTCTTTTTTCTTCTTTTAATCAAATCTAAATTCAGTTCATCACAAATCAGTGCGAAAAGTTCCTTCTCGATAACAACACTCGAAGAGAGGCGGCACTGCATCATATCGCTGATACGTACCGCCTGATTGGATTACAGGTATTTTTGCATCTAATCAGAGATCAAAGATCAATTTCTGAGTTCACCTAGAAGCTGATTTTTCTCAGGATGAATTTTAACGCGATGCCGTAGATGCAGGAACGATTATTAAGAAAATCAATTGAAGATTTACTCTCATCTAAAGAATGATAAAGAATATTAAATTTTGCACTTGATCTCATACAGTCCTGGCGATTCCCCCTGTGAAAACGGAGCGCTCCGGGCGACCCCGGGTGACCCCCAGTGACCCCACGCTTCTTGCTCTTTCAATGATTTTTTAAAAGTCGCCAATTTGCTCCTATCGTGTTCGGCGTTCAATTCTGCATCGATTCATATAAAAAAATTAAAAATTAATTTCATTTTTAATAATTAAAATATTTTTCAAAAATCTGACGAATAAAACGATTCGTGCATCACAACAGTACACCTACTCTATTTAGAAAATAATTTTGCAGCGGCAGCTCATAAATAGCGTATGTGTACTGTTGTGATGCACGAATCGATTTATTCATCAGATTTTTGAAAATTAGTTTAATTATTACGAATGAAAATAATTTTTTATTTTTTTATATGGATCGATGCAGAATTGAACGCTGAACACGATAGGAGCAAATTGGCGACTTTTAAAAAATCATTGAAAGAGCAAGAAGCGTGGGGTCACTGGGGGTCACCCGGGGTCGCCCGGAGCGCTCCGTTTTCACAGGGGGAATCGCCAGGACTGTACAGTCGATTGGTAAACTAACTATAATTGGGCCACAAACAAAATGAGTTTTCGTTGCGAAATGGTCGTTGATACCCGATAATACGATACTTTCGAAACTCTTTTCGCAAGACTCCTTCTTTAATCCGTGCTAACAGCTGGCCAAACCAGCGGGTTACACCTAGCGTTGTCTTACGAATGTTAAATCGCTTGACGTAGATACACCGTTACCATTCTTACAAAATTGCAGCTACAGCATACCTGTACTGATTTAATTTTTTTTGTTAGCTGCAATTGAAGCTTTGAATATTGTCACAGTAAATATGGGAATTGTTCAGAGAGATTTGACTAATAAAATTTCGATCATTTATTGATTTCTTTCATTTCACCAACCATTTCTCACTCGTTCTCCCATGTCGCTCGGTCGACTCGCTCACTTTGGAATGAAGTATGCGCCTCTTGAAGAATGGCAGTTTCGTATGTCTCAAGAATTGGATACAAGAAGAGAGGACCACCTGCTGGAAATATCATGCAAGAAAGATGACCCGAACGGAGAAGTGATTAATCGTGATCTCGGAGGGATCCCATTGTGAGTTGATTGATGGTTTTATACAGTATCTATCATAAGAGCCTGTGGGAATTACGTATGCTTAGATAAGAATATATCTTTTGACGCGAAACGATAATCAATTCTTGATTGTATTGCCTGAAACTATGCTTGAAATATTCTCCTGTGCAAGTGCATTCATAATTGATTCAATCCACTGCAGGAAATTGGTCATGAGCGATGCGACGAATAGCATTGGAGACAAATGCATCACTGTAGGCCTCGATTGCAACACCGGTACGATTCCAACTTGTTCTGCACCTGCAAATCTCATTTGTTACTAGCTTCTTTTATGTAGATATAACCAATAGGAGACAATTGAGCTGAATATGAATGATATTTCAAGCATTTCACCTTCATTTTCCCACATTCTAGGAAACACTGTGCATGAATATGGAGTGAAGATGGCCGCTGTTTTGAATCTGTTCAATGTTCGCAAGGGCGAGTACTGGCCCATCTGGGCGGTTTGTGAATGGAAGTCATCCACTAATTGCTACCCTCCCCATTTCAGTTCTATCACAATATCTCTAATGATTCGCCCTTGGAGGACGTGAGGGTCTATATCAAGCAATCGCACCTCAAAGTAATATGTTTTGCCTGTAATCTGAAGAAAAATAAATACGGTTCAATGGACTGATGTGCATTGCACATTGTGCACGGTAATAATTCTAGTAATTCTTATTCCATTCAGTCGTTCATTGATGATCGTGGAATCATTCGTGCAACTGCAAGAATCTACATTCACTCTACGAAGGGACTCAGGTGAATAGGAGTTATTTTTGAAGATTTATTGCGAATATGTTTACTGTCTTCTTTATGTTCAAATATGCTTGAAATGCGCATTATCGTTCAGTGTGTGCACAATGAAGAGACGATTATTTCGAACTCTCCTCTTCTAGATTAGCCCATCCATTGCAGAAAGACGGACATTCCCAACTTCGATGTTGCAAGTGAGGATAGCGACATCGTATTTCTCGTTGGAAACAAGAGAATTCATGCATCGCGAGCGGTAATTACTCACAATTATTATTTTGCCTTTTCCTAATATTGCCTAATTTGAACAAAACAAGAGCAGGACATTCGATTGAAATATTTATAATGATTTTGCAGTACTTGAGCATGGTTTCGCCGTATTTCAAGGCGATGTTCTCTGGAAATTTCGATGAAGGAACGAAGAAAGAAATCACATTGAGTGACATTGATCCTCAGGTTTATTCTGAATATTCATGCTAATATTAATTTCTCTCAGGAGTTCAAGATCTTTCTCTATGCCTGCTACCCTTCCTTCACTCGTCCCAATGGTACATCGACTCGTCCTTTCTCTTTATTCCCATCATTTCCTTCCAGATGATACTGTTGAAAGTCTTCTTCGCTTTGGCGACATGTACCAAGTGAACGTGAGTTTATTTTTTTATTTTTTTCTATCTCAATCAAATCGAAATTCAGTTCGTTACGAAGAATTGCGAAGAATTTCTCATGAAATCGACTACGATAAGCAACGCCAAACTTCTGCAGTTGTCTGATCAATATAGACTGATTGGACTGCAGGTACCCTTTTCCCTGAACAGACTATCGTAATCCCACTCATCAATGATCAAATTCTCTCACTAGAAATAACTTTCGATTGTGGGTACGGGGAGGTATAGACAAATTGACTATCAATCTAACTGACTTCGATTCTTAACAGGCTAAGATCTGGGAAACTCTGACGTCCACTGTCGATATCAAGAGGCTGATGGTGAGAAATCGTATCTGATAAGAAGAAATCTCTTCAATGAACACGCTCTCTAAGTAGTCAGAGGAATGAGAGAACTTGTAATTTGAAGAGACATTTTCTTTATTCGAGATACCACCATTTTATTGTGAATTTTGAGGAATGCCGTGAATCGGCTGAGTTCTCCGTCGAATTGAAGGTTAATTTCACCTCGAGTGTTCGCTTGTAGATAACAATTTCGCTCCTTCAGCTTGCTCTCTTCGATCTTCTCGTTGAGAAGACTGATGGATAGAGTGAATTGCGATAAGAAGACGTCGATAGAGAAGAATAGACTATTTTCACCTTTCATACTCATTGTAGACCGACTTTTAGTCGATAAATTTCATTCACTTGTTCTCGTTGAGTCGCATTAGGGAGAGAATAAATATGAGGGTGGTTGCCAAAGAATCAGTAAATCGCTTGTGTTGCCTGGCACAGAGAAATTTCGAGCATCCGAAAAAAGATGGCAAAAGAGGTTCTCGAGGGTGGTGTTCATCGCTGTGAACTTCATTTTGTACCATACCGATCGGTTCAGCCGTGCTGCAACCATGCTGCATGGCACGATTTTTCTATTCCACGGCTATTCATCGTTCAAATGCTATGAATCTTTAAGAGCGTATGTAATCGGCGATGATGAGTCGATCCGTGATATCCTTTTTCTCTAAAAATGTAAGGATCACCAATAAAAATTTCTTTCTAGAATAATAGGGCCGAGTGGAACTAGTTTTTTGCACAGGCACACGCACCTCATTCTGGGGATCAATATTTATACGCATAGTATGAGGAAAAAAATCGACGTAAATTTGATATTTTATTTTTGTTCTCTTCTTTTAGTGCATTTCACTCTTCATTGCCTCCTCCGAACCAAGAGAACAATGGAAATCATTTTCATTCCACACTCGACGAACGAAGCGCGCTGTCATTGAGCAGTGAAAAACACTAAATGAAGAAATCAAAAATAAAATAACAAATTTACGTCGATTTTTTTCCTCATACTATGCGTATAAATATTGATCCCCAGAATGAGGTGCGTGTGCCTGTGCAAAAAAACTAGTTCCACTCGGCCCTATTATTCTAGAAAGAAATTTTTATTGATGAGCCTTACATTTTTAGAGAAAAAGGATATCACGGTTCGACTCATCATCGCCGATTACATACGCTCTTAAAGATTCATAGCATTTGAACGATGAATAGCCGTGGAATAGAAAAATCGTGCCATGCAGCATGGTTGCAGCACGGCTGAACCGATCGGTATGGTACAAAATGAAGTTCACAGCGATGATCACCACCCTCGAGAACCTCTTTTGCCAACTTTTTTCACATGCTCGAAATTTCTTTGTGCCAGCCCCTTGCTGATTCTTAGGCAACCGGCCTCATATCTACTCATATCTACTCATATGGCCTCATATCTACTGGGCAGATGAAAAATTCTTTGATGATTTTTTTGAAAACAAATGGAAAGACAGCAATCTACAGCGACTCCTGAAATCAGAAAAAAATCAGCGAACTCTCTCCCAGAACCAACTACTACTATGCAGAAAGAAAGAATTTGAATTTATACAATAGCTTTAAAAAATTGGTGTTCCGAATTCGGAGCTCGTGAGGCAGATTCTTCTTTTTACTCGCTACGGTGTATAGTGAAAACGAAGAAAGGTTCAGAGATCGATTCCCCCGCCCCTTCGCTGTACTCTCTATGGAATAAACGAATCGATATCTTGAGCTCAATTTTAGACATAAATTATGAGGATAAAATTAAAAAGAATATTGATTGGATCATAATATTGAATCACATTGAGTGTTCAATATTGTCTGTGAAGAAGGCAGCCTTAGTTCCATCTTCGTGCGTATACTTTTCATTTATCACAGATCTTTGATCTCTTATAATCTATTCTTCCCCCTCAGCCCGTCAGTACATAGACATCAATCGTGTATGAGCTCTTCTCCCGGACGAAACGAAAATATCTCGAATTCGGAAATTGGACTCATTGTTCGTGATGGGGAGAGAATCGATGATTTCTCCCATAACAATATAATAATATAATGTTTACTTCCATCGTCAGATCATTTATCGATCGTTACAGTATCATTTCAGAGGTCACTCCCCGGGAGAGAAATGCTCGATCACACTGATTTCTACGTGTGCTTTTTTCTAAAGCACGAAGTAGATGTATGCTATCGATTCATGCGATTCAGAGATTAGTATTCGACTATCAATTAGATGAACAATTAGATATCATCTTCAATCGACACTCTTTCACCATTAAGAGTGCATCCCTTTCGAAGGAATATTTTTTTCGGATAAGAGTGGACAATTCAATTTCTTGCTAATGGGCTTTGTCTCGATACTCTGGTGTCCGCCCACAAGTTGAAATAAAGTAGAAATGAGATTTCAAGTTGGAATCAAGTACAGTACCCCTGGCCCATTCCCACAAGTTGAAATCAAGCACCGGGAGCCTGTTTACATCCCCGAGGGCAAAGAGAGATGACAGACCCTCTGAGCGCACCTCGTGCTCACCAATTGATTTTACTTTTACTTCAGACTCTATTTTCGAGTTTGTATCGATTTTTTATTGTTATGTGTGTTCATCATTCACTCTATGTTTACATGCATTGTAGACGGAACAGTAGGACTGAGGTGTCTCTCGGAATGGACAGGAGGGATCTTTATAGTCAGTTTATTTTCTCCTATACAAATAACAAAATGGAATCTTCAAATCGCTCTCCGTCGTTTGATCTGCAATTGGGATTGGGTTGTTATATATTCACATGCACACTTTAGGGAGGGCTCGACAACGAGATTTGGGGCTGTTGCGAGACTCGTCAGATGATAATGACGAGAGTTCACCTGAAAGTTCTTCAACTTCAGAAGAAGAATATGTATTCAGTGTCGGGAGCATACAGGTGATTTATGATTTGATAATTATTACAACCATGGAATAACTACTCCCCCTTTACAATTATCATTTATCTCCCTTCCCATACTTTATTCGGAATAGATCGTTATGATCATTCTAATTGACCAAGAGGAGGAAACATGTTGCACGAGAGAGTAAAAAGAACAGATAAATAGAAGTGGGTAGATCAAGGAAGGGGAAGGGAGGAGAACGAATGAGAGAGGAGAGGGGAGGAAAGAGATGGGAAGGGGTCAAGGGAGGCGGAGAGGGATAGTAAACAAATCAATAACGCGAGAGGAGTGAGGAGGGCGGTAGATCAAGAGTGCGGTGGGGCGGAGGAGGCACTCCTCTGCCTGTCTTAATTAGATTAAGCCGGTGAGAGATGAGAAGGGTGAGAGAGACAGTCCTCCATCACGTAAACAGATCACTCTCTCTTCCCAGAACAGTCCGGAAGAGAGAGAGAAATAGTCTGCTTAATGTCGTCAAAATACTTCATATTAGTCGTCTAAAAGGTACGAATCATTTGAATCTGAAGGAACTTCCTGATTAGTGCTGTAAATGTGTCGTATTCAAATTAGGTTGTGTTCCCTACGGTTGAGATTCGAATTCTATCCCATACACATGACCATTCACTGATAGGATTTATATCCAATACCAATGCTATTCATCATTCTCTTCTCACCTCCACTGTCAGATCAGGCCGTGGAAGAGAAACATGAGTTCAACTCATTTGACAAAGATTAGCACTAATATTAATTGGCTTACCGGATTGATGCATTAGGAAGACCAAGAATACCTTTCGATCTCGAGTAACTCTTACTCCCTTTTCTCTTCCTTAGGAAGAATCCATAGAATAGAAGACGGGGAATAGGAATGATCTTCTCCTCAGGGAATGCCAATCGAATAGTAGGATGAGGAGAAAAGTCCACTGTACTCACTGATTATTATGTGATCTACTAATCCATTATACTTGGCAGGATGACCATCGTCATAATGCTCCATTCGATTCATCACACTTCTCTATCGATAATCTACTATCCGCCTACAGCAGCCTCATGTATAACAACGCAGGTTCGTTTTTTTGCTGCAGCTGCATTCTACTATGTTTCGAAATCAGGAGTATCTTGTATGCGATTGCTGCATTCTCAAGTTGAGACAGTGTATTCAAAAGCCGATGAAGTAATCGCATCATTCCGTGAATCGCTTCCTCTAAGTGAATGGATATTTTGCGCAATCTGCTCAAGGGAATTGAGTTCAGAAAACGATCAATGCTGTTCAGTTCAAAAGTGCGTAATCATCAAAACAGATCTATTTAACTATCATTTTTAGCAAGAGTAGGCAAGCTAAGCAATGGCGTTTCGTATTTACAAAAGTGGATGCACAACTGCGGGTAATTGTTTTTTGAGGAAGCTTCAAGAGCATTATCTAATTCAGGATATTTTGATAACTTATTGGGAAGAAATCATTAAAATGCATGATTCAATGGGAGAGATTAAAAGGAAAGTGATCAGCAATGATCGATCTCAACTATCTTATTGCGACGATATGATAGCAAAGATGGAATCTGTTCTAGATAGGCAGGTAGCATTTTGTCTTTCTCTGTTTCACCCTTCCAAATCAATCACATTTCCAGTCCAACAGAATAATCATCTCTATTGGACTGGGAATCGACGCATTTCCACTTTACAAAAAGAACTGGTTAGACATAGAATCAATCGCTGAATGATCCGTTTATTAACAGCTTTGCTGCTACTCCTATTCAACTAGTCATTAGGGACTTACCTGGGCATATCCGAATGAAGAAAAGTGCATTGATAGTCTGGGGATCCTGGTCGGAGCTGGAAAGTGTCCCACAAAAATCTGGAACAGAATCATTAACTCATTGCGTATCGCAATTCCTAATCGACTAGTGATCAATTCTCACACGGTGAGTGCGCGTTTCTACACACTCAGATACGATTGCTATCTTGCAGATTGCATTTCGGATGACGAACTGTCATTTTGACTTAGACGCAGTTCGTGAGCTATAAGGGCATAAGCTATGGAAGGCAATCAATGGATGTCCGTATGCATTATGCGAATCCACAGGAGGAAGTAATCCTCGATTTCTGGTCCAATCCCCCCGACAGCAACGTAAAGTCTCAATAGTCGAGAAAGCGATTTTAGTTGTCATTTTTTAGCTCGTTGTGACAGAGGAATAGATGCTGAAGTGGCTAGTGCACGTGCGGGAACACATGGATATAAGGTCGGCGCTGGAATCAATGACACCAAATTGAATGCGATTTTTTTCAGTCCCAGAGACTAGAATATTCCTCTCTCCATCGTCTCATTCCGATCTGGACATTACCAATTGATATTCTTCATAACGTGGCCAACGGTATCGGGTTCTTAAGCGCATTCTTAATTGTAAGACGATGATACTTCTGCAATACTTGTCATTCTTCGCATTATAGGGACTCTTGAATCGTCATCATTATTGTACATTGGACCTCGGAATATAGAGAAGATTACAAAGATGCATATCTCCAATCTTTACCACGTCCCGAAAGTCCGCAGTTACAACTCTCCAGGTTCAATGTCCGGTTTTGAACGGCTACAGGTAACAAAAGTAATCACTTCTCATCAATATCCCATTCTAGAATTTACTGTACGTGATCCCACTAGTGACGGTAGAATCTAGATTTCAAAAAAACCCAGCGAGCTCGCTCTTCCTTTTGTGCTTTTCGGCGCATATTCATCTTCATTGCCAAAGGTAAAGCGGTTCTCCAATTCATCACTTGATGTATACAAACTATTCTCAGCACCTTGAATGATGAAAGATTAGAGCTAATGAATAAATGGGAAAAGGCTATTGCAAAGTACGCCTTCATCCTTTTTGGAGAATTATTCTTTACACTAAAGGCTCATGTGAGTTCAATACGACCACACATTTTTAAGCATGGTTAGGAAAAAAAATTCATTACAGATTCTTCTAGATCATGGAATGAGTTTGATTCAAAAGTATGGTAGCATTGTTGACAATTCAATGACGTCATTGGAGAGGACGAACAAAAGCCTAAATGACTTTCGTCGCCGCTCTGCTACAAGAGGATTCGGGAGAGCTGAGCTCGAGCAGTACGTTTCCAGAATTATTTAAATGGAATACATTAGCTACATGATTTTGAATCAGATTCACGATCGGGCAATGTATTCTTCGTGCGCTTTCCCGAAGGAAATTGGATAGATCTCAGAAGAAATGCGAACGAATGCTCACGGGAATGAGCAATCTTCCACTATTCGATTCTGTGGGAAGATGCAAACTATCTGGAAGTTATTCGATTTCAAAAATTCCGCCTTATCAACAAACGTTTCTTCCTCAGAATGCAAAATTGTTAGATCACAAAGTGTACAAAGTAGGAACCTATTGCCTATTAACCGATTGCACAGTTCGTTATATTTCAGCAATTTATTCACAACCAAATTCGGTATTATTTCTAGGCTACGCAATCGATCACGACTCTCTCTTTGATTTATCGCTTACTATTGCTAATAATGATCCAAATATTGTACAATTCCCGATAATTGAAATGACTAATCTTTTCAAGTCATATATTGATGACAATTATTTTTTATGTAATGACAATCTGCCCACATTGTCAAGTAGTCGCATTTGGACCATGAATGCTCTAAAGGGCAGCTTAGTGTGTGCATCAATTAGAAAAGATCATAGAATTTTACTTATTTACTCCGAAAATAGGATCACTTCAACGTAATCATTAATCGCATTGAATAAAGAAGCTCTAGCAATTTAAGCAGATTCAAAAGATAATTAGACGTTTATTCGTCGTCCCGTATTTTGATGTGAAAAAATCTAATTATTTATGCGCAATGGATTTCAGATGACAAAGGGAAAAGGAAAAAGCAGTGGATTTATTCAATCGCCCACAATCAATGTGAAAATAATTGAAATTGTTAAAGCAATATTAGTCAGAGACCAGAATCCTCTATCGGAATTGTCAGAAGAAGCATTTCTCGTAAGTCATTTACACATTCTCAAACACTACAAACATCTATGCGTAGTCCATTGGTTCAGGCCGAATTGGGCTCAATCTCCGGTAAGATGTTGCTGATCGATGCTTCATCTAATAATGAGATGCTCGATCGATCAGCAACAGTAGCAGAATTTCAAAATGCAACGAAGATGCTAGCTTTCGGAACAGCAGCTATTGTGAGTTACTTCTCACTCAACTAAATCCGCATGACCAGACAAATCAGACAAATCACAATACTCGCACTCTATTGAATTTAACATCATCAGTGAACGCCAGAATCAGCACTTCCAAAAGACTGATCCCATCCAACAGAGTATGTTTATATATTCCACATTAATAGTAAAGAAACCATCGATTTTCGGCGCTACTGCCAATCCAGTTTGATACTGCGAGGTGTCTGAGGAACCCGTGTGTAGTCACGGTTCCAGGAATAGGAGAGAAATTGAACATATCAGAACTAGCAGCAACGTTTAGGTAGGCGCTGGTAAATATACGAATTTTATATATTTGCCTCAGGATGCCATCGAAAGCTGATATGAAGGAACTTTGGAGAAGGTGCACTATTCATATTGCATCGCAGGTTCGGAAATATCTTTCGTGCAAGTCCATTTCAATAAACCACACTTCCCCAATCCCATAAATTCCAAGGAGTACCTTTCTTGTGAGAAAACAAGACTAGCCAGAATGAGTCTTGTGGCAAGGCGAGTCTCTTGTAACAAATCCGAGATTGCGAGATCCAGATACTCGCGAAAACCAGTCGTTTGATGAACAAGGCTTAGGAAAGCGAGAGTGGGCATGACTCTGAAATTTCCTCACAAGCTTTACCCGAACTTGTCAATGCCGAATGGCTTCAGTCAACGTTATATATCATAATTTATACGCAACATGACAACAAAATAATTTGCTGTCGTGTGTGTTATTTTAATCAATGAAAAAATGACTCATCTAATCAAAATATCCATTTCTTCTTCCCTCGAATAATATTAATCCTCGAATATAATTATATAAATTTATATTTCTCGTCCAACTTATTCCTGGCTGAAACAAAAACATTATGAATGCCACGCGTTCTAACGTTCGAAAGTTAAATGAGCGCCAATATCATTTTCCACCTAATGGTTAACTAGTACAACGGTCCGTGAACTGCTAATTACGGGTAAGAAAGTACAATCGTTAAAAGTAGCGATTGAGAACAAGCAAAAGTCATTCAAAACACGTGGAAATGTAAGGACATACATCTAAAACCCGCGCAAATTCAGTAAAACTGCAAAAATGTATGAAAAGTGCGGCAAAAACTTTGCAGCATTTCACACACTTTGCAGCAAAGTGAAAAAAATCGATACAGTAAAAAGCGCGAATATGTTCTGGATTACGGTATTAAATACAGTATCTATTAATTATTTCAACAAATATTATAAAATTCCATTGAACGAGAATAAGGAATCTTCTTTTTTGACCTGAATCTGCCATTCGCAGTGCTATCGCAAGCGACCGGACATCGGGGCTTGCTTCAGCGGTTCGTATGCAGCGAGAACTTTACTTCCTTTCCCTCCAAACTTCAGAGCTGCCCTGCAGCGTTAGTTATATATATCAGACGAAGGAAAGCAAAAATTATGCTTATAGAGATTATGAGTGTTGCATCGGGAATGGACGATGTCATGTGGGAAGCAAATATGAATGAGGTCGATGTACAAATTGAGAAAGGACTGACCGTTTACGGGTGAACACAATCTCGGAATTGCAAAAGAAACATGATATGGTTTGTAGTAACGAAGTACGACGAGATTATCCATGGAAAATTGGCACGACTAGAGAAAATGTCGAAGAATTTCTCGAAACAGCAAAGGACAATGAGTCAGTTATATCACACATTAATTTGTCTATGAAATCTCACATTGTAACACTATTTTTTAGAGCTCCTCAAATCAAGGAGAAAACTCTTGTCAGGTGTGGAAATACATCCAAGTTCTCCGAGTTGATCTAATTGCAGAGATCGAGTGCACTGGAGAAAGAGGAAAGGAAATAATGATGAGATGGAAATTATTATGGGATCATCTCAAGAGATGGACGACAATTCCAGGGATGATTTGGCACCCGATTTTCACAATGATCACAATGATATGGAGGATGGAATGAATGAACTGTGAGAACAAACTTATTAATCTTTAATGCGAAACAGAATGAACAAAGAAGTGAAATGTTCAGAATAAACGGAATGGATCAGAGTGCAGAGAAGGCGAATGGAAACATTCAACCAATAGAGATGAAACCGTAAGTATGGCTGAGCAAAACGACGATAAAATGTCTTCATTGATTTACAGGATGCCTGTTTTATTCTCTCTAACAAATGTCAAGGTCGAAAAAGCAGCGGATAGAAAATACAGGTTCTATCATGCATCAAATGCATCATATGTCAATAATGGGTCATTCCAGGCCGACTGTGAAAGGAGTTACACAGCAGCAAAGAGGTTTCAGTCAAGAGGATGAATTCGGGTGTGTATCCTACTCCTTTCCTAGTTTCACATCTCCGAAGTCATAAATTTCGTTTCTAGAATGCCATCTTCATCCTCAACCTATGATACACCCAAGTCAAGAAGGCCTTCACAACGAGTTCTCACGTATGCGATTTTATTGTTAAAAAGAAATTTCTTACACACGCAAAAATGAACAAAGGATAAGCCAAAAAATGATTAAAACAATAAACAATTAGTGTTTCCATATCAATCAATTACTAGTCTGGCAAAAGAAACGCTAATCTAAATAACTTGAGAAAAATATACTCTTTTCTTCTCATTATTCCCGCCTCTCGCCTCTCGTAAACGACCAGTTTCATCCCAACGATATCTGAATTAAACTGTATTATCAACGTTGGCAGAAATGATACAAGTACAAAGGAAGTTCTAGGCTAAACTGTCACATGGTCGCAAAAAATTAGCTGTCAGCGATCGGGAAAGCTACAGGGCAATACTTTTTCTTATCGTTTCCGACGCATATCTAGTGCGGGCTGTTATCTAAATTATACATAGACAAACACAATAATCGCGAAATTAAAATGCAAACACCGCTAATAGTGCAAGGAACAACCATCGATTTGAAAATAATAAAGTGCGCAAGCACAAATAATGAACCGCGCTAAGCAGTTAAAATCAATAGTCGAAAACTACCGTAATCAAGACCTCGATTACCGTATCTAATTTTCGATTGTCTTTTAGTTTTTATACTAATTTTCATATATTTCAGTCAGAGAAGCGATTCCATCGATCGTTCTGCTAACGTGAGCGATGTCGGATTCGATGCCGATTCCATGAAATTCTACATGCCGCCCACAACCAAGCCCAAGCTGGATTTCGATGATATCAGGAATTTGTAAATATATATATATTCGATCCATATTATGTTATGTTGAATATCACGTTAGAAGAGTTTCCATCTTTTGAATAATTCACTTGATCTACCGTAGCTCATTGTAATAATAGTGTTTCTCTTCATCTATCGGTTGTGATAACTAGAAGCTTCTCAATTAATTACATCACTCCATTGTAAATTTTAACCATTGTCGGTACTGGATAAATAATCGGAAGCTTGAAATCATAGTCGTGACACAACACGAGGCCGAATGAGAGAAAACGACCGTAACCCGCTCCCCCGCTCAATGATCCCACAAGTTGGAATCAAGTACTTCCCACAAGTTGCCATCAAGCTTGGAGGCAACTTGTGGGAAGTACTTGATTCCAACTTGTGGGCGGACACCAGAGTAGTTAGGCCCCACAAGCTCCGCCCACTTTGGTGTGACATGATTTCGTGAAAAAGCGAGAAAACAAAAAACGCAAAGCTCATTCTAAACCAAATCACTCACTCGAAACAGCTTTGGATAGCTATTACCCTACTCTATCAATAGAGCTTGGTCCGAGACATGCATAATATCACTAAGAACATCAAAATTGGACTTAAAAGAAGGGAATAGGGCTTGCTTTAGACGAAACTAGCCGTTTCTAAGGGTTCTAGTGTGGGAATTCTGCTCGGACCAAGTTTATATGACTAAATAGAATATTTAACGATTTATAGAGAAAAAATTAGAATTTTAGCACTTTTCCCTGGCTTGTGTTTTCTCTTTTTATTAGGGGAGCGCGAGAGGCGGGGGAAGAGAGAGACACACACACAAGAGAGACGTCGCTCCCTTCCCTCTCGTCTCGCTTTTCCCTCTTCTCCCACAATGAGTTGCGCGTGTACTTATCGGGCTCTAGCGCAGCTCAGATACAAGATATCGACAAACGGTCAAAAGTATGATGTTATTGGGACCGTGAGGGATAATTTGCACCCACTTTTGGACCCGTGGTGAGAAATCGGCTATCTGCGTTGTGGCCCCTATCGATAGTTCTTCTTTTTTTCATCAATTTCTCACGAATCGATCTTTCACGGGTGAGTGTCGGTCGTAAGCACATTTTTTTTAATCTCCATTATTGTTCATCATCTAAATTGCTGGTGGAATGTCGTGCCCAGTGCAGATATTTCATGCGGAAGTCAATCTCTCTTCTCTCTCGCTCTTTACTCTTATAACTTCTATCATCAGTTTGTCGCTGATTCATTTGAGGTCGAAACACGGTATCTTCATTTCGCACGCTATCTCATGCGCATAGAAAGCGATATCAGAGAAGAGCGTGCGAAATGAAGCGTATCATTATTCTCAACTCTTGGTTCATAGTCTTCTCATTACACCTATTTTAAAGATCTATTTCTCCTTCTTTCCATCTGCAATCATCATATTGTTCAGACGAATCACACGCACGTCCATCCTCTTCTCTTCTAGTACAATAATCTTGATTTCTCACTCGATTTCCTCCCATTCCTCAATGTTTCCACACCTTCGCTGAAAGAACGTACTCACGGCTTGGTATGTGGATCTTTTACTTTGAAAAGTAACAAAACAACTATTTGTGTAACATGGAACGTCAAACGTTGCTTCTAGTGAGGAAAAGTTGCTATTTCCCAATTTCACAAACAGTGCCATTACTTTTCAAAGAAATATTAGTTCTGCATATTTCAGAATTCATTCCATCACTTACGTGGGAGTGGAATTTGATGCCTGGTTGTCAACTGGATTCTATTATATTGATATTGCGATGATTTTACGAACTCATAATATAATGGTGTGTATAATGGAGCTTTTGTTTTGCAAAGCTACTATCCGAATGGTGGCACAGCATTCTGCTCCGACAGAGAAGGGGGGAGCACTTTACATACGCACTCGCTCACTTTGCAAGAACCGTACTGCAAGGCCTGGGCGGGGGAGCGACCGCTCTCCCCGCTCTAGGGATGGCAAAAACTGTCCAATGGACTGTCTCAGACAGTCGACTGTCTCAAAAGTTGGGACAGTCGACTGTCTGAGACAGTTGACTGTCCCAACGTCAAAATGTCGATCTTTATTATTCTGGTGAAACATATGTAAAATATATGTTCAACTTGTTTATTTTTAACATTTCACATTTTATTATCAACTGCACAGACCCTTCAAGATCATATAGAATGAAAGAGATATGATTGAAAACTCACGAGCTTATATTTAGGGGCCACAACGCAGGTAGACGATTTTACACTATGGAGTCAAAAGTATGTTCAAACTATCCCTCATGGACCCGATAACATCATGTTTTTTACCGTTAGTCGATTTCTTTTCTCTGAGGTGCGCTACAGCTCTAGAAGTACGCCCGGAACGCACTGGGGAAGAGAGGGGAAAGGCGAGACGAGAGGGAAGGGGGCGGAGCCTAATTTGCGTGTGTCTCTCTCCCCCCTCCCGCTCTCTC
>LS484936.1:136309-161005 GCA_900490705.1 Pristionchus arcanus
CGCTCTCCTCATTCCGCACGCTCTCTCGCTAGTTGCCTGCATTTCAGGGTCACTTGGCACGCAGCCAATTGATCATAACTCAGTTCAAACGGAAAATGGTGACTTGGGAGTTTCGAAAGTGTTATCGGGTAACAGCGACCTACCACCTCACATCGAGAACTCAGTTAGCCAGATATTCGTGGGACACCTTCTTTAATACGATAGAGTTGACCAGAGACGGATGTCCGTCGACGTTGTCGAATCGGTTCTTGCGGTAGCAAGGGTAGGGGATGTGGAATGGTGGGGGAGGGGGTAGAGTTCAAAGATCAAGCCAAGAATTTATTATGGATACAGGGAAAAATGAGGAGGGTTGGGATGAAATAAATAGGCGGAAGGAATCACTTCTAGAGGATACTGTGGTGGAGGGCAATGAGTTCCAGAGACTGATAGTTCTAGATGCTACTGTGGTTTGGGACTTGGGAGGTAAGAATGGCAATGAAATTCGAAGATAGTGTGAATTACGAAGTGGGCGAGAGAGAGGAGATAGACAAAGGAGAGATGAGGTATCGAGGAGTGTTCTATTGTGCACAACAGAGTGAACAAACGATAAATCAATCATGATCCTACGGTTTTCGAGAGTCAAAATGTTCAAGTCAATCAATCGCTGGCGATTCAAGTCAATCGGGCCTTCGAGATTACGAGGTTGAGAGTGAAACTTTGTGTGGAGGGCATGAAGCTCTATCTGTTCGTCTTTCTCTGCTATGAATATAATGGATCATCGAATCTATGGTCATTCCTCGTGAGTGCTGAGATCGAGTTGATCTGTGATACGAAACATCCGTTCAAGAAGGTAAATCAATATTGTTTGCCCTGATATCAGGGAGTGGTCGATCGATCGACAAGGGAATCAATTGACATCTTCGTACGAGAGTCAATCATCTCAAATGAATAAACACTCGAAATGCATCGGTTTCTATGTTTTTCATTCAGTTCTCGAAACAGTTCAATCATGAGCGAACATCGTATGGTCATCGATTGACAATTCGAAATTGTTCGAAAGTTGAAGTGAGGATGAAACTTATCCGGGGTTCGTTCATTCGCCTCCCCCACCCCCCCCCTGATTCCCTCATTTCTGTGTAACTTCGGAAATGTTTCATCTTCACTTCAACTTTCGAACAACGACCTTGGGTGGTGGCAAGGCCGCCGCAGCACAACGCCCACAGAAATGAGGGAATCGAGGGGGGGCGAATGAACGAACCCCAAATAAGTTTCATCAACACTTCAACTTTCGATGACCATAGCTCGCTCATTACCACTGCGAGTTAGAGTAAACGAGTAGAATGAAATGGAAAAGAAGAGAAGGAATACGGGAGCGAACATTTTAATATTCCATCCATTCATCGCATTAATCTTCTTAATCAATCTTTTTTTCTCTCCATAAATTCGAGTCGATTCTGCTGCTGGAATCCCGAAGGATCCGCATCGCTCTCTCGCATTCCGTCATGACAGAAATTATTTTGTTGATTTCAGCATCTTCTCTTTTCGTCTCTTTTTCTCAGCTCCTTCATAGGTTGCTGCTGCAATTCACTATCATGATAGATCGTTGCTGCTCTCGTTCCCGATGCAGAAATTGCTGAAGGAATTGTTTCTGGGAGCAAGTATCGCAGCGAGAAGTACGATACTGAGCTGACGACAGCAACTGCCATTGAATTCATCTGATAAGGAAAAGAGTGATTGCTGAAGAAGGAAGAAATTAAAACATTCTTATGATAAATTGTCTGTTCCGAATCTTATATTCAGCGATAATTTCAAAATTGAATTCGCATTGAGTCTCCAGCTTCCTATTGATAATTCCAAAGACGACCTAACGGAAGGGCGGATCTTCTATCATTCATCCCTTCGAGTTTTTACAGTATCAATAACGAAAAACAGTGAAAGAGAAAAAAGATGAACACCACCACCACCACCCAAGGTCGTTGTTCGAAAGTTGAAGTGTGGATGAGACATTTCCGAGTTTCGAATTGTGAATTGATAGAAGTTGCTGTTGTCAGTTCATAATCGCACGCCCACAGAAATGAGGGAATCGAGAGGGGGGGGGAGAGAGACGAATGAACGAAACCCGGATAAGTTTCATCCTCACTTCAACTTTCGAACAATTTCGAATTGTCCAATCGCATTGTCAATTTCAAATCGATATAATATAAAAAGTATTTGTGCATGAATACGCACAATTATTTGCGCAAAATTCACATGAATGTCTCCAATAATCTGCATTATTTTACGAATAAATAGGCCGAATCTCCTTACTTTTCTCCATTGGCATCGATCGACCACTGCGAGTTAGAGTAAACGAGTTGAATGAAATGGAAAAGAAGAGAAAGAAAACGAGGAGAGAACATTTTAACAATCTATCCTTTCTTCGCGTTTAAATTTTTGATCAAACCATTTTCCATAAATTTCGACATAGAAAATGGAACCAAGGATGTGCCGGGAGCGGAAGGAGAGAGCCCTCATCATTGTATTGCATTCTCCTATAGACAATAGGTACGGTATCAATCTACAATATTACGTCAATTGTCAAGAAGTCTACCGCACTCAAAACACTATCCACATTTGTGGGTCTTTTCTGACTTAAATTCAAAATTGTTACGGCTGAAATGATTCTTCCATTGCTGATTTCAGCAAGAGGATATTGAACAACACTCCCTGTCCCGAATCTTATATTCATCGATAATTTCAAAATTGAATTCGTATGAATGTGTTCAATCCCTTCCTATTGATGATTCCATAGCCGTGGACCTAACGGGACGGCGGAACTTCTACCCTTCATCCTACCGAATTTCTACAATATCTATCAACAACACGGTCATGAAAGAGAATAAAAAAATGAATGTACAATGAAATGCCTTTATTCGTTTATTTTTGGTACCAATGACAGGACGAAATCAAGTAATGAATACTTCTTCTGATACTAACCTCTGTTTATGCTATCTTCAATTTCTCCTTTCCGACACACTCATTCTTCAGGATATACTGAAATCTCCGCTCATTAGAACGAAAACAACCGTACTATTCCCTGTCCACACATCGCTCCATCGTTTATCATTGTCATATCATATTCCCATTTTACTTCCATCTCAATTTTTACGGGTAGAATAACGGGCCCACTTGTCAATTTCAAATAAGAGATTTCAAATTGACAAATAAGAGATTTCAAATTGACAAATAAGAGATTTCAAATTGAATTTGAAATTGTTTCTATGTCTTTCATTCAGTTCTCGATTCATTTCAATTATGAGCGAACATCGTCACATACATGATCGTAATACATTTCAAACTGAGGTGAAACATATCGAAAATTGAAAGAACGAGACCGGGTCATTGCTCGTGCGCAATGAAGTGGCGAATGACTGTTGAAAAAGGCTAAAGGCTATTCACTTGTTATAATCTGTGAGAATTGGCTTACATGTGATGACGATGACGCGTTTCTTATGGGTTCGAACGATGACCAAGTAGTATTTCGTAAAGATCGCATCGTTACTGCTGATAAATCTCGAGGCGGTGGCGTTGCTATCATTTCTCGAGCTGGGTGAGCTCTCCTCGGACTTGTGAACTGACGTAGATATACTTTCTCTCCTTCAATCTCGAGAGCCATATCGTGACGAGGTTCATATTTATCCTCGAAATTCACAGTCGGATCTCTTCTGAACAATAATAAATATTTCTACAAATCGGAGCAAGTCAATACCTGATCATGATAATGTTTCTGAGAGTGAATCTAGCCTCAAAGATAATCTTGTTATCGTGGAGATAGCCCTGTAATGATGCGCAAGTGCTGATGGAGTAAGTATCATCATCACCATTATCTACGGTAAGCATGCAAACAACTTCACATTCCTTTCGTCCATGAGATCCTGCCAAGTAACCAATCTATGACCATACCACGCGTCTCACCTAAATCTCGTTCTAAATCTGTCAGCGAGGAATTTTTCGAAGTTGGGGATGATTCACGTCAATAAGCAGGTCCCAATTTGACACGAACCTTATCTCAAATCGATCAATATACCAACTTTTTCGCATTTCTTTAGAGATCAATCATAACAAATTTCTTATGGTCAATAAAGATTTTTAAAAAAATATACCCTTTATTGATAGTACTGATTAATAGTACAGGGTGCGCCAAAATTACCCGGACTCGGTTTTACCATCATATCTCTTTCAGAAATCGCGTCGCTGTCTTGGCATTGCCATCACTACTAGCCTTAGTCCAAATCTTCCAAAAACACTCGACAGTTTCAGTCTCCATTCATTACCTCATTTGTAATAGCGAACTAAACTTGACTGACAGAATTTGCCGAGGGCCGCGAGCGAAACACCACTTCTAATAAATGTAACTCCTACACAAACATAACGTAGGCTTTCAAACGTCAAACATTTAGAGCACAACCATAGGTCTATTCAATAATTCTATCCACATTGTGCTTTGATTTCTAAACGTGGAGATCTTGCCAATTTTCTCAAGCGTACAGAAACACGAAAATTACCCGATTCTGACTTTTGGTTACGTTTTTTCGCCCTACTTCCTATGTGTAAGCCATGCCTCATATCTATCTATGTTATTAGTGACAGTGGAGTACGTGCTTCTGCTTTTTGATGTCGAGACTCATGAACGTTGTATAGTTTGTAAGAGAACGTTCAAAGTGATCACTTCGAAAACTCTGTTCCTTTTGGCGACCTACCATATTTAAATGAGGCGCTATAGCTTTGCTAAATTCAAGGTAGTTGTACAATCTTACGAGGTAACTATACAAACTTAAAAATAGGAACTAGCAGCACTTTGCTTGAGGCTACGATTTTTTGAACGAAAGCATATCGAATTCGCGGCCCTGGACCACCTCATCCAATCAACTTTGGTTCGATATTAGAAGTGGGGTAATCAATGGAGACCGAAAATATTGGGTGTTTTAGGAAGATAAGGACCAAGGCTAGTAGTGATTGTAAGACCAACACAGCGGTGCTAATTCTGAAAGAGATATGATCGAAAAACCAAGTCCGGGTAATTTTGGCGCACCCTGTAGTTACGGTGAAATAATCTCCTGAAAATATTGCAGTCTCTGGCGTCTCAGTCTCCATTCTTCGATACGGTCTTCAATGGTGACTTTAGAGAGAAGAATATGGTTGAGATTCCCATTCCGGATGTTGATCACGAGGTCTTTTTAAAGAATATTTACATTTTTTCCTCACTGTTCACCTAGAAAGATATTTATCTCAGGACATAAATTTTTCCTCGACGCCATAGAGGCTCCTCCCTCCACTAAACCGGTCAGTATCTACACATTGATCTCTTCAATACACAGGCTATTTTATTGAAGAAATATAATATATATTTGACTTACACTGTTTCGATTGATAAATAATAAGTTATTTGTTCTCGTTGAGTCGAATCAGGGACAAAAGTAACATGAAGACTGACAATCTTAAATAAATTAAAAAAGATATTAAGAAATATCAGATACTCTAGGATCAAAGGAGCGAAGAATGACTTGACTGATTCAATTAATTGCGCTAGATTATCTAAATGGGTGTCACAAATAGACACGAGTCTTCTTATAAGTTGATAATCTCCCTCTAATTTCCCTCTCATCTCCGTCTTTGAAGCGCAATGGAATTAACCATTCGATATCATGTCTTTTGAGGTTGTCGACACAGTTTGAAACATAACAGGACGGAATGATAAAGCGAACGGACGATGTACATAAGATCGTATGTCATCAGATAGGAGACATTGAACGTAAAGAAGTTGTCATTATACTATGAAGGAATTCTTTTGTAAAAAATAACAAATACAAATCTGAACTTTTATTGATTTATTTCAGTTCACCAACCATTTCTCTCTCTTTTCCCCTCATTGATCGGTCGCCCTCTCTCTATTGCGAGATGAATTGCCATCATCGAAGTAAAGGAGAAGATCAAACGTTTAGACGTGAGGATGTCTCTTTAATACACAGGCTCACTAAGTAGTGAGAGAAACGAGATAACGTGTAATTTGAAAATACATTTATTATTCTTCAACAATTTTATTGTGAATTTTGAGGAGTGCAATGAGGCCGCCACCTTCAGCTTGGATCTGAAAGTACGATTTATTTATTTTTATTTATCTTTCCAAATCAAATTTCTGCACTTTCAGGCTATTCTATTCGATCAAATCATCAAGTTGATGAAGGATAAATGAAGATATTCGTACTCTCGCTACTCACACAATACGCACAAGCAATATCATTCCATTTGACGAACAAGTAGTGTAAATTCTAAATAAATCAGCTTCTATGATGATCGAAAATAATTTGAAATTTTCAACAACAAAAAATTCAATTCAACGAGCAGAATAACACTTACATGGTGCGCCAAAAATACCTGGACTTGGCTTTTCGATCATATCTCGTTCAGAAATAGCACCGCTGTCTTGGTCTTACAATCACTACTAGCCTTAGTCCTTATCTTCCTAAAGCACCCAATATTTTCGGTCTCCATTGAGTACCCCACTTATAATATCTAACAAAAGATGATTGAATGAGGTGGTCCAGGGCCGCGAATTCGATATGCTTTCTTTCAAAAAATCGTAGCCTCAAGCAAAGTGCTGCTAGCTCTTATTTTTAAGCTTGTATAGTTACCTCGTAAGATTGTACAACTACCTTGATTTTAGCAAAGCAATAGCGCGTCATTTAAATATGGTAGGTCGCAAAAAGGAACAGAGTTTTCGAAGCGATCACTTTGAACGTTCTCTTGCAAACTATACAACGTTCATGAGTCTCGTCATCAAAAAGCAGAAGCACTTACTCCACTGTTACTAATAACATAGATAGTTATGAGGCATAGAAAGTAGGGCGAAAAAACATAACCAAAAGTCAGAATCGGGTATTTTTCGTGTTTTTGTATGCTTGAGAAAATTGGCTAGATCTCCACGTTTAGAACTCAAAGCACAATGAGGATAGAATTATTGAATAGACCTATGGTTGTGCTCTAAATGTTTTGCATTTGAAAGCCTACGTTATGCTTCTGTATTAGTTACGTTTATTAGAGGGACTGTCAGTTTTAGTTTTAACTTTACAAATTAGGTAATGAATGGAGACCGAAACCGTTGAGTGTTTTTGGAAGATACAGACTAAGGCTAGTAGTGATTGCAAGGCCAATACAGCGACGCGATTTCTGAAAGAGATATGATGGTAAAACCGAGTCCGGGTATTTTTGGCGCACCCTGTATAGATAGGGATTTTCAGCAATAGTGAACAACTATCGTATGACTATTCCAAAGGAGGAGAAAAATTGAGAAACTAATTGTTCATCTGAAATGCGGCATTTATTGAACCAGACAGGGCCGCGCGCCTACGGCGCCCGCTTCATTTCGAACATTCTAAAAGCTTCTGGGACTTGGACGTGGGGGGTACCAGACAGGGCCGCGCGCCTACGGCGCCCTCTTAATTTCGGACATTCAAGAACCTTCTGGAACTTGGATTGGGGGGGGGGGAGTGGTGAGGGGTTGAAGTCCGACGTGTTTACACTTGTTTGAGACTTGTTTACGTGCCTACGTGACTTTTGGAAGCGAACAAACACGCAGAGATCTGTTTTTTTTATATAGAAGTAATGATATCGATCGAAAACGAAAATGCCTCAACTTCGTGTTTCTCATTCGAAAATCCCATCTTATCACTCTTGAAGAAGGACGTCTGAAAGGATACGATACCGATGAATAACATTGAAGAGTAATTAATCGAAACGGTAACTGGATCTATTACATTGCATGCTATTTTGATAGTAAAGGTAAAATTGGTACCAAATTGGATTGATTAGCAAAATGTTTTTTCTTTCATTTCACCAACCATTTCTCCTATTTTGCCCCACTGTAGTCGGTTGAGTCTAGAATGAGCGGCCAGTCTCAAGACGATTCTTTCTGTGCGCCCTTCTCCAAGATGTCACTTGATGAGAAGAAACTTGAGGATTCGATCGATTTGGTGTGCTCTAAGGACAAATTGAGCGAGGAAATGAAGGAGAAGATCAAGGCATCTCTCTCTTCTACTGCTTCAATCAAGAAACTGATGGTGAGGAATTATTTTTCGAGTGATGATGTCTCAGTATCACGATGTCTCTTCAATATACAAGCTCTCTAAGTATACAGAGAAAAGAGAGAACACGTAATTTGTAGAGACATTTTCCTTATTCTAACTAAATTTAATTGTAAATGTTGAGGAGAGCGATGAGGCCGCCGCCTTCAGCCTTGAGCTACAAGTACGTTTTATTTTGAATGTTTACTATCCACATTTTCGCTCTTTCAGTCCATTATCCTTGATAAACTCGTCGATTTGATTTAATATTGAAGGAAATTATCGAGGATTGATCGTCTTTAAAACATTCATACACTATCATCTCTATTGATAAAAACTTCTATCAATTGATTTCGCGTGTACCATTTTTGTCTGTCGACACAGTTTGAAACCGAGTAGGATGAAATATGTGTTATACCGTTCGATGCTCATAGTATGAAATCCGAACAATTATTGATTTATCATACCAACCATTTCTCATTCTTTGCCCCAGTGCATTCGATCGTAGCTCTTGAAATGTGTGGCCACCCTCAAGATGAATCGTTGTGCGCGCCACTCTCTCAGATATCTCTTGATGAGAAGAAACTCGAGCATTCGATTGATTTGGTGTTCTCTAAGGACAACTTGAGCGAGGAAATGAAGGAGAAGATCAAGGCCTCTCTCTCTCTCTCTCTCTCTTCTGCTTTATCGACCGTTCACATGTTCTCGTTGAGAGATGAGAGAAATAATGAATCCCAAACGATATCCTGGAACGAAATGAAGTACTACTATAGAGAAAGACAAAATTTCGTAATTTGAATTCACAATAATTGCCGAGAAAAAATGGTGTTCGAATTCGGATCTCGAGAAGAAGATTTCGCATTAAACAACAAAACACACAGGAGAACAATAATAAAACAAGGTGCTTACGCGTTTACCTTCGACAAAACAGCCAGAACTTGAGAAAATTGAGCTCTCCCTTTCAAGCCCCCACCAATGGGAAGTTTCGCGTGGATCACGATTCCTCCAATGGTATCCACAATGATCGAAATCAAGGTCTGTTTAAAATAGTTAGAGAATACGTAAGGTCTCATTTTCTATCATCTCCCTGTATGAAAGTTCGAATTTATAGGATGAATGAAGCATAATCGAAATTCGAATTCATCCATCCCTCTCATTCTGCCTCTTTCCCCGAAATTGTCCGGCAATTTTAATGAGTTGAGCGTTGGGAAATGACGCTGTAAGTAATCATTTAGGCATCAGAGCGAGTCGATCATTTATTTCTATGCCCTTTACAGTAAAGTCTTTACTTAACAATTTTACAAGGGATGTAATAGATCAAACTACTGGTGTTACCTTAATTGCGACTTGTGCATCAGTGGCTGAGTCAGGGAGGAAATTGAAGTCGATTTTTACAGGAAGGTTCACCATCCCCTTTTCTTATGCTCCTTCCCATCAACGCTATTTGTCGAGTTTGAGCCTTCTTTATCTATCAGATATCTTCATTTAAACTCATTCGGTCTGATTTATGTGCGATCATGTGGGCGCGACATAATTATCCGTGTTGCGATCGAAATCCTAGATGGGGAATGATTCTTTCACCACCACTTGAATGCCGCTGCATAAAATTGAACAGAAATTAAAATTGAAGTAGAAATTAAAATTGAGTAGAATCGATATTGAATCGCATTCAACGATTAACAACAATGGCATGACATGAAATTCATGCAGACTGATATCCCGGATCAATTGATATTTGATCGAAATTTCAAATAGAGAAAATGATGCATCTATTGCTATGAAGATAAATAGTTGGATTTATGGAGAATATGAAACACATCGTACTTTGGAATTTGGAATCATTGGAATGTGATCTCTTATTGGAAATTTGAAACGGAAGATAGGTTCTGACTGGTGGAGTATTGATGACGAAGAATGGTTCTCACGCCTATCCTGATCAGCGCCCAGAAAGCTATACTGATAAACTCATAGGTGACCATAGGTGAGTCTGCATCGCTCATCTCCTGTTCTGCTAGGATTTAATTTTTTATTGAGTTTCACAGCGACCGTTTCAAGAGTAAAGGAAGTTATTTTCAATTGGAATCGGAAAGGCAATCCTATTGTAATAAAAGAAGAAAATATAAAACATTGAACGTGCCCGTTGTCGTATCCTCATTTCCCCAGATTGGGTCTGACGACGCCACTGCAGCCATCTGAATCTAATATTAGAACATGTGTCGAACTACTAATTTCCCCGTTCTGAGGTCGATGACCCTTCTTGGGGACAATCTTTTCCTTTATCATCCTATCGCAATTCACATTAATTCAAACTTTCAATTTTAAGATACTCAGATGTGTTTCAGAAATGCTTCAAAGTTATCCACTCTATTCGAATTCAATGGGTAAATGGCTCTTAGTAGACCAACAATTACAAAAGAGACTCGGACTAGATTTATAAAAAAGGGAAAGCACTGCATAGAGGTAAGGAGGGAAGGGATCGAACGAATACTTCCTGGATATGCGGACGGGTGTTTCGGTCCTTGGGTCGTAGAATGAGAGGGGATGGAGAATTCGAACTTTGAATATGCTTCACTCATCCTTTAACTACGAAGCTTCGTCGACGAATAGATTTCTTCTCAGCAAATTCGCCAAAATCCAATGATTCTATAACTGGAGTGGATAATATCCCGGCTATTCTACTTATTTACAGTCCTGTTGTGTCCCATTGTGAACATGGGTTACTCGGGGTGACCCCGGGTGACCCATGGTGACCCATGGACTTTTCCTCGGCCGTGATTTTGAAGAACACAGACAACGATGTGGTACCATATTCAGCTTATCATGTTGCATCGACCCATATATTTGGTTATTTGACAAAATATCAAAAATAACCTGGAAACATGAACTCAGACAACTCCTTGTCACGGGTTTTGCCGGTGCTCCAAGATAAATCTAGTCCGAGTCTCTTTTTTAATTGTTGGTCTACTAAGAGCCATTTACCCATTGAATTCGAATAGAGTGGATAACTTTGAAGCATTTCTGAAACACATCTGAGTATCTTAAAATTGAAAGTTTGAATTAATGTGAATTGCGATAGGATGATAAAGGAAAAGATTGTCCCCAAGAAGGGTCATCGACCTCAGAACGGGGAAATTAGTAGTTCGACACATGTTCAGAGTCGATATGCATTCGATAATGTGTAGGAAGTTGCTTCACAGCAATAGTAGGAAATAGGGAAAGATGGAATAGGAAAGAAGGAAATCAATTTGCTACACACTTGGAAATTACAGAAAGAGAGAAGAATGATGTGGTGAACGATACAACAAGGCCTTGGACAGTGAAGTAATCCCAACAGTCCTGAATGATCTGATATCGAGGAGTCTGCATCAACCGTCTTGATGCGAGACTCTGGCTCAGTAATTCTCAAGGTAGGGCCGGACATCGATATCAGCGATTTTGCACAAACTTTTTTATGTGTACCCCTATGTTACCCCTATGTACCCCCATCATCAAATGACACTTTATTTGATGAAATATGAAATAGTTTGCTAAAAAGAGGCGGGGCTTCAAAGTATACAAACTCGTAATTCACCATAAATCAATGGTGACACCTAGGTCCAAAGTTAGTGTGGTATTATATACTGACCTAGGCAACAAAAACACATATTTTGTTGATCCGAAAAATCGATCGCAAACTGATTTTTCAAGCTTAAAAAGTCAGTTTTTGAGTTTTAGAAATTCGAAATGGAAAAGTGCTAAATGGTAATATTCGCGTGAAATTCCGCACAAGACAATATTTTTTTCAAAATTTGTTGGCCGGCCGTATCCGAATGAGCCAGTAAAGACAGCAAGGGACATCCGTGAATCCCCAGCCGCACCGTTTTCATTCCGGAAATCGTCAGGCCTTTAGAATTGTGAGTGTTCGTCTCACGTTCCATATCGGATTTATCGATTAAACCTGAGATTACAGAAGTTTCGATTCGAGATGTATAAAAAATAAGCTCTGTTCATTCTCAGTCGATTAATTATAACAAAAATTATTACCGTTATTATAAATTTCAAATTTTATTATGAATCCATTATGAATTTCTAAGAAAAACCTAAAACTGACTTTGTATCGCTCATCTCACGCTTCGTAAAGTTGATAACCCTTCCACTGTCATATCCTTCTCTTCATTGAATAACTAGAAATGAAGCCAGATTTTGATTGAGTTTCACAGTGACTGTTTCCAGAGTAAAGGACTTTATTTTCAATAGTCTGTAGTCATCGGACAGTAAAAATATTTTTAAAAATCGAGTGACTGTTTCAAGGGGAAGGGTTGGTATCTTCAATACCAATAAGAATTCCTATGACAATTATTTTTTAAAAGCTTTGAATTTGTCTGTTTTCTAAATTTTCATTAGATATGATTTAATGACGTTACCGCAGACAACAGAAAGAATGAAAGATGAAAGGAAGAATAGCACATTGAAAAGACGGATAGATATATTTTAATCCAGGCTGAAAGGGACAGGATGTAGAGAGATCCAATCACTATACTTTCTCTGGTGTGCGCACCCAACTTGGATCCAAGTAAAAAGGGTTTTCCAAGTTGGATCCAAGTACAGTACCCCGGCCTCGGGTATCCAAGTTGGATCCAAGCATAATTACACAGACAAACATACAGACAAACAGACAAACAGGCAGACATACGGACAGACAGACTTAATTTTTTTATATTACTTCGTATACTTAGTACAACTTGGCATTCTGATTGGATACGTGCGAATTGGATACGTGCGAACGTTAAACACACATAATCCCATTTGTGTTTCAGAATTGATTCAAGGTATTCATCTTTCTTGCCAGTGCGATTTATTGATTTCGAATCGGATTAATTATGTGAGTGCCTCTTTATAGGGTGTTCCTCATGCGATACTTTTTAGACTTTTTAGATCCACCCAACCAAGGGAGCTAAGAAATACTGGTAGCGCCTATTAAACGCGATCCAAATTCCCCGCTAGCGTGCATACAACAAGCCGGTTAGTTTGTAGCAACAGGCCACTGTAATCACGGGTTAGGTCCCAGTTACAGTGCAGACGTGGGGTAGTCGACGAAGCGTTACACGTTAGTAACAGACTCAGTACTTTACTTTACATTTTATACCCCCCCCCATGAAGACCAGGAGACGACTCTTTGAGAGCTGCATCACTGCTTCAGTTCTCTACTGATCGGAAGTCTGGGCACTGCGGGCCAACCACAAGGATAGATTTAATGTGACATAACAGAAGTTGGAGCGCAAGATGCTTGGAATGCTTGGAGCGGGAAATTTGAGGGAATTTCGAGGAATCTCGTGGACAATCTCAATTAATATTAGATTCAGATGGCTGCAGTGACGTCGTCAGACCCAATCTGGGGAAATGAGGATACGCCAACGGTCACGTTCAATGTTTTATAATTCTTCTTTTATTGCAATAGGATTGCCTTTCCGATTCCAATTGAAAATAACTTCCTTTCCTCTTGAAACGGTCGCTGTGAAACTCAATCAAAAATTAAATCCCAGCAGAACAGGAGATGAGCGATGCAGACTCACCTATGGTCACCTATGAGTAATGAGTTTATCAGTATCGCTTTCTGGGTGCTGATAAGGATAGGCGTGAGAACCATTCTTCGTCATCAATACTCCACCAGTCAGAACCTATCTTCCGTTTTGTCACTACTCCAATAGGATTCGTGTCGTATTTCTATATTTATCATGCACACCTATTGATAATCCTGCAAACCACTATTTTCCCATGATTACATAAGTTAGTATTTCTGCTATTTGCAACGTTCTCTATAAATGGGAACCGTTTCTTCTTATTTCTATCTTTCAATCCATCCGTTTCCTAGTTAGTTTTCCTCCCTCATCCCTTTCCTTCTCTTTATACCGTCGGCTTGTAGTGGATAAGTCCTCTATATCATCCTGGACCCATCTACAGTCACGACACGTTTCAAATTTCCAATAAGAGATCACATTCCAATAATTCCAAATTCCAAAGTACGATGTGTTTCATATTCTCCATAAATTCAACTATTTATCTTCATAGCAATAGACGCATCACTTTCTCTATTAGAATCCCTCTACTACTAAGTACGTTTGCAAATTACTGGTAAGCGTTGCGAAGCGTTCGCATATTACCGGGATAACCCGGCGATGCGAAGCGCTTGCAGATGACTGGGATAATCCGGCGACATCTAGCCAGCGAGCGAGCGAAGCGAGCGTAGATGGCTAGTTCACACAACTATTGACACTACTTTAACTAGAATAAAGTATTCAATTCAATTCAATTCAATGTTTATTCCGTTACGATAGTTGCATCATGAAAGAATCGACACAATGAGTGAGCATAGAAACGGAGGTCCGTCGATGTAGTCGAATCGGTTGGGGATGGGGGGGGGGTGCAGCAAGGGTATAAGAGGGAAAAGTGGTGGTTGGGCGATGGGTGGAGATCAAAGATCAAGCCACTTTTGAATTACGGACGTAGGGAAAAGAGTGCTTAGAGACAATGGGGGTACATAGGGGTAACAAAGGGCTGCACATAAAAAAGTTTGTGCAAAATCGCTGATATCAATGTCCGGCCCTACCTGGAGAATTACTGAGCCAGTGTCTCGCATCAAGACGGTTGACGCAGACTCCTCGATATCAGATCATTGTATTCAGGACTGTCGGGATTTCTTCACTGTCCAAGGCCTTGTTGTATCGTTCACCACTTCATTCTTCTCTCTTTCTGTAATTTCCAAGTGTGTAGCAAATTCCTTTCCTTCTTTCTTTCCTATTCCATCTTTCCCTATTTTCTACTATTGCTGTGAAGCAACTTCCTACACATTATCGAATGAATATCGACTCTGAACATGTGTCGAACTACTAATTTCCCCGTTCTGAGGTCGATGACCCTTCTTGGGGACAATATAAAAAAAGCACTGCACAGAGGGAAGGAGGGAAGGGATCGAACGAATACTTCCTGGATATGCGGACGGGTGTTTCGGTCCTTGGGTCGTAGAATGAGAGGGGATGGAGAATTCGAACTTTGAATATGCTTCACTCATCCTTTAACTACGAAGCTTCGTCGACGAATAGATTTCTTCTCAGCAAATTCGCCAAAATCCAATGATTCTATAACTGGAGTGGATAATATCCCGGCTATTCTACTTATCTATTTATATCATATGTTATCTGCCTCTTCATTGGGTATTCCTCGTGCGATACTTGTTTGACTGTTCATCCGGATCGAAAGTTCACACAACAGAAGGAGGACAATTCTCTACGCGTTATTCTAAAGCTTCGCAGCTCGTAGAAAGAAATAGAAAAGAGAAGGAAGGGAAGAATGAATTCAAATTTCAATTATTCTTCATTCATTCTTTAACTTCGATTTGTTCTTTATGAAATCGATACGCGCCAATCTTCTACAAGAATATTAACAATAATAATTCATTCATGCCTAGCGTTAACTCTCGGATAAGAATAGGTCGGTACTCTTTATAGGCTGAATTCCATCAGTAAGCGCCGATAGCTCTCGTTAGATCGTTCCGCATCCAAGCAAATTTTCAAGTTGCGACCATGCCTGGGGGCAACTTGGATTTTTGCTTGGATCCAAATAGGAAACGGTGTTAAGGAAGCACAATCTTTTTATTCATTGATAATATGAGATACAGTAACCACATACAGTAACCAAGGGCCCCGCATGGTTAGACCATGTGAGGCCGGTTACATCCAAACTACGATCTTACTGGGGACCGTAGACAATCGATCGCGCTCTTGCTCTTAGGCAGTCAGAACAAGGATGAAAAAAGGGACGATATAGGCAGAGTGCGTGCTGGACTCGACGGGTATGATCAGCTTCAACCTGTCAAGGAGCTGGTGCTCCTTGAACCCTGATCCCGGATATTTCCCAGCGTTATGCAATCTAATGACTCAGGTGGGCGGAGCCAGGTGAGACGAAGCCAGGGAGCGCCGACTAGCGGGAGACGAGAGGAACCACCTTGAATCAACCGGTCGCTTCTCACCTCCTCTCCTTTCCTTCTGACTGATTCATTCCCACACAATTTCTATTACCCGTTCAATCTCCTGTCTACTCCGAGATATCTGTTTCCGCTTATTATCTTCATGTTCTCACTCTCGCTGCTATTTCATATCGCGATAAATCCCATTCTCTTATCGTGTCCACACCGTGTTTGGGACGCATTAGCTATTGAGCAACCAATATCTTCACTAACCCACGTTGGAATTCTACTTGGATCCAACTTGGAATCCACAATTTTTTCGCACTATTTGGAGGGTTTTATAGAGATAATGATCCCGCTATTTCATTATCACTAAACCTTTCCTATGGGGCAATTTCATTCTTCATCGCTCTATCTCCATTTGCATAAGTTCGAACATTCATTACAAAAAACCCAGTTGTGTTTCAGAATTTTTTCAAAGTAATATTTTCTGTCTGAGTTCAATGGATCCCAGATACATATGATATTACCAAAACTTATAGTAGACCAAAAATATAATCCATTAATTTCTTTCCCTTCATCGTTGTTGTTTGCCGCTTTATCGATTTCGATAGTTATTAATTATTTGAGTGTTCATCTTCTCGAAGATTCCCCCCTGTACGGAAATACCGACAGCTCCAACCCAAGCATTCGCATTAAACAACAAAACACACAGGAGAACAAGAATAAAACAAGGCTTACGCGTTTAACTTCGACAAAACAGCAAGAACTTGAGAAAATTGAGCTCTTCTTTTCAAGCTCCCAGAAATGCCAAAATAGACCAATTATTTTTCAACAAACAACATTTGAACAACAGGAACAAATAAATAATGAGACTAACTTGTTGCTCTATCGTATGCTACCTCGCTACTTACTTTCTTAGTTACTTAGTAGAACCATCTTTATAGGGAAGTGTCGCGTGGATCACAATTCCTCCAATGTTTATCAATGAAATGTATCCACAATCATCGAAATCAAGGTCTGTTTAAAATAGTTAGAGAATACGTAAGGTCTCATTTTCTATAATCTCCCTGTATGAATGTTCGAAGGTATATGCTGAATGAAGCATAATCGAAATTCGAATTCATCCATCCCTCTCATTCTGCCTCTTTCCCCGAAATTGTCCGGCAATTATAATGAGTTGAGCGTTGGGAAATGACACTGTAAGTAATCATTTAGGCATCAGAGCGAGTCGATCATTTATTTCTATGCCCTTTACAGTAAAGGCTTTACTTAACAATTTTACAAGGGATGTAATAGATCAATGGACACTGAATTACTGGTGCTACCTTAATTGCGACTTGTGCACCAGTGGCTGCGTCAGGGAGGAAATTGAAGTCGATTTTTACAGGAAGGTTCACCATCTCCTTTTCTTATGCTTCTATTTGTCGAGTTTGAGCATTCTTTATCTATCAGATTTTTTCATTTAAAGTCATTCGGTCTGATTTATGTGCGATCATCAATGTTGGATGACCGGAGGTACTGGATCACAATGAGATATCATTGAGGATATTTTTAACTCTCAAACATCATCGGAATATTGCAATGGAGGAAAGCACGTTAAATTATTTGGAATTTGAAGCATATCTGTTAATGAGACAAACCCAAAGTGGAAGTGATCTCTTATTATATTTCGGACTATTCCTCTTCGTTTTTTACTCTTTTTTTGCTACAAGCGAAAAATACTGACTGAACTTGTCAATTCAGAATATCATTTTCTTTTTTGGCGTTCTGTGAGCTTAATTCTATCTTAATGTATCGAGATTGATCGTCCAATGAGAAACACTCATTCTCTTTGTATATTCCTACCTCTTTGCAGATGATCTTAAACTTGTATTCTCCTTCCCTCACCAATCTCTCACCTCCTCCCCTGCTCCATTACAATATGCCCTTGATGCTCTTTCCAGCTGGTGTTCCACCTGGCAAATGACAGTTAACCCCACTAAATCCCATATTCTGCATGTAGGAAAAAGAAACCCCAAATTAGTATACAGTCCGGTCAGATCCCCACCTGAAAACGGGACTCCCCGGGTGTCCCCCCGTGTCCCCCCGTGTCCCCCCGTGTCCCCTCGCCTTTCCACGCCTCGAGCATTGGAAAAAATACGTCGAATTGTTGAAATTCGAACTCTTCTAGTCCATCCTCATCGATTCATGAAAGAAATATAAATAAAAATATTCTTCGTTTCAAGAAACAATTTTCTGAATAAACAGGTAATTGCTGCGCTCCAGCTGGACATACCGTAGTTAAGCGAATTCAAAAAAAATCAACAATTCGAAACTACGGTATGTCCAGGTGGAGCGCAAACAATATCTGATTATTCAGAATATTGTTTCTCGAACCCGAGAATATTTTTATTTTTGTTCCTTATATGAATCGACGAGGAAGGACTAGAGGAGTTCGAATTTCGACAATTCGACGAAAATTTTCCAAAACTCGAGCCGTGGGAAGGCGAGGGGACACGGGGGGACACCCGGGGACACCCGGGGAGTCCCGTTTTCAGGTAGGGATCTGACCGGACTGTACACTTTCGATTCTGTTCCGATTACCCCTGTTGACTGTGTTAAGGACCTCGGAGTCCTTATTTCTTGTGATCTCTCATTCCGCCCCCATATCGTAGACATTGTCAAAAAGGCCTCTAAGCGTCTCAATTTCTTATTTAAGTATAAAAGTATAAGTATAAGTATAAGTATAAGTATTTGCAGCTATTAAGTCTGCCAACCCTGATGTCCTTCTTCACGCTTACAAAATTTACGTCTGTTCTATTTTAGAGTACTGTTCCATTGTATATTCACCCCATACCCTAAAGGATCGTAAGCTTCTAGAGCGAGTTCAATTTAATTTTGTACGTAGACTACATTTCCGTTGTAAAATTCCCTACGTTTCCTATGAAGCCTCTTGTAAAAAATTCAGTCTTGAGTCACTTGACCACCGCCGTATCACAGCAACATTTAAATTCGTTCATTCATTGTTCTCCCCTCAATCGTCCGTAACTCATTCTCTTCTGTATGAGCATAGACATTCCCGTACTAGAGGTTCCACTCGTAAACTATTCCCCTTATTCCGTGCTAGTGATAATATCTCTAAGAGCTTCATTTCTCACCGCACTTACTCTCTTTTGAACTCATTACCCGATGACTCTATTTCCCTCTCATCAAATCTTTTCCTTAAAGAAGGCGTAAACCCGAAAAATGGGAACGCAAGTTCCCTGTGCGGTCAAGGAAATACGGTGGTTTCAGTTCGTGATAATATTGGTCAAACTGTTCTTACAGTAATCGCCCAAAAGCTCGCATGAGCGAATTTCTTTGTTCTCAAGCTTTATACCAGTTTTGTCGGTGATTTTATTTTATTTTTTTGTGTTGTATTGATAATGTGATTCACACATACTCTATCCCTATGTCTTTATAGGAATTTTCGATAACGAAGAAAGATAGAGGTCGCAAAATGTGTATACTACTTTCGCATCCATTTTTTGATAAGTAGTTCCCTAAATATTTTGCTCATTAGCTCCTGCTTTACTCCTTTTCCTGACATACTATTCAAAATTTATTGATCTATTCATCATTGAATCATCCATTTACAAAAATACTATAATGAACAACATTGTATACTAATTATTGCTAGAAATTCTAATAAGAATTTGATATTCGAGTTGTCCTCGCCCTATTCTTCTTCCTCGCTATGCCCTTCATCCTCGATATCCGTTTGCTCGAGATTTTCATCATCAACAAGACTATGCAGGTGCTCCAAAGGAGTTGGAGGAGGAGGGATGAGGGCATCGTCCTCATCCTCCTCATCGGTCTCCAACTCCTCCTCCAAGTTTGGATCGACGGCGGAGGGATACTGCGGCCGCGTGAGTCTTTCAAACTCTTTCTAAAATTGTGATAAAATATAAAGAGATCGGTCATTAGTCAAACCTTCTGCTTGAGCAGTGCGGCTTTGCGCTTTTTCTCAGTGGTGATGGGAGATTCAACCATTTTTGCCCGGATCTGGAATAGTTTTTTTTGCGTTATCTGTAGATAACTGTTAGATACCGAGGCTGTTAACATCATTATCTCCCTTCTCCATGGGTGACTGGCCTCCTTTCTCACTTTTCTCCAAACAACGCGTTTGTGAGTAGGGTTTAAATATGATTTTTTCCCCACCTAAAGTCGATGCGCTGGATTTGATGTTATAAAGTGTATTTACCACGGGTCTGGTACCATCTGCAGCTGTCTTCTTTAAGTGGTTCCAATGAACCATAGTTAATTTCGTTCGTAATTCGTGGCCAGATCTTTAAAGGAATTCATTTTTCTATTTCTTTGGACTGTTTACCGAGTGAAATATAGCTCTTTCGGAGCATATCTCCAAGCCAGCGCATTTATCGATTCGCACGTTGAGGTTTGAAGGAACCAAGACACACTCATGATGTCTTCTATGTTTCTCTCGGTAAAAACCTTAAATTAATTAAAATTGGTCGATTAAAAGTCAATGTTACCCTCTCCATTAATCGCTTGAATGCATTGCTCCCGTGGGAAATGAAGCATTTATCCCAAGCTGCTGTAGGAGGACTGTGGGAGCACGATTTCACCTTTTTGAAACTTGGATCCTGTAATTAGGTGCTTGGTCTCTTTACTTGAATCGATGATTCACCGTGCTGAAATCGTGTATGCCTGACATGCACAAAGGGATAGCTCGAAAAAGTTCGGATGCAAGCTCCCCATCTCCATTCGCACTGATTACAGCGTCGTAGCACCGGTTTATAATTACTTTGATCCATCCCCTCACTACTGCCATGTATTTCGCCTTGCAGATCTGACGTTTCATGATATATTTTTGATTGCGTAATTTAAAAGGACAAACCGTCAATAATGTGAGTGTTATGTTCCGGAAGAAGTGCCAGGGATCGAAGAAATGATCGATCCCTGGGAACTTCTCTTTCATCATTTTTGTGACTGCAGAATGACGATCCGTAACAACGCTTGCTATTCCTTCCTCTCCAATCATCATAGATAACTCATTTAGTCCCTGTTCTAGTGCGGCCACCTTTTTATTTATATGTACATGATTAGTCCATGAAACTCAAACCTCCATGGTAGATGAGCTACCGGTATCGCTCTTGTGCTTTATCACATAGTGTAATACTTCGCCTGTTTCCGCATTGAGTAGAAAATAACGGCACCACGAGGCCGAGTAACCTCGACTATCAAAGGATCCATCTCCCGAAATGTGCACTTTGTCCCCCTGATATTCACCTTTCATTGCACAATATATTTAATTAAAAGCTCTCACTTTTGCGATTCTTCCCCTCAGAGTCTCAATGATATCGGATTGAGAACTAACAAAAACTTGATGAACTGCAGGTGTGACATAGTGCTTTTTGATGCGATGAAAAGAAGCATGAGAAATTGGAGAAATGCCGCTCATTAGCATGACTTGTCTGAGCTTCTGAAATGAATTATTATATATATTCATGCATTTCAGAACTCACGGTTCCTCCAATAGATGTTATCACTGCACCAGCCACTACATCTACATTAATTTTGCGAAGTTGCTCTTTAGCAGAGGCTTGTGCAGTGAATAAAAACTTGCTGTTAGACCATGAGGACTTGAATCCACATTGGTTGCATTCTCTAGTGCATGTGAATGCGAGTCCTTCCATACGAAATGAGAGATGATTTATCCCCTGCAGGCACATAGTGCACTGTCTCAAGAGGTTCACCATCTGGTCTCTTGCTACTACTAAGTACTCGCAAGATGGCTCGTTCCTCATAGTGGGAGGACTAGGTTTCCAGTCCGGGTCCCTTTTTATCTCCTTTTTAATCCTCATCTGAAAATACCCAACATCGTGTTTACAAATCGTGTTTTCCGAAAGTTGGAAAAGAAGGTGATCTTTGAACTCTAATGAATAATGATAGTACCTTTTCAGTCCCGCAGCTGCACGAGGCGCAATGAGGAGATGAAGAAGGAAGAGGATAGGAGAAAAACCCCGGAGTGTGGGGAGGAGAGGCGAGATTAGGGATTACGGTAGTTGGTAGAATTGTAGATAGGGGTAGCACGGTAATTGAATCCTTCTGTAATATATTGTAATATTTGTAAATAGCTAAATATAATAGTTTGTAATATTTGTAAATAGCTAAATAGAATATTTTGTAATATTTGTAAATAGCTAAATTGAATATTTTGTAATATTTGTAAATAGCTAAATAGAATATTTTGTAATATTTGTAAATAGCTAAATAGAATATTTTGTAATATTTGTAAATAGCTAAATAGAATATTTTGTAATATTTGTAAATAGCTAAATAGAATATTTTGTAATATTTGTAAATAGCTAAATAGAATATTTTGTAATATTTGTAAATAGCTAAATAGAATATTTTGTAATATTTGTAAATAGCTAAATAGAATATTTTGTAATATTTGTAAATAGCTAAATAGAATATTTTGTAATATTTGTAAATAGCTAAATAGAATATTTTGTAATATTTGTAAATAGCTAAATAGAATATTTTGTAATATTTGTAAATAGCTAAATAGAATATTTTGTAATATTTGTAAATAGCTAAATAGAATATTTTGTAATATTTGTAAATAGCTAAATAGAATATTTTGTAATATTTGTAAATAGCTAAATAGAATATTTTGTAATATTTGTAAATAGCTAAATAGAATATTTTGTAATATTTGTAAATAGCTAAATAGAATATTTTGTAATATTTGTAAATAGCTAAATAGAATATTTTGTAATATTTGTAAATAGCTAAATAGAATATTTTGTAATATTTGTAAATAGCTAAATAGAATATTTTGTAATATTTGTAAATAGCTAAATAGAATATTTTGTAATATTTGTAAATAGCTAAATAGAATATTTTGTAATATTTGTAAATAGCTAAATAGAATATTTTGTAATATTTGTAAATAGCTAAATAGAATATTTTGTAATATTTGTAAATAGCTAAATAGAATATTTTGTAATATTTGTAAATAGCTAAATAGAATATTTTGTAATATTTGTAAATAGCTAAATAGAATATTTTGTAATATTTGTAAATAGCTAAATAGAATATTTTGTAATATTTGTAAATAGCTAAATAGAATATTTTGTAATATTTGTAAATAGCTAAATAGAATATTTTGTAATATTTGTAAATAGCTAAATAGAATATTTTGTAATATTTGTAAATAGCTAAATAGAATATTTTGTAATATTTGTAAATAGCTAAATAGAATATTTTGTAATATTTGTAAATAGCTAAATAGAATATTTTGTAATATTTGTAAATAGCTAAATAGAATATTTTGTAATATTTGTAAATAGCTAAATAGAATATTTTGTAATATTTGTAAATAGCTAAATAGAATATTTTGTAATATTTGTAAATAGCTAAATAGAATATTTTGTAATATTTGTAAATAGCTAAATAGAATATTTTGTAATATTTGTAAATAGCTAAATTGAATAGTTTGTAATATTTGTAAATAGCTAAATAGAATAGTTTTGTAAAATTTGTAAGTAAATAAATGATTGTAATGTAATAAATATGGTACTTACTACAGGCACTGCAGATGGTTTGAGAGTGATTGCGTATGGAGTAGAGTTGAATGATGAAGAAGGGAAATGGCGAGAACAAATCATTGCCGGATTCATTGAATCGATTCGATCATTCATTTCATTCTTCTCTTGATCAGAAGTGCATAATGAATTAACCCACTGTTCTCTCTTGAAAACATTTGTGGAGAATCGGTGCATTTGCTTTTGGAAGTTTTTCCTCTGGCAATAAACACACCTACTCTCCATCTGTTATAGGGTAGGGTTACGGTAGATCGATAATTTGAAAAATCGATGGTGACAGGTAAGTCATTCATGAGTGTAACATTTTATAATACAAATCAGAAGGCACTCATTTCATTCGTATTCTCTTTATCGATTAATCGTCAAGAATGTCGCTCGGTTTGAAGCCCGTATACGACGGGCTCGACCATTTCTTCCGTACTTCTGAGATCACGCAAGCAGGGAGGCGAATTCGAAAGCCACGTCCAAGTGGGCCCATAAGAGTGGCAACGATCACTCTGTAGCAAGCGTATCGCTTCTCCCTGTAGAGAATACTGTTTTTTTCCAAATAATTCAAGTTCTACAGTAATCCTCTTCTACCGTATCATTGTGTTACACTATCGGGTCTGACATATGTAGATATGATAGGAATCCGATCCCACATGACTGTTCAGGTATTACGGTAGGTCACAGTAGGTAAATAGATGATGACTAACCTGTTCTTATCCTGATCGACGATTCCTCTCTGGTAGGAATACAGTGCGACAGATGTATTTGTGGCCTGGAAAAAGTGCTCAATTGGAAAGAATCGTGAAAATGAGACTGACCACATCCGAGAGAAGAAACTCCTTGAAGAGTGGATGAAGACAGATGCAGGACGACTCTTCTTCATTCATCTTTCCCTTCAATCCATCCCTCAACATCTGTCCATTCTTCTTCAATGGATGAACGAATAGCTGCTTGCAGCAATAATCATATTGTTCGAGTTGATCTCGAGGAGGGCAAAGGGTGCATAAGCACTGAGCTACATCCTCCAAATCAACTCGAGCAGAGAAGAGCTGCTGCTCCTTAGCCTCGACAGCATTCTGCTTGGCGATGATTT
>LS484940.1:0-10371 GCA_900490705.1 Pristionchus arcanus
TCGTGGTTTCAACGCCCCATTCGTGGGTTCAACGCCCCATGCGACTCAGAATCAAAGGAAATTCAACGGAAAGGTTATTTTTTTTATAATAAATAGCAAATTAGACATTTGATCATTTTTGAAAATCGATCATTGAATGGGTTCAATCGCAGAATCAGCCGATCGGGGACACTCCAAAGTCGACGCAATCGCAGAAGAAGAAGGATGCGGCAGTAAACGTAAGTCTTATATATACGTCTTATAAAACCAAACGTGTAACCGAATGTACGTACAGAAAGTGTACCAAACACTCTCGAAGAGGAAGTACACTGACCCAACCACCGCGTTCCTCCCCGTGCTTTCCGACTCGGACGACGATGAGCCGAGAAACAAGAAGCCACAAGAGAACCGAAGTGGAGAATCGAACATGCATCAGTCGTCGACGCTCATTGACTCTAAGCAAAACGAGGTATTCTGAAATACGTTACTTATTGATACTCGAACGACGCTATTTTCACATAACTATAAGCACCATTCCAGAGCATCACAGAGGAGCAAACGGATAGAATCAACGAAGAGCTGAATGAAGGAGAAGCTGAATTATCCGAGGATCAAAGATCAAAGAGAACGAGTGAAGTCGACGACGAAATGGAGTTGGATGAAACGGAGAACGGGGGATACGAGGAAGTCGCCGAAAAAATGTAAGTTTTTGTTTCAGTTTCCGGTGGGTAGATGTGGGTGGATAGAGTAAATATATTAGTATTACCAGGGCCGAGACGAAGAGGAAGTCATAGAGAGAGAGGAGATCGAAGAAAATGTAAGATATTTTCACTCGATGTTCAGTATTTATTGGTATGATGTTCTGTAGAGGTGTGTGGACACAAGACATAAACGAAACAAAATTCGTCGATCGGTACTTAGTGGCTCGTGGTGTAAGCTACAGAACCGCGGACCAGCTTCTGAAGCAGATACGGAACGGAGAAGTTGATGTGAAGCAAGGTCTCGAGGTAGGTAACATTTATACCGAGAAACAGTCGATAAGCAGAGGGGGATTTGCAGAGGATAGATATTATTTTTTCTTCCAGATATTCAAGGAACACAATGAACGTCTATTTAACCTGCTGCTGGGTGCCGGCGTGGAGAAGAGTGACGCGGAATTCATCGAGGACACGCTTGAGACGAGCAAGAAAGTTCTGCAAAAGTTCAAGTATGTTGAAAATGTATCTGTCACGACAAAGTAGGCCGTATACTCTGTGTGAACTATACTAGTCGTCCGCAGAACTCTTTATCATCGTAATGAAAGCCAAAGAGGGAGAACGCTCCCTACTTTTATACACGTTCGGGTGACTCAGAATCGTATAGTGAGGAGAAGAGAAGAGATGAGATGAAACGTGGCAAATGATACATGGTGGAATCACCACAGTATCCATTTTTTGGGTACTAAGTTCCTCATATCAGGCACTTGATGGGCGAGGGGCAGAGACTCCGACCAGAGAAGCTGAGAAAAATGGATTACGACCGACACAAGATACTACAGGTACATTTTGTGAATTGTGTATTATGCAACTAACTATTTTGTATGAAGTCTTAAAAAAAGGTGTTTCAGCAGGTGGCCAGAGAGTTAAACCCATGCGTGGGTTTCCGCAAGACAGAAATTGCCCACAGGGCTGCCAACTACGGCGATGGATATGCACGATGCATATTGGCATTCATCACATTCAAGGTAGGCATCCGGGTTAGAAGATAGGAAAAAACACACATTTGATGTCAGGATCTTACCGAGGACAAGGATGTATTCATCAAGCCGCTGAGCTTGGGAGATCGACCGATTTTCTTATTCATAACCGACCTCGCGCAAGAATCAAGTGACTCGAGCGAAATAACCGGTATCTTCAAGGAAGAATACAAGGATATCGAAGCGATAAAGTTCAAAGTTGACTGCGTCTGCTACAAAGTCACCAGTGAGTCGATTCTTGCCAATGAGTAAAGGGATAAAGGGGAGGGTGTAAAAGTTGTGTCTGTAGTAAAAATAAAAGTTGTGTCTGTAAAAAAATGTGTTTCAAGGTACAACGACGGCTGATCAAGTCAGCTGTACAGTCATCGGAGGAGAGAACGGAATCGCGTGGAGTGCAGTGAGGCTGAAGGAAGAATTTACAAAGTTCGGAATCTTCGGAAAACTCGAAAATTTCGTAAGTGATTAACTTGTCATATCAGGGAAATGAGGCTTCATTCTTTTCCAGAAGCTTCGGAGAATTATATTCAACCACCCCAAGGAGCAGATAACAAGTCGAGTATCAAGGCATAATGAAAACAACTGCGTATTCGTACACAGTGCAAGCTGCAGGGCCATTGCAGGTGATACATTACTTTTCTTGAAAATGAAAATGTGAGTACATTCAGCAATCATCGCAAACATGGCACCGAATCGTTTGTTGATTTCGGCGGAAAGTGGAACTGACGAGATGAAAGATTTCATCGAAACTTACAACGGAATGCTGGAGCTCTGCACGAACGACGGCAGGGATGTCTTCTCCGGTCAGAAGAATGAACCAAGCTACGGAGATAAGCTAACGGCGAAGCAAGCGAAGAAGAACCAGCAGCTCGCGAGATATGGTATATTCCCCGTACCCACACCCCCACGGAATTCTGATAGGAATTCATCGATTCAGAATTCATCGAATTCTTCCCAACACCATTCCCTTACCTGAGCTAGTAGGCAGTGAGGTCACTGTAATGAGAATCCCCTTCTTTTCATTTCATCGTTAATAGCTGTTTTATCGTAATCAACGTAACCGTAATGAGAATCCCCTTCTTTTCATTTCATCGTTAATAGCTGTTTTATCGTAATCAACGTAACCGTAATGAGAATCCCCTTCTTTTCATTTCATCGTTAATAGCTGTTTTATCGTAATCAACGTAACCGTAATGAGAATCCCCTTCTTTTCATTTCATCGTTAATAGCTGTTTTATCGTAATCAACGTAACCGTAATGAGAATCCCCTTCTTTTCATTTCATCGTTAATAGCTGTTTTATCGTAATCAACGTAACCGTAATGAGAATCCCCTTCTTTTCATTTCATCGTTAATAGCTGTTTTATCGTAATCAACGTAACCGTAATGAGAATCCCCTTCTTTTCATTTCATCGTTAATAGCTGTTTTATCGTAATCAACGTAACCGTAATGAGAATCCCCTTCTTTTCATTTCATCGTTAATAGCTGTTTTATCGTAATCAACGTAACCGTAATGAGAATCCCCTTCTTTTCATTTCATCGTTAATAGCTGTTTTATCGTAATCAACGTAACCCCACCTGTCTATTTTCATCTCATCGTAACTGTTTTATAGTGGTCACCGTAATGAGTGTAGCCCACTTTCATAACCCCCCCCCCCCCTTACTTTCACGAATCAACTCACAATTCATCGTAAATAACCGTTTTATCGTAATTAACCGTTTTATAATTCATAACCGTTTAACAATAGATACAATCTGGCATAATCATAGGCATTTCACTCCTTTCACTTGTTCTCATCGTTGTAGTCGTCGGACACCTATAATCACTTCGATTATGACTCTAATACACTCATAGGCATCTAATATCACAATTGTAACAGTTTTTGTCAAATTTGTTTTATGTTCATAAATTTAATTAAATATATGTTTTTTTTCCGAGACTTTTCACACCGGAAAGTCTCGCAAAAATCTGCAAAAATTTTGCGAGATTTTGCTTCGAGTAAAAAATCGCAAATTTTTTGCGAGACTTTACCGCAACAAAAAAAATCGCAAAATGACAACTTTTTTTTTTTTGGGACCCCATGTATATTCTCCCCTCATTAGTTCAGGTGGTAAAGTATGGTCCGAAGAAGAGATTAGGTCCTTCGGACCGAATTGACCTTGAATAATGAATGGCCTAGCAGTGATCTCTCGCAGGACGCAAGTGGTTTGACTTTAATCGGGAAAACTTTATCTTTTGCCTTTTGCCCTGCAATTAGCGCTCAAAGAGGAGAATCAATCAAAGATGGGAAGAGTAAGAGAGGGTCGAATTCGAAACTGTTCCAACGAACGCTCGATATGACAAACGAGAGATAGTGCAAACAAATGTGCTCCAAAGATGGGTCGCCTGTCTCCTCATTCCTCGAGCTCTCTCACCGGTCAGTGCGTTTCTTGATCAGTCACTCCCCATCTCATTTAAAATTACACAGCAACAGATATGAATGGACGGCTTAATGATTGATTGAATGAATGAAGAAAGAATACGCTAGATGAATAGACGAACGTTATTCATCCCGAAAGTCCCTTCATCCATACGGGAGTATATCACAAGCCCATTTTCAACATGAGCTACTGGCCTTCTCCAATACTTTGATCACTTTCACTGTTCTACCATAACGATATTGCAAGGCGGCTTTCCCTTTTCTTTCCCTTTTCTTTTCCGATCTCATTTCGGTTTAGGTGCGGGGGATGCGATCAAACAGCCATATATCAGCTCCAAACGATAAGAACGAGAAACAGGAACGGAAATAGTGGTGGAGGGTCAAGATGAGTCTTCTTGTCATTTTGGCGCATTTTTTTTACAATCACTCTGGTGATGCGAGCAAAAAAAGTTACAGGTCATCGCCAAACGATTCAATCGAGCGAGCGCGAATAGTTATGGTAGAGGAGAAGATCGATATGCGACGCGGAGGCTGCGCTTTTGCTCTCTCGCTGGCCTCTCCCCAACTGCCTCCTTGCTCCTCCTCTTATCGACACTACGGTATTTGTGCGCCCAATGGCTCCTCTCTTACAAAATTAGTGATGCGATTAACCAGTCACATATCAGCGCCAAACGAAACGAACGTTCGAGAGCGAAAGCGAGGAAGAGGGAAATAGTGGAGAAAGGGATCCTCTTTCTGCTGCGTTTGCTTTTCCCTTTTCACAATCAGCGCCAAACAGTTCAAACAGTCAAATGTCCTGGGTGTCCGAAAACTGGGTGAATAAGCGAAAGTATTCTGCGATTTAACTCTTTCGCTGACCTCTCGGCCTTCTTGTAATACGTTGCATGCTTTATTTTTAAATTATCCTCACATTATATGTCCCGCGATATGCCGCGCTACATTTAGTGATGCGATCAAGCAGTTCTAAATCAGCCCAAACGTTACGATACATACAAATGAGTGGGAATAATGGAGGAGACGATAGAGGGCATGATCCATATTTGATTGCATCCATTACAACATGATTTATACTGCCTCACCTCTAAAGATGCGATCAAACTGTTAAAAGATTAAACGATCAAGCGAGATGGAGGATGAAAATAGTGGAGAAGAAGGAGGATATGGGATGGGGGGGGGGCTGCGCTTTAGCTCTCTTGCTGACCTCTCGGTTTCATCTATCGACCGTCTCCGTGCTCATCCTCAATACGATATTTGCATGGAAAAAACTTTTCACTTTCATTATCACTTTCTCCTTTCGTTCAAGGGGGGGGGGGTGTGTGAAGGGATCAACCAGGCAGATATCAGCGCCAAACGAAGGTTCGAGAACGAGTGCGAGAAAGAGGGACGGAAGAAGTGGATGAGGGCCATGAAGGGCCTTTTGCTACATTTTTGATGAATATTTTTCTGCAACTATTGCATTTTGTTGCCAATTCTATTGCGATCAACAAGACATATATCAGCGCCAAACGTTACGATCGAGTGAAAGAAAATCAAAAATAATGAAGTATCATAGAAGATCGAACTGTTGAAGCTGTAACCTATTTCACGATGCATATCCTTGAAATGTTAGTTTCTGCAGCGCAAAATTTGGTGATGTGATCAACAAGACATATATCAGCGCCAAACGATACGATACGAGCAAACGAGAGGGAATAAGGGAGAGGAGAAGGTCGAGAGATTGGGGGAGGGGGGGGGGTTGCTCTTTAGCTCCTTCTCTCCCTCTATGCCAACAACGCTTAAACGTGCGCCCCTCCTTCCCTCTCTTGTGTACCCCAATCGACCTGGCTCCGTGAGAAAAGGGAGAACTTTTTCCAACTATTCGTATATGATCATTGGGGCGCAATATATGTATTCGAAAATTTATTTATCTCCAGGTGATATGAAACCTAAAACATAATCACCTGGAGCGGAACTAAATAGAGTTCGAAATACGTGTGATCTTCTTGTCAATTTCACCGCTCTGAGAGGCGAGAGAGTGAACGAACCCGAAACAAACCCGAAACAGCCGGCACACCTGAAGCTAAACTGTTCGAAATACGGGTGATTTCCTCGTCATTTTACATTTTCTCTCACGGTTCTGATAGGCGAGAGAGTGTACGTAATGGAGAGACAGGTACAAGTATTTCGAACACTAGAGCTAAAGCCTCCTCTGGTAAGCGCTGTGGTGTGCCCAAACTGACTCCATGAGGAAACAACTTTTTTGGGTGATTGGTTTAACTGAAGCGAAATCATCTCTAACCGGAAGGCGAACAATACAAAACAGAAAGCAACTTGGGCAGCACGTCACCATGTCACCATAGAAGAGTGCGCAATACGGGTAATCGTCTCTTCATTTCACGTGCTCTCTCACCGGTCAGAGAGGAGAGAGACGGCGGCCCGTATTGCGCACTCTAGTCACCATGGGATCGCAGGCATCGTGGAAACACAAAGGCCTAAAGGCATCTCCTTCCAATCTACTCCAAAGGGCCTGACTCCGTGAGAAGAGGAAGAATGCTCGGGCCCTAGCTGTTCCGCGTTTGCATTATTTATGGCTGCAGCATTCATAATGGATAGAACGCTAAGCTAACATGCACGTTCTCTATGCTTTTCCAGAGCTTTTCGATTACCTGGAAAACAAGTTATTTTGGTGATTGATACAGGTTCACTGAAGCAAAATGTTGCTGCACGCAGAGACACACAAGATAGATGGAAGAGTACCGGAGCTAAAGCATAAATCCCCCTACGCTCTGGTATGGCCCAAATGGGCCTGACTCCGTGAGAAGAGGAAGAATGCCGGGCCCTAGCTGTTCCGCGTTTGCATTATTTATGGCTTTGACATTCATAATGGATAGAACGCTAGGCTAACATGCACGTTCTTTGTGGATTCCCAGATCTTTTCAATTCCACGGATTGCTTTTTCATTGGTCACTACGTGCCTTTTGAGCATGGGAATCAAGGACATTACTGGGCGACATCGTTGAAACATTTTCTATCAACCGATGAACAGTACAAATGAAATGCGCACATGATTGTTTTCATAGTAATAGATCGATAAAAAATGAAAGGATGATAAATGGGACATTTATGATAGAAAGTAATATTTCTGGACAGCGAACTTCTAAACTCAGACAAGATGCTTCCCGGCCGCTTCATTCACGCAAACGAAGGCATACTGGATTCGGTTAAATTTCGAAAGCAGAAAAATGTACGAGGGTTCTACTAACATTGAGAAAATGCATTAGATTTTTCGCAAATCAATGAACGATTTTGACTAGATGCGGTAATTCAAACAAGATGCTTCCTGGCCGCCTCATTCACGCAATCGAGATTGTATCGAATCGTCTTGATTCGTCGTGCAGCCTCGCCGTCCGCCTTCTGATCCAATCCTGCAGAGGAAATTGTTGAGAGTGAGTGCGCAATTCGTGTCGACATCACTTCATTTCACATTCTCTTACGGATGTCTGACCGACGAGGAATTATGGAAATGTGAGAGCTCATTTTTCAAGCTATGCCAAATGAGTTTCACGTAAGGGCTATAAACTGTTCAATGTAGAATTAACCAATTCCATTGTGCTTTCTTCGTGCAAAAAATATATATATTTGAATCCCTTCTAGTGTAATCTGTATGAAACGATTTCTCAAACGATAAGAAGTGAAAAAGTCCTACGCTTCTCCGCTCTATCCACAATCAGTGCTGCTTTCACCACAAGTTGGGGGTCGAAATTGGCCGATTCCGCGAGGATTCTCGTGACTTTCTGCACGAGTGTAAGAAGCGCCACGTCGTCCGCTTCCATGGAATCTGACAAATTCCCAAGGTTACTTTATTTGCCCAAATATTGAGTTTTCACTACTGTCTATCTGGCATAATTCAGTTACGTTTCACACCTTTCTTATTTCATGAAGATTCATGAATCGATGATAGTGATGACATCTGTTCTCGAATTTTCATAAATCGCTTACTCTCCGCGCGCTCCAGCAGCTCCGAGTAGCAGTCGATGGCCTTTCGGTACATGTCAGACCTCTCCGAGGGATCTGAGATGTAATCGTTGAAAGTTATTATATTCGTAAACCACCTCATCGCTTTTATGGAAGATTATGACAGGTTCAACGTTCTGTTAATGAAACCAATTCGGGAATCAAAAATATTTTTTCACGTGCCTCTACGAGAGCTGGAACTCGCTTCTTATGAAATCAATGCGCGCTCGCTTGCATTGTACAATAACCACTCTATAAATCAACCCACAGCGATAAGGTCAGGCATAATATAAAGTACCTAGTTTGTACCTGATTCTAATAAAATATAATTCTCACCTCTTATGGTCCTCGCATGAAACCAGTGCGCGTCCGCCCGCATTATCGCATGGGCCAGCCTCGTGTAGGGTGAACCGCAGAGGACCACACGATCGATAAGGTGCTGGGAAATTGTTTTATTAATATTGGCTAATGCAATCATGACACTGATTGATTAATATAATCGTCGTGAGATAAGAAGGCGGTGAAGCGTAACTGAATTAACCAAATATTTCAACCGCAGAGAACCACACGATTGATCGGGTGCTGGGAAATGTTGGTATGTGCACTTATCAAAGTCATAATTTCGAACAATATTAATAAAAAATCTAGCGTAATTTATTTTCAAAATCGGATGAGTTTCACGGGTGGCTTTTCTTGATGTAGACTCTCAATATTGCAATGCACTGTGGACTGATAAGGTAAATAAAATTCAAAATATAGATTTCGTTATCGCATGCTCCATTCTCATGTAGGACGAATCACAGAGAATCACACAATCACACAATTGATTAGGTGCGCTAAATGTTGACGTATGCTCAAATCATAATCATAATTTCAATCAATAATTATAAAAATCGTATCACTTTCTTTCATAACCAGTTGCGTTTCACAGGTTACTTTTCTGGTTGAAAACTTCTGTTTTACAATGGTTTGCCCATCGATCGACGTGAAAAATACACCCAAAACTCTCATTATCGAATGCTCGATTCTCGTGCCGGGCGAACCGCAGAGCACCACACTGTCAATCATGTGCTTAGAATTTAAAAAAATTTTAAATAAAAAAAATTTTTTTTTGGTTTGAAAGGAATTGGGAATTTCCTGCGTGTTGAAAAAAAAGGAAATTGTGAATCCCCCATAAAAACTCAATTCTTATCAATATTTTATCCGATTGGTCAAATATAATACCAAAAGTAAATTTAAAAAATTAAGAAAATAAACCTCATAACGTGCGTACTCGTCCAGAATCTGTCGCTCCAGTCGATCGGCGTCGTGCGATTCGCCGTTTCTGAAAATCGTTCGGAATTGTGAGCATTTTAACCACTCCCAAACGCCGACTGTCAGCACAATGAAGCGGAAAAATAAAATAAGAGATCCCCCTGCTCTACCTCAATTTCCTAATCGTCATCAGTCGATCCTCCAGTGAATTGATTCTTTATTTGCTAAGAATGCCTGTACGGTATCGGTATTTTTGCAATCCCCGGTTAGATGCAAAAATATGTGCCGGTTCTACCGATACCTAACTTGCAATGACAGTATTTTGAATCACACCTCAATTTCCTAATCATCATCAGTCGATCCTCCAGTGGAATCACTCGTCGACAGTGCGCGTTCTTCAGCACGAACAGCTCCGGCCAGTCTGAAATAATAATATTTTTAGATTTTAGATTTTTGCCACCGTCTTCCCGTTGTTTTCTCGATACCTCTACCTTGCTCTCCACTTGTAACATGCTCTCGGATTCTCTCCTTATCTCCCAACGCAACTCAGAAACAGCTAAACATGCCTAGTGGGATTCGCCTGTCGATCTTCTCCTCGACAATGTCGATCAATTGCAGTTCGTAAGGAGCGATTGAGGCTGCAATAAAATGAATATTGCCTTTGTTTTCAACTTTTAGTAATGTTGTATAGTCATTCCTATGATATACAGACTAAGTAATTAATATAATTGCACTATTTAATAAGCAGACTAAATAGTATGTGACCCGCCGTAATAGATCTGCTCCCTTGCTAATTATCTACCGTATGTAAACAGTGTTACTCGCGGACCACTTTATTCGTCATACACTCCCATACACTTTACGTTGCGTCATTGCGTATGCTTTCATATTCGATGATGCCTATTCATCATTCAATCGATTCTCTCTCCCCGGCCTGTTGCGTAGCAACATCTTCTGTTTTCTGTATTGGATTCATTCATCAAGATAAAGTTA
>LS484940.1:13142-35828 GCA_900490705.1 Pristionchus arcanus
GTAAACAGTGTTACTCGCGGACCACTTTATTCGTCATACACTCCCATACACTTTACGTTGCGTCATTGCGTATGCTTTCATATTCGATGATGCCTATTCATCATTCAATCGATTCTCTCTCCCCGGCCTGTTGCGTAGCAACATCTTCTGTTTTCTGTATTGGATTCATTCATCAAGATAAAGTTAATCAAGAGTAATTGCGCAAGTCTATTCTCACAAAGGACACGGACACAACAAGTAATTTTATAAGATGCAAGTTAGCGCCAGCTTCATGTGGAAAAAAGATTATGTTTCATCATGTGCTTATTCATTAGTAACCTCTATGAAACAGCAATGGGTGACGATCGTTTCGTATAAAAAAGTTGTCAATTCTAATCGATAACAGCTTTGCTTTTTCAACCGAATTGACTTCTCACTTATATTTTTACGATAATTTTATCTCAAATATGCTTCACTGACTAGTTTTTACCACAGCGAGTTTGTGGTTGGCAATTTTATGCAAGGGATATTGTAGAAAACAAACTCGAATCCATCACGGCCATGGTTGGTGACGCTATCGACGTGCCTCTTTTGACGTCATGGTGATCGAAGGAGTCGTTCTCCTCGGATGGATCTGTGTATAACTTTTACTGTAAAAAATGATGTTACGCCGTCAGTTATTCCAACGCACGTATTATTTTTTGGTGTACACGCATCGCATCGTTGCTCATTAACTCAAAATCAGTTACGATCCGACGACATTCCTAATGCGGTTCAAATTTTAAAAATAAAAATAAAAACTTTTGCAAAGAGTAAGTCTTACCGATCCATCGAATGATCCGCGCAATCTCGTCGACTTGAATGATCGCTGCCTGAATTATATTTTTTAACTGGAAACGTTCCTTTATTACACAGATTTTTTCGTATTTTCGTATTTCGTATAATTATTTTCGAAAATTGAAAAAAGCTACCTTCCTTCCGTTCGAGCACCTCAAAATGGTCGTTTTCACGACGGGCGCCGGCATTCCGGACGAGGACGAGATGCGCTGCACCCGTTTTGGGTCCTGAACAGAAGTTATGATCGGGTTATGGTATGTGGGATAAGTTAAGCGGCTCGTTTTCTCCCTACAAACGAGATTAGGAAATCAGCATTCGGAGAGGAAACAACAAATACCGTAGGACCACGCTACCGGATGAAGGAAGAATATAAGGGAGGGTGAATACAAGGGTTCGGAACCACCAACTTGTTGAGCGTTGTAAAAGTTGAAAACCGTTTCAACTTTTGCATTTACTGTTAGTTTTTTTATATTTGAACCACTTTAATCGACAAAAAACGCTCAACTAGTTGGTGGTTCCGAGCCCTTGTATTCACCCTCCCTTATATCGATCTTACCCCTTCCAGATGCGTGGATAGCAGCGGAGACACGGACGAACTCGTGGATACGGTACGCAGCAGGTTCGATCGATCGATAATGCGAGCTCCGCCTCCGCCGCGTGGCTCGGTGGGAGGGTACTGTAACCGATATTGTGAATTACCATTCCTAGTGCACCGGATCGAGTATGGTCCACTGTCTCAGATTAAACGCTGAAATAAATATACAAGCAGTGCATGAATTAGCATAATTGCAAATAAAGTAGTGATTACATATTTCAATAATTTATTTTACATCAAAAATTGATAGGAACAGCCGAACAGGTGCGATTGATTCCGAAATCGAATATGTTTCAAGGTGGACGTAAAAGTTGAAATTCCACGAGGGCTTTGATTTTCGATCGTCTCTTTTGATCTAATAAAAATAAGATTCCACGTTTCGACTGGCGCCTGTGTATGATCGTTTGCACGAACGATTCTTCGAATATCTATTTGTATTAAGCTGGGCAACTTGCCGAATCAATTCTATTTACGATACCGTTTCCCACTAACATCGTATTCATTCGGCGGCAGTGCGGATACCGTAACCAGCTCGCCCGGGATACGGTAGACGATCTTCTTCTTTCCGAGAGGCACCGGACTGCCGTTCGTGAAGACCTCGTCTTCAAATATTGATTATAAAGTGGAAAACTAATAAAAAATTGGCTTGGCACAAGAAATATCAATTTTACATACAGATTTATTTATTTTATTTTAGTCATTGCGTGCCGCTGAAAATCGAAAGAAAGAGGACAGTGAAATAGCGAGCGAGATTAACCTTGCAGTGATGGTGACTGTGCCATGAGGGGAGTCTCGCGAGCGTGATCGATTGGTGGATACTGTAAGATGCAATCTCAATCGATAACAGGGATTTCACAGTTTCCTAAATTCAGGAACCACGGGGATAAAACGGTCAGGCAAACCTCTTTCCTCTCGAAACGCTGAACTGGTTCGGTCGGTGATCCTCGCACTTCTGCTGATTTTACGGCATTGAGTGCGCGGTAGTAATCCCGTTGCTTGTCTTCTTGCGCCTGATTTTAAAATTAGGAATGATGAAAATTGCTGAACTTTTCGGCCCATCTCAAAACAAAAAAGCGTTAAATATGAATGGGGAGTGGATGCTCATCTTTGAAATCGCTTAATCACCTCTGGGAAATTGTTCACCGTAACACTCGACCGGTAGTTGTTTGCAGGCAGCAGTTCAGAAGCGATTTTCCGGTAATTGTGTTCAGGCTGTCCATTTCTCAGTGAGCGATACTCTGGATATTAGGAAGCAAATTCAAATTCTTATTGGAGAACCAACCAGAGTTGTTATGCTCCTGCTGTCCATTTCTTGGTGAGCTAAAGTTCGCACTGTCGCCATTCGGCCCACTGCCGTAGGATAGCTCATTGACTATTCTATTGGATCGGTGATCCTGTCCGGGCGCCTCATGGTTCTCCAGTGTCCGATAATTGCTGGCGGGGTGGTCTCCGTTTGATGTCTTGCCGTAAGACAACTCTTTGATCGTTTCATTCGATCGATGACTGTGCCTGGAAAAACAATCCATTATGTCTTGAATAAATAGTGAATACTCAGTAATTCTTGTTATTTCAGGGATACTGGGTAGGCTACCTAGTAATGTCGAGGTAGTGTGTTCAATAAATTTCTTTTAGAAAGTGATTTTGTATCCTTACCTTGGCGCTTCATGTATCTCCTCCAGATCAATGGTCGGGAGATCGACGCGTCGGGGCGCCGCCCGTGGGTGGCCCTTCCAAATAGTACCGTACACGGGCTCCTCGTGACGACGATGGGTACGGTAGCCGGGCTGGCTGCGGTACCCAGCAGGGTGCCGATCGATTAGATTTCCGTTCGGAGATGGGGAGAGGGTGATGGAGCGATCATCTTGCGTGGAGTGGCGGCTGAAATTTATGATATTTTTTTAAAAATTTTAAGTAACAATTTCAAGCGAATAAATTACAACTGACGCGTTTCTTTGCTGCATTTCGGACATGACACGCTGTCGATTCTCGTCCACTGGAAAAAACACTTAAATTCAAGGCAAGTTCGAGTATGTTTCAGTAATCACTTAATAAAATGAGTGATTTCTTTATCTTCAGTGAATGAAGCTTTGCATTTGAAAAAATACTTTTTTTTAAAGTCAATCGCCTCGTCCTCCTCCTCCGCATCACATTTTGCATTCATAATTTGTTCTCGGCACCGAAATCGGGCCTTCAACCTTATCTCACCATCATTCGCCTCCCCGGTAGTTGTTCTCCTTCCTCGCAGAGCCCTCGGAAGTTCGTCCTCTCTGAACATTTTTTGGTATGATTTTCCTCTCACTGCCTAGCGCGCAACTTCGTGTGAGCCTGGGTAGCCAACAACAAGAAGAACATACCTGAACAACTCGAACAGCTTATTGTACGTCGAGCCCCAGACGTCGAACTTTTTCTGCTCACCAAAGGGAGTATTTGGCGTGACTGAATCGAAACTGGTCCTTATATTTGATTAATAATGTGGTCAAAACCATTAGATATAGTTCACGCGCTTTATAAAATAGAATCAGAAGTTCTCATTACGCAAAATTAAATTTAAATACTCACACAACTCGGTCGAGTGCCGATGCATCATCTCTCCGAATTGTCGAGAAATATTCGAGAAAGGAACAGCCGACCTTTCTCCTTCCTATTCAACCGACGCGAAGATAGCTGATAACTGTGTGAATTCAATTGTGACAGCTCGCATCGAAGGCGCGTTTTATGATGCGCAAACACGGGTGACAGCGACAGAGCAGCGAGAATGTGTTGACGTTTTTTTTTGCGATTTTCGTATGAATAAGGGAAGTGCTCTGATTTTTTTTTAAATCACGGTGAAAAACAGGAGGGGTAAATAGAAAATGATAATAACGGAACAACGAGAAGGCTTTTTTTTCGGGCAAGAAAGAGGCATAAAGATTTTTTTTTTGGTATGGAAAAACACAAAATAATCTCTTAATTTTACGATGAATTATTGTTGAAAAGTGATAGAACAATCAAAACGTTCAAGCGAGAATTATTCGTCAATGATCCTTTTATGAATACACCAAAATGTGGGAAAACATTTATCACAGTGGGAGACGAATCGATTGGTGAAATCTCAATGGAAGTGTGGATCGCATTTTCCACTTCCGTCCCGGCAGTAGCAGGTGTTCTGGAAAAAGTTGTTTTGTGTATTTTCGAAATTCTGACTCTCTCATTCTCCCACACTATCTCGTTCACTCGAGAGATCGTGAACGAGATAGATGCGAGAGATCGTGTGAAAAGGGAGAGCAGTTAGAGCGATCAAAATGATTGCACAGATTGAACGAAGGGGAGTCTGGAGAGTTTCACAGTAAAAAATATTTCAGTTTCAGGGTATTATGTGCTCAAAAATTAGATATACAAAAATAGAGCTCGAAATAAAGGGAGTCATCTCTACATGTCACACACACTTCCTTGAATTCAGCTTGAGGCCTTAGAGTGGGCCCAATACTGAGGCGATAGCCCACATTTTAATGTGTGTTATCCCGTGATAATGTGAGGTATATGAGACGTCAGCACAGACTGCATTGACACATCGCTAATTTGAGAAAACAAATTGAATCCGTGAAACACAACTGAACAGCACACGGCGATTTGTTTGGTATTTTAAATTTAAAGTAAAATGAAACAGAAACAGAATCTCACACTCGTGCACCAGTCTTTGCCCTCGAACTTCGGGCATCGCCTCCTGCAGCCGTACACGCCCGGGATGGATGAGGTCCTACGATCATTCTCATTATGGACCTGCACATATTTCACGACACTGTTTTATCCTGACTTCAGCTACTGATAGCCTGCAGTAGGTAAAATCGCTAGCAAAAATGAAATAGAATTTCAAGAGCAAATTGGGAAAATACCAGTGCTTGGTGCAGCAGAGCTCCTCTCCCTTGTACTCCGGGCAGGTCACCGTTGCGAGGTCCTTGCCGCCTTGAAAATAAGTACCATATTTTTGAAAATCATGAAATTTAAAACTTAAAAATAAATAAATAATACCTTCCGGCTCCCTCCTATGCACGCCCTTGTAGCATTTAAGCGAGAAGGAGGTAGAGCAGAGGAGAAAGACGAGCAGGTATTGGCGAAGCATCTTAAACATGCGACACACAACAGCGGATCAAAGGCAGCGACCGACTGAAATTGTTCAAGAAAATACGAAAAAATGAGAACCAAAGGCAAGAAAAATGGATTTTATCGCTCCTGAACGTCGTTTTGAGCAGGGAAGCTCACGCGTGATTCATCATGATGGAGGGCGTGCAAAAACAGGAAGGAAGCAAAACAGATCCGGAAAACTAAAAACAAAGAATAAATGATGTCAGTGGCTTCTTTTGGGCTGAATTGTGATGATGAGTAGAGTAAACGGCGATCGGTTTTAGAATATTTTAATTTTTTTAAATTCAATCCTAATCAGAATCTTTTCGATAGCATTCTGTTCTCGTCTCGGCGATATTTATTCCTACGGTAAGATGGAATCATTTCATCATCATCTTTAAATTATCCGCCTCGTTGTAAATGAAGTATCGAAACTGAAACTCCCTTTTTAACAGATTTTTTTTCCGTTTCACGCTCGCTTCATGGCTTTGAAAATTGTGTTATTTGCACTGAAAGCCTTCGAAGATTTCCGTGCATGCATACAAGGAAGAGATGTCGCTTCCACGTGCTCTCTCTCGCAAATTTGACCCGTGAGAGAGCACTAGGAATGACGAGACGGATTCTTCAGCTCAAGAAAAGATCTTGCACTTTTAGTGTTCTGATGCTCGCTTCCTCGTCTATCTCTCTCAATTCACCATGCTCTCTCGTCGATCAGAGCAGCGAGAGAGCATGGAAAAGTGAGAGAGACAGAGCATTCTGCTCGGTTGATCACTGATCGCCAAAGCGCAACGAGACCAATGTTTGCAATATTCACTACGCCATTATTTGCCCTTTATTTCGACGAAGACGAGAGTAGAGGAAGCAGCTTAAATATGATCAAAAAGATGCAATCAAAGGAAATGTTGGATCGTTTTGCTATTGAAAAATGATCTGCTCGATATTTTATGATTGCTTTATGATGGGTTGAATGTCTGACTTCGGGATATTGTTCCGAGTTTCTAGTTTGTTCTTGTTTTATGCCCTTGCGCGAAATCCTTCAACACTGCACTATCGCGGAAGTATCCGTCCATTCCATTATTCACAGACTGCTGCCCTGACGGTTGAATCCACTTTGCATAATTGAAGGCAACAAGGATAATCCCTTCGATAGAGTATTATTATTTCCGACGAAAGCTTTCTGTATTTATAGCAGAAATGTGATTCATGGAAACAGTGAAAACATAGCCTATTTTTCATGTACATTATTTAGTTGTTGTTTTTGTAGGATAATCTCTTCACCAGATCAGGATTATCCATGTGGCCTTCTCTTTTTATAGCAGATATGTGATTTATGAAAACACGCAAACATAGCCAGAGCCCGTTTCTCACGTACATCTTTTAGCTTATTTTTTTTGTAGGATAATCTGTTCGGCAGATCAGGATTATCCGCAAGGGCTTTCTGTATTTATAGTAGAAATATGAATCATGAACACAAACACTCAAAACATACCCTCTTTCTCACGTACATCTTTTAGTTTGTTGCCTCTAGTCTATATACTTATTTCAGGGGGATTGTACGATCGATTCCACCTGAAATCAGACTAGATGAAAAGAAACTGGTTTCGTGGATGATGTCATCATGTGCGACAGTTGGTCATTACAGTTACGATATTCCGGCATGTTGGTGCAGAATTGTCAACGGTCTCTTCATGTTACCCACTCTCGCCAGATCGAGTGACAATCTACTCTAATGTGTTATTTTTGATCGCTCGCGTCTCTTCAATTTACAACGTCCAGGATGGATTAGATTGGTTTCTTTTTGAACCCCCACTAAAATGAGGAAGTCGAAATAGCGAAGACTCTCAAGATCCTATTTCCTTTTGTGCCTCGTATGTGCTTCTGCACATTCTAGAGATCAAAAGTCCGTCCCTTCCTCCTAGGGAGTCCCTACTTTCGCTCTCGCTAGAGTTTAGCGCCCTCTCCTCCATCCACCTGCTCTCTCTAGTCCTTCAGCCCTCGAGACTATGTCACCCGCTTGCGAAGTCAGTACGAGCGAGGTACACAAGAGCAGAAGGGGGGGGGGAGGAGGGAAGTAGGGAGAGAGACGCGTGGTTTGAGTGTTGGAATAGAGAGCGAAAGAGCGAAAGATCAGCCCTCGACTATTCTACTGCCTCCTCCTCCGTTATTCATGCCTCGCCTCGCTCGAAATATAGGAAGTGGTCCCTTCATTGTGCTCGTATATTAATCTGACTGATGAAAAATAAGGCAAAGTGTAGTGACGAGATCATTTCTTCTAAATACAGGCAGCCATTTCATTTCAAGTGATCTTTCGCTCTCTAGTGGTGATCTGTATTTCGATCTATAGTCTCTCCCGGCGCTGACGCGTGTAATGCTGATCGTTGGCGCCTCTTGAGTTTACAATGTCAAGGAAGGATCGAGTTTATCGGCTCCTTGGAGAGTGCAAAGATTGGGCGATAGAGGACAAAGAATGAAAGAGCACTCTAGTCCGCCCCGATACTGGTCATTGATCGATGACTATTTGATCTGGGAATGGCAATAAAAGACTAGACAATCCTCATTTTCCCTCTTTTCGTTTTTGTAGCAGCTTGTAACTGACTCTCATACATGCTTGATTAGATTCTAGTTCGTATCATCGTATTGTCATCAATCTTCCTTTGAAGTAGAGCAGCAAAAGGAAGACGCTTGACATTTCGCGATGAAATTAGCACGGACGCTCTTGCATTTGTTCAATTCTTGCTCACTAACTTCCTCCTTCAATAGAAAGGATCAAAAGAGCGCCCTTTCCTCCTCTTTCCTGTATTGTTGTCTATCTCTTCAAGGAGAAATCCGTTTATCGTACGGGATGTTTATCCGCAGAGATCGAAAGTGCGCCCCCCCCCCCTATTTCCTACATCTCGTCCGGTCACTGGCACGCAGATAGAGTTCGAAATACGGGCCGCCGTCTCTTCATTTCACAACCTCTCTCGTCACTCTGTCCGCTGAGAGAGCAGGTGAAATGAAAAGACGATTACCTGTATTTCAAAATTCACACGCAGAATTCCGTTTGTCGCTCGTGATATTTGCATCTGCTGTTTCGAATTTGTAGTTAGAGATCGAAAGAGCGCCTACTTTCTTACGTAACCTACATCTTGCGAGCGCATTTTGCGCTAATTAGATTGTAGTTTGCGCGCCTCTTGAAATCGTGATTTTTCGTGTCACATTAGTGTCGTTTATAGCCCTATAGATCGGAAGAGCGCTGCCTCGTTTTCCCGTTTCCTGCACACGTCTCTCTTATCTATCGGTGTGTGCAGATGTCTGATTGTAGTTCGCCGCGTCCTCACTCAAAATAGTGTCACCGTTTCTTAGTTTCACATACTATCTCGCAACTCTGAGAGGCACCCGAGCACGTAAAATGGACGAACATTTCCTTACACTATTGATATTTGTAGTTCGCCGCGTACTCTCACAGAGTTCTCCGCTTTTCTCGGAGCTTTAGCGAAGTGAGTTCACGGAAAGGCCAGGTATCCCTGTTTGACTAATACATATTCTTTGCCGTATCCATTGCCTATCCTGGTATCCATCTATTCTTTCACCTGTTGCGCTTGCAATTTTCGCGTAACAGGATTTACTCAATGACGAATTTCGTGCAATCCCTTCAAAGGTGTACACTGTGCCTGCACAGGTTGAGAGATCAAGAAGGAATAAGAGAGCGCAAAGAAAGAGAGTGCAGGGGGGATACCTCTCTCTCGTGTTGGCACAGAGAGAGCGAAAGAGCAGTACTCCACTTCCTCTCGCGTGCGTTCGATTGTAGTTTATGACGTATTGTCATGTATTGACCCATTAGCTTTGATCATCTAATCGATATTCATCGATTCTTCTAATTTTGCTTCCATTGTGGCCATTCCCAGCGATCACTGTTAGGTCACAAAATGACGTGCAATTCGGTTGGACGAGCGCAGACTTTCCTTGCTCCTTTGCTCGCATTTTCCCTTGAAAGTCACTCGTTTTCACCCAATTCTAAAGATCACCTATTGCATTCTATTCACTTTCTTAGCCTTTACCGTTAATCGCAGTCGACGATCATATGTAGAGGAGTGACCCGATAACGAACTCTCGTTTTTCTCAAGCCCCTTTGAAAAACCCTCCATTTTCACTCAATGTCAAAGACCCCTTATTCCCATTCGATTCACTGTTTTAACCTTTACCGTATCATGTTTTTGTTAATCGCTGTCTTCGATCTGTAGTGAAATGAACTCTCATTGTTCTTTTTCCCGACTTTGATCGTTGATTTCTGTATGCCAATTGTATGGCTATCTGGAGCAATGACTAGAGGAGTTCACTCCGAACGCGCAGAGTGCATGCAAATTCGCGAGACGATCTGTAGTGGAATGACCTGAACAAGAACTCGAGTCTGTTCCACTGATCGATGCCCTTTCCGACTTCCGCGTCTATCGTCTCGTATTTCCAGGAACCAACTGTCTTTCTTTAAAGGAAAAGGTCGGCACGGGCGGAGGAAATGCCGCGAAGACGCATCAAGAAAGAGGTATTTTTATACATTATTTTTATTGGAAATTTCCTTAACAATTTGTTTTAATTTGCCATGTATTAGCGATCGTCTTCCTCCTAATCTTTGCCCATTGCAATAATTCCCTGGAAAATCTTTGATCGTCGTATCAAAAATAGGCAAAGATTGCAGTGATTCGCCGGTGCACTCTAGCGATCAGCACACACAGAAATCGCTGATCAGTGATCATTAGAGCTCCAAATTCTGATCTCCGTCTCTCAATTTCGCACACTCTCTCGCCTCTCTGACCTGCTAGAGAGTATGCCAAACTAAGAGACGACCCTTATCTCGATCTCCACTGATCCGCAACAGCCAATCTTTATCAGTGATCTATTCCTTATCTTCACTGCGAGAAAGCACGGAATATCAAGAGACTAATCGCTGCTTCGGCCCATTCTAGTTGTGATTCACCTGTGTTTGCTCTAGCTCATGAGCCCCTCTGACGTAGATAAGTGGAGAAAACAGTGCACGTATAGTAGGGATGGCGTCTCAAGGAAAGAATCTCCTCAATGTGCGTGCTCTCTTATCTCTAGAATCTGTGTGAGTGAAGGCGAAATGGAGAGACGCCTTCTAGCGAAGCCTTCACTAGTCTAGCTAGGCACATATCAGGAACAGTGTAGCCAATTTCGCCCAAAGTTTGAACAGATTTCGTTCAGTTTTAGGCATGAAGTATTCCCGCATTCTGACCTTCTTGAATAGTTGAACAATTTTTTTAATGAACTTAATTTTGCTGCTCGGTGCAAATGTACTCATGTTGTCTAGTCTCTAGATGTGATAAACTAAGCCGGATGCGTGCTAACAGCTACTTTGGGCTTCCTTAGAAATTCTGAGTAGGCTCTAAGGTCTGAGTCATATGCGAAGCCTAATATTACATTTCTGAGAATTCCGAGCTCATTAGAGATCGAAAGAGAGCCATCACAAGATCTACGTCTGAGTAGGCCACAAAGAGGAAATAGAATGGGAAAAGTAAATTAAAATAAAATAATATTGCAGCCTCAAACGCGACCAACACAATGCATTGTGTGTGGAGCAGCTGCTGCTGGATACAATTATGGGGTGAGCAATGATCTGGTCTGTTACCCAAAGGATCCATGCTTCCTTTATGCAACGTTAATTGTCATAAAAACATCATTGTTTTCTTCTGACGTGAAATCCTATCCAGTTCCGGGGAAGTCCAAAATAAGATCATATTTCAGGGAGCCTCGTGTGCTCGTTGCAAAACCTTCTTTCGACGGGCGATTATTGAGAAGCGAGTGTACAATGGATGTCTGAGAAGCGGCGCGTGCGATAGGGATGGTCAGTACAATTTGAATATCACATTTGCCATAATTACATCGGCCTAATTTAAATGTAAATATGAGTTCTGAGATGTACAAACTGCTGTTGTCTAAGGGTTGATGATTAAAAATGCATGGTAGTATGTCCGGGCAGCATAAATGGTGCGGCTCTTGAAGTGAAACAGTAAATTATTTATTATTGTCAGAAAACGTTAAACTCTGCCGCTCGTGTCGCTACGATCGCTGCTTGCGAGGAGGAATGAATCCCCTGCTCGTTGCCGGTGTTGATGTTGCGGAGTACGGTGGCACGGGATCGGATAATTCTGGATCGGATAAGGTTCGGATTTTGATACAATCATAGTTTCGTTTTTACGGACACTGTTATGATAGTGATATTGTGGTGATATGGCGGCGTTAAATAAAAATTGAATAATTGAATAATTCACTTTTTTTTCAGCCCTCCACATCGAGATCAAAGGCCATTCCGCGTCGAAAGAAGATGTTGTTGTGCAAAAACGTAAGCTTACTTTTCAGGAGCCGGAAAAAACCAACACACTTTTTCAGGAAGTGGAATGCGAACCCGACTGTAGCGAATGTGTCAAGAAGGGATGTCGTCATTGTTGGTGAGTGAAAGATCATAGAGTGGGATACAACAGTTGCCTTATTCATTACCGCAATCTCACCAATCAGACAGCTACGAATACTAACTCACGAAATAAACATTGTAGCGCATCGACATCGCAAGACTCTGAAGACGTTCCTTCCGATCCCGGAACTTCGCAACGCTATGAACCACAAGACCAAAAACTAGGGATCGTGCGAAACCCTATTTCTGTCGAATGTACACTGGAGAAAATCATGCAGAATCTGCTCACACTTGAGGAGGCGCATCAGAAATTGCGGTAGGTTTCACTCATGACAATATTAATTTCCCAATTCTAACCGACTGAATGGACCCAGTATCATCATCGAAAACATCGAAACCGTTCAGAATATCGAAATACACACCCAAACTTCGGCCCGGACTGACCATTGATGATTTCACGCCCGGTCCCTCCAAGCTCGGTCACGAATTCGGGGTGGGACCTTTTCTGGCAGTATTTTTTTAAAATTTTTAAATCATATTTTTGTTTATTTCTGTATTCGTATAGGACGATTTGCAGCCAATGCACTCGCAACCGTACGAGCCCATCGCATACAAGCTGGTGCCGATTGAGGTATTTTTAATATTTATTTGTTTTTTTTCAATCCGGATATACGGAAAAAATATTTTATTGGCTAAATTTCGCTTATTGCAGTTGCTAATACGGGAGCGAGTAATCGTGGACTTGTCCGATTTCGATTATGAGATGAAGAAGCTTTGGCTGTTTCAGGTATTTCTTTATTTATTAGCATTAAATTAACAAAGATCATTTGAGGACAAAGTCTATGCACTCGAATACATCAAGGCCCTACCAATTTACAACCAGCTCGATGAATCCTCGAAAGTAAGCAAACCATAATTCTACACTTTCATGATGAAAGATACTTTTAAAACAATAATTATGATATTTTAGAACGTGCTACTCGCATCGGCGCTCGTATGCGCCAACCTCACCGCATCTTTCTACTCGTACACCCATCACTCGGATCGTGTAGCATACCCGGACGGAAGTGTCATGACGTGGGATAACGAAATGTGAATAATTATTTTTTTAATTCTAAAATATTTATTTGTATCGCAATATTCGTTCATTATTATAAGCGTTATTTTTTAAGTTTAAAGGGAAAATAAATATATAAATAAAATATTCAGGACCAAGCAATCGCCCGGCTCCACTCGTTTGTACACTGGAATCATAACTGCGATCAGAGAGGTGATATTTTTAGAGCAATTATCTATCCTGAAAGTATAACGGCCTTCTGATAACCCATATTCATTATCGTACAGAAAGCGGCACTGATACATATTGTACAATTTACTTTATGCAGGCCGAGCTCGATACGAGGGAGTACACGCTTCTAAAGGCTATCACCATTTGCAATCCGAGTGAGTTAGTTTTAACTAGCTTCGTATAGGAAATTAAAAATAAACATAAAAAACACTGAACACTAGAGAAAATGGAAGTTTGCCCTTCAGTGGTCCAAGTAGGGGTTTGGAGCGCCTGACGTCTTGCAGTTAGTGAATCAATTTCTCTGTCGACATAAAAATAGTGAATCGCTTTTAGTTTTGCGTGGTAAACATAGTTATCACATTTCAAAAGCTTTCATTCAGTGCTGGACGGGCTTCATCCTGCCGACATCGCTCTGCTGCAACAGGAGAAAGAACGGTAAATTTATTTAGTTACTATCGTCAAAAATATTTATATAATCTCAGGTGCACGAAAGCCCTCCTTTCCTACGTGCTCACACGCCGAGGGTCGGATGAGGTAAGAATCAAATTCTAATTCGTCACTCTCAGGCTTCAGAAAACAGTTGTTTTCCTTTCCAGGGTCCTGCATACTTCGCAAAAATTCTCGCAATTTCCGATGTGCTCACCAGGCTGACAAACTGGCAGAAGGTATGATGTTGCTATGAGAATGAGAATTATTTTCATCTGGAAATTCCGAATGACAGAGCATTGTCGATAGTGTTTATTTTTATTTTTTAGAGTCAATGCCTTCTCTACATTTCGCTGGGTCTCTTCAAGAACAGAACTCCGTTTGCGGAGAGAATGTATCTATCGTTATGAATTCACGATATTGTTTGTACATAGTTTTACAGTGTTCTCAGGTGCCAATATGCAATTATTGTTCCCATTTCATGTGAAATACTTATATAGGTGAGATATGTTATTTAAAATGATCTCACACAATTCTCAAGTAATTCTTCCCATATCATTCAAGTTTCATTGCACGATAAACTATTAATTTGATAATATGCTGAATGGTTTCCAAGGAATGTTTCCGCATTCCGTGATTTTTTAAAGGAATCGGGTATGTCCGCGCATCATCAGTAAAATATAGCTGTTTCATCAACAATATTTGCGCCATACTTCCGCCCACATTCCCTGATGTGTCATAATGTTCAAATCAGTACTAATTAAATTATTCATCGTGTATTGTGACATTTTAGAGATCTGCCTATCCATCCTATAATTATCCTAGCTTATTACGAGCGCATGTTATTTCATTTGTGACTAACAGGGGATATTTTTGATCTCTCATGCGCCTCGAATGTACCCTGATACTTGTAATTCCCTAAGTTCCTTGTCAACAAAGTCGGAAGACCGAGAGATCGCAATCTTCTGATATGTTTGTTTCCAGTAGGGTTTCAGACAGGGATTCTCCTCGCGCCAGACGGTTAAAGTTGAGAAATAGCGCGCAAAAGTGAGAGAAACAGCTAGGGAAGAGAATTCCGACCTTTGCACTGTATCCTGATCATTTATCATGATCCTTCTTTAACCTCTTACCCTTGACCATACTACGTAGTTCCTAAGTTCCTTGACAACAAGGTCAGAGGATCGAGAGATCGCGTATTCTGATATGTGTGCGCCATGGTTTATAGCAAGTTCAGCATCAGAATTTTCAACAACCTTTCGCGCCAATCGACTACAGAAGAAAAATAGTGCGCGAAAGTGAGAGTAGCTTGGGAATAGGGTCGGGAATTCCGACGTTACGACCTTTACACAAAAGAAACACAAACACTTTCTCGCTTTGTCCTCATTTTATTGAGGCTTGAGAAACTGTCACAAAAGCTAATTCTGAGACTTTGACCCTCGATAGAAAGATGAAATCGGAAAGGCGCACCCTCTACCAGATCCTTGATCTCTCACGTGTCTCGCATGTGCCTTGGCACATACTAGGGATTCCCCTAAGTTCCTTGACAACAAGGTCGAAAGATCGCCTTCGACTTTCACTCCTCGCGAGAGTTTCTCGCTCTCTCCCTTCCGCCAGCTCTCTCGCCGGTCAAACATAGGCAGAGGGAGTGTTCTCGAGAATCCCGTCTCTCCTTTCTCCATGATCTCTAACTTAGTAGATAGGGCGAGATAGTAGGGCTAATTGAGAGAGGTAGAGTACCCCCTCCTCTCACGCAGTCGGTGCATGGGAGGGATAAGGAGAGGGCAAGAGAGGGCTGAGAATCAAAGACGTTTGAGTGTGTTGGCAGAGAGAGGGCGAGAGAGCTAAAGAGCAACTCTCCACTACCTCCTTCCCTATTGCTGTCTCTTTCCTCTGCAGCTTTTGGCGCTGACGTATAATTGTGGATCGTTTTTCTTGAATTTGTGCTCAAGTTGATCTATCACTTTCGATCAAAATTCGGAGTAAGAAAATGTGGCGCGATGTTATTAGCGAGCCCAAGAGAAACTCTCCACTACCTCCTCCTTCCCTATTGCTGTCTCTTTTCTTTACATCTTTTGGCGCTGACGTATAATTCTTGATCGGCTTTTCGCGAATTTTTTTCAATTTTTGTTGTTTTTGTTGCTGTTGTTGTTGTTTTCTTTTCAAAATCCACTCGATCATCATTTTGCGTGTTGACACATGGCAATCATTATCGCGTCACTCAATTAAAAGGTTTCCCTATTGCTGTCTCTCTTTCCTTGCATCTTTTTGCGCTGACGTATAGTTTTTGAACGCTTTCGCGTCATTTGAACTCGCAATATTCAGGATTAAGTTGACCGCTTCCTTTTCGAAAAGCAATTGATCACAATTTGCGCGCCACTTTGTGTGGACTTTGCTAAATAATGTCGCGTTTCGCGCGTCATCTAACCCCAATTTCTCGAGGGAGAATATGGGTACGCGTTGCAAAGCTGCTAAGATCGATCGCTTTTCCTTGACCTCTCTTGCTCTTTGAATGTGAGCTCGTTTGTGATAGATTCCAGCAATTGACAGCTGATAGATTGGCATTTAGTGGGTTCAAAGGCCTTGAGAAATCCTGCTGCCGATGCTGTGACTTTCGTGTACATCGGCTACAAGTTTTGATGACGAAAACATAACAAAGATTTGTTGAAGAGGAATTCGAAAAGTATTTGCGAGGGCGCGAATAGTTCCCTTTTTCAAAAGCGCCTTCTCACGCGCCGAAATAGGATTACTTCCTGAACTCTAGGTCTCTAAATTCGAGTTTCCGTCTCTTCATTCCTCACGCTTTCTCGCTTTTCTCGACGTTTAGAGAGCACGTGAAAGCTAGTCAACAACCCTCTTCCCGGATCAAATTGTCGCAGTGTGTAGCGAGAGATCGAAAGAGCGACGGCCCCGTCTTTCCATCTCACATACATCAGAGCACGAAATACGGGCTTCCTTTTCACACACAATTTCGCTCTGATAGAGTATGAAATGAAGAGACGGCAAACCTTTCAAGCTTTATTCTTCACGGAGCAAGCGTTTCTAACAAATTTACCGATTGTCGAAAGAGTGCCACGCGCCTTTTCGGACTTGCAGTAGCGTTCGAACTATGGGCGAAGTTCTTGAACAATCTTCTTTCACGCCCTCTCTCTTTCCCGCTAGAGATGCTGGAGTGAAAGTGCTAAAGGGCTAAAACGCAAAATCTAAAAGGCTGCAAGCTCGGTATCCGAAAATCGGAAACGCCTCTTTTCTCACCGCTGTTTCTCTCATCTAAAATCATCCTGCAGTGAGATATGCCGGGAATCCCAATACTGAATCTGAAACCCAAGTGACACGTACGTACAGCTCTTTCATGCATCCATGAGTATTGTTTAGTTCGTCATCTGTCGTTTTCATCGAATTTTGTGGTTCTTCTGTCATTTTAGCGGAATAGTGCCCATTTTCGTGCCGTGCTGTTACATATTTGAGACTACGCTCTCTCTCCACATTATTGATGATGTGTGATTTTGAATCCGTTCAAAATGTTGCGCTAAGGTATTCACTGAAATTTGGTGATTCTTTTGATTTTTTCGTGCCGTGCTGTTACATATTTGAGACTATTCTCTATTCTGATGTTTGGTGATTGTTGAGATTGTTGAGCGTGAACTATTAGTGCGAGGGCCCGCGCTCAGTTACGTGCGCTTTCGCGAGTGTTTTTCTGCTCGAGTTCCATTGTCCCTTCCTTGTTTGAGCGTCATCATTAGCGTTGTCAGGATGCACAATGCGTCTCTTCATTCCTCATGCTCTCTCGCCGGTCAGAGAGACGAGAGAGCATGGGAAATGAAGATACATTCAATGTTACTGATCATTTCTCTTACAGGACACCACAGCTGGTCAGCAATGCCTCGGCGGAGGGTGAAGAAGGAGGTGGGTGATTTGCTGGTCGCCTGTAGTGTAGGGGGCCGTATCCTCATTTCGCCTGCTCTCTCGTCACTCTGACCACTGAGATAGTGTGGGGAATGAAGAGACGCATTCTTCGTCCTGCGTCACCGAGGCTGTATGAGCAGCTCCGTGCGAAAGGACACTTTTTAAGTGATCAGTGATCATATTTGAGCAGCGTAAATGAGAGTGATAGGACACTTAGAAGTACCCTTGTCGATCGAAAAGGTGATGGTGCAAAACGAATCATAAGAACTAAACGACTTTTTGACAGAGAGATCATTATTTGTGCAGGCATGAACCCCTCTGACGTACAAATGGATAAATGAGCTCTTTGCGGGGGTGATCAGTGATCAATTGGTTGTCTGAGCGGCAAAAGAATGAGCTGAATGGGGATCGGACTTTTAGGAACGCCCATTTTGATCAGAAAGGTTTATTGACCAAAAAGAAATGAAATCGTGATGAAAAAATCATAAATTGCGAGCCTCTCTGCCGCTCATAGATATTTGCATTGCTTGGTTGGACAGAATGAGAATGATCAGTGATCATTTAGCTATTTGAGCAGCGAAAATGGGAGTGATAGTACGCGTAGTAGCACCCTTGGTGAGCGTAAAGGTGAGGTTCCAAAAAGAAACACATCGAGAGTCTCTAAACGACATTTTCATGAAGAGTCCAATATTTGCACACCCTGACAAGCCGCTCTGACGTACGTAGAGATAAATGTTGGAAACGGTGCGGACAATATTAGCACAGTTCGATGTGACGATCAATCTCGTGTAATAGATCAATTTTTCATCAATAGATTTGATTTTCTCCCCCCCCCCCGCAAATGTCTGTAAACAACTGTCGGTGAAAAAAAAGAAACGGTTGGGGCACTACCAGCAATATTTAGCACAGTGTGATGTGAAGGTAAACTGAAGCCCTTCATTCATTAGATGAATTTTCAGTCTTCGGAGAAAGAAAACAGTGATAAACAACCATGTTTCGACACGATTTCCTCGTACTTTTCTCTAGTCTCTCCTTGTGCTCTCTTGTGTCTGCTTCATGCCTACATTAGAGACTCCTTCGAAGATTGCTTCCTAGTATACCTCAAACTACGAGGATTCGTCTCGTCCTTTAGTATACTCACTCGTATCTCTAGCCTGCTAGAGAATTCTCTGACCTGTGTGTAAAAGGAGGAGACGTATAGATGTGTTTCGAACTCGTCTAATTGCTTCCCGGACATCAGGAGTCTGTGTTTTCTAGTATGCATCTAGAGGGCTTTAGGAAGTGCTCTTTCAACCATAATCCCATAGCAGAGACATCTAAGATGCGTGATTTCAAACTACCATAACAAATTAGTGGATGAAAGGAACATCTGAATCCCGTTTTCGAGCTCAAATTTCAATTATTTCAGCCCCAAAGCCGTCCGACGTTCTGTATTGTGTGCGGAGAGCCGGCTGCCGGATACAATTATGGAGTAAGCAAGTGTCTAGAATAATATTTTCGGAGAAAAAAAAAGATCTGGAAAGACTGGTCCTTTGACCTTATCTTAGCATTCGAACAGTGTTTCAAAGCAAGGATCAAAGGGAAAAGGGAAATCTAGAACCAAATTCCAGTGCCCCTGCAAAAAAAATTAAAAAATTGCGTTGAACAGAGTTGAGTGATATTTCCTAACAAAACTATTTGCTGAAAAAGAATGATAATAAAGACAAGTGATAAAATTGCAGTGCCCCTCCTGTGCTCGCTGCAAGACGTTCTTCCGACGGGCTGTCATCGAGAAGAGAGTTTACAATGGATGTCTGAAGAGTGGAGCGTGCGCGAAGGGAGGTTAGTTTCGACATTTTGTATTGTTCAACATGCAATTCGACAGTTTACTAATAAATAAGCGGGAGATGCAATTAGTGTAAAATTTGACAAGAGGGCATACAGTGGATGCCTGGGCATGCGAGAGGGGAGGACAGTGTTTTATTCTCGAATACTGAGTGTTAGAATCGGTAAATTCCAAGTTGCAATAAGCAAGTTGCGCTTCTATGGTGCATAGAGGCACTGATAATATGTAATTGAAGTCAATACTCTCTGCGAAAGCACGGATATGTTTCATGTGGTGTGAAAAGCTCGGACTTCACGACAGGGTTTGATGTTGAATGGATAAATACCAAAATATAAAATCACTCTCCTCCTCAGGCAAAATTCGTCTCTGCCGCTCCTGCCGCTACGATCGATGCATCAAGGGTGGCATGAATCCCCTTCTCGTTAGCGGTGTGGACGTTGCGGAGTACAGTGGAGGAGGGTCCGGGAGTGGCGCGGACATCTCGGATTCGAACCCGGACCTAACGAGGACGGAATCGTTTGACGATGAATTGGTACGCTTTCTCCTGAATTTGGTAAATTTTATTAGGAAAATATTTTGTAACATTACTATTTGCTATATTCAGCCATCCACGTCGAGAGCCGAGCCAAAGCCGAAGAGAAAGAGGAGCAAAAACGTAAGTACTATAGTTCAAAGAAGTGAATTTTGAGAAGAAAATATTTATTGCAGGCATCTGTTGAATGCCAAACGGACGGCAGAGCCAGCGATGAGTAAGCATATTTTCGTTATCTTCGTTGGCCTATTCTCACGGAAACATTAAGGGAAACCCCTGAAATCGTTCCATATTTTGACACGGTTCCATGCGACCCGGGAACTTCATCTCCAATAGTCAATGGAAAGGTACGTGTTTGATCTCCAGAATTCTCTGTTTAACGATGCGTCCTATCTTTATTCGATATTTCTTAAAGGAGCTTCAACTCGTCGAAAATCCTTACACTTTCGAATGCAAACTTGAGAAAATGATGCAGCATCTGCTAACACTAGAAGACGCCCATCAGAGATTACGGTAAGCCGCGAATTTTTCTAGGATATTAGATTTTTGCATTCTTTTCAGGATATCAAAGTACACGCCCAAAATGGTGCCCGGATTGCACATTGACGATTTTGAGCCCGGTCCTTCTAAACTTGGTCTCGATTTCGGGGTGAGTATTATTACAAGATCTCGAGTCTAGAATAACTATGTATCGACTTCTGCACACTAAAGAATCACAGAACAGATTTCCACAAAATTGAATTTTTTTTGACTGCTTCAACACTTGTCCGCTTCTAATGAGAGCCTGAAAATACAATGTTTTTGTAGCCGATGCAGTCGCAACCGTACATGCTGAGCTCCGTGAAAATCGTGCCCGTCGAAGTTTGTGTTCATTTTTAATATGTTTTTCAATAAATTATAACCTTGTAAATACTGCATTTGCAGCTAATAGTACGGCATAGAATACCCGTGGACATGTCCAATTTCGACTACGATATGAAGAAGCTGTGGCTATATCAGGTGAATTTTTCAAATACAATTTTACATAATCGACAGATTCAGGATAAAATCTACTCGGTCGAATACATCAAGGCGCTTCCCATCTACCACAACCTTGATAAGCATTCTAAAGTGAGCGATAAATAAACAATGATTTTTGAACTCATGGACAATGAAAAATGTTGAAGGATTGCAGTGCCATTTTTTGCAACCCCTCTCATAACACTAGAGCTTTGATAATCAGGATAATAATACTTATTTACAGAAAGTCCTGATGGCATCGGGTATCACTTGCGCTAACTTCACTGCTGCGTACTATTCGTACACTCATCACTCTGATCGAACGTGCTACCCAGATGGAAGCGTGATGACATGGAGCAGTGAAGTGTGCGTTTCAACACATTTCTGATTTACGACCCGGCATTGTTTCAATTGAAAAATTCCAATGGAAGTATGCTATTTGTGATCTCATTGCGTTGTTCGGCGCTTACTCCAGTCTTTGTCGATTTTTTTTCGTTTTCAGGCACAAAGAATCACCTGGATCCACGCGGCTGTACACTGCGATCATAGCTGCAATGAAAGAGGTAATAAATTGATTAGTGAAACGTTTTTATCGTATTTTTTATTCTTGGAAAGGATAAAAAAATAATTCCAGGCCGAGCTCGACTCACGCGAGTACGCTCTACTCAAGAGCATTCTGATCTGCAACCCACGTAAGTTTTGTTTCATTGTTTACATCGTGATCCATTTTTTTCTATTTTTTAAAATTATTTTTTTGTAGTTCTTGACGGCCTGCATCCTACCGATTCCACATTGCTGCAGAATGAGAAGGAGCGGTTGGTGTTGTTGTACTGAATCCATTTGGCCACAAACAAAGATTGTTATTGTGAAAGTAATATTGCAGTTGCACCAAAACTCTTCTGTCCTACGTCCTGGCACGGCACGGCGTTGCTAAGGTATGCACTAAAGTTCGACATACTCTACAGGGTGGGCCAAAAGTATTGTCCCAAATATTTTTGATCATAACTCTTTAGCGGCTTGAAGACATGTAGCCCAACTGTGCTCAAGTATTGTAGAGTATCTGTAGTCAATATTGCAGAAGAGACATTCGGGTTTATTACGCCCGCTTTCTTGAGTTCAATTATTATCGACCTCGAAAAAAGTTGCCATGCGCCGCGTGTGTCTTTGAAGGAAAACCAGATATTTAACTTGCGCTGGTTGGTATCCCCAAGAATTAAAAAGTGGGTTATGAAGTAGTAAAAGGGAAATATTTTTCTAGACCATTCGAGCTCGAGCTGTGATCCACTTAAAATGTCGATATTCCGAATCTTATGTTTACACTCAAGCTATAGCTCCGAAATTTTTTAAACCACATATTCCATTAATTTAATGAATTTTGCATGCTTAATCCAAGAACTAGAGAATGATTTTGTGCATGTTTTAGAATTCGAAAAATTCGAGAAATTTGCTGATTTTATGCAATTCTAAAAACATTTGTGACTCGGAACAGAATTGCATTTGGAAATTAACAACGTTGTTGTACTCCATGATGGTTGTACTTCTCAGGAAAATTATGAAAATCTGGCTATCGAAGTCGTTGGGGCAATGCGGGCAAATATATGTAAAGAAAAATAGGGTGCGCCGTTCTTTATCTTTCATTCAAAAAATCATGGCGCAATTGAAACGAGTTTTAGGGCCAAAAAATTTACACGATTATTAAGCCTCATATATGTCCTTCCTAAGAAATATTACGAATTAGTAGCACCTTTCTCTGCTAAGGACTGATAACACCGCAAAGTTATGTGATTTGAGAGCG
>LS484940.1:37747-49216 GCA_900490705.1 Pristionchus arcanus
TTTTTTTACATTTTCTATATTTTCCGTCCCTTGTCACTGACCACTGGAACGAAAAACTTCGAAGAAAAGGAATTAATGAATTATTCATAAATCATAAAGGTTGCACATATTGTGCTATCAAAACATCAAAATACATCAAATTTCGAAGTTAGAGATCAAAGACCACTTTGCAAAAAAAATTGCAAAAGTTTGCACGAGAGCGGAACCGAACCCATGACCTCTTCCAGTTGACGCTACTCTCATACCACTACACCACCTGAACAGTTGTGAGTGGAGTGTTCGGGTGCAGTGATAGGCGCGTGAGCGATCGCACGCGAGATCAACGGTGATTTTAATAAAGTTAAATAACTTAAATCCTTGATGCATTCGGCAACTTTTGAAAACGGTTTTGAGACTCCCTTTGGGGTGCCTACCTACCCTGAAAAATTGACGGGGATTGAGATATGTGAGTTCCGGTCACTCCCGTGTTAGCTCGAAGCCCGATCGCGCGGCTCGATTGCGAGAGAGAACCCTCGAGCCGGCACTCGAGCCTCGAGGCCTCGACAGGCTCGACTCGAATTTGCTAACCCTGGTTTCAACTCTCTTTCTGAAGAGTTATTGTGGAATATTTAAAGTAAACTTTAATTTTTTTCTTATTTCAGAGTCAATGTATGGTCATGCTGGCGCTGGGTCTCTTCAAGAATAGCACCCCGTTCGCTGAGACAATGTATCATTCTCATTAGAGATATTCCCTGCTCTCCTCGATTTGCACACTCTCTCGCTTGTCTGGCCAGCAAGAGAGTGTAGCCGAATTGAGAGAGACGCTGCCATTACTAGTTCATATTGAACTCTAATTCTGATCATTATAGCCAGTATACGTAGCAGTTATAGTTGATTTTTTTCTGTGTCATTAATAGTCACAATTCTAAAAATGTGTAGCTCCGTATTTATTTACTTTATTTATCGATGATTCTATACGAACGACTATGATCTCACGGAATGTTCAGTTTTATTGGACGATGAATTGATTCTCATTTAAACTCAATACATGAGATTTATCAGTGGAAAATGCAATAAAATTATAAAGCATACGATTTATCGTGAACAACACTAAAAAAATAAACTGTTGGGCATGATTTTACAATACAAATTTTCGAAAATATTGATTATTCTCTTGACATTGATTCGATGCACATCTCAACTCCCTGACATTCACGAGGGACAAGGGAAGGATCGATGCTGTGATGAATCATAGACGCGCGTTTCAACCAAGAATGCCGACACGGAAAAGAGTATTGCCGATCTGCAAACTTGAGATCGAGAAATCTTTTCATTTCACACCCTCTCTCGTCGACCGAGCGGGCGAGAGAGTGTGCAAAATGAAGAGACGCTGGTATCATTTCGAGAGCTCTACTGTACACTTGCGCGGACGTTGTTTATTGATTCTTTCAAGGTTGAAAAAAACTAAATGTATCCTCACATGTCTCTTTTTTCGCCTGGAAATGCCTGGAAATTACTATGTCATTCGGTTGTTGCACGTGATACGCTCGGATAACACTCTACTGCACTAATTTCATTCCGTAAGGCGCGCCCAATGATTCGCAGGTTATCGTGCATTTTTTAGCGTTTTCCTCCGGAACGTACGCGATGCTAGGCCAGTCCAATGCGAGATGAGTGAATGAGCGAAGTACCCTTTCGGAATGACGGATAAGAGCTTGATAGTATAAATGAGCCGTCTCTCCTTCGTTCTCTCGCACACTCGAGCGACGAGAGAGTGTGCAGAATGAAGAGACAGCGGCTCATATTTCAAGCTCTATGACAGATTAATGTGTCCCTTTTCATTCCTAACGTTCATTTGATTCTTGAGTAAAAGAAGTTCTTAGTTTCGCGTACGTAACTCTCGAAATTCTAACACTATTTCGCCCACTGTGACTTCAATGAGTAAGGCTAAATTTGACTCGAAAAGAAGAAGAAATTCTTTCATTAGCGCATCTTCTAACGTCCAATTAAAAACACTTGGATTCCAAAAGGGGAGTTTTTGTTTTTGCTGCTCTTCGCTCTCAGTTCTTACAACGGTCTTTGTGCTTGTTCTTATTCTGATTTTGAATGGTATGAACGACTCGAAACTCTGCTGGTTCCGTTGACTGAGATGGATTTCCTTCGTACCAATGAAAAAAGTGGAAGGGTTCTTTGTTCTTTATTCTTTATTCTTTGTTCTTTGTTCTTTGTTCTTTGGTTCTTCTTTTTTCTTTGGTTCTTTGTTCTTTGGGAAATGAGAAAGAAAAGTTCTTTGGGAAATGAGAGAGGGTAAAGGGCTCTGTTTTATGATTAATCTTCACTCATTGTACAAGTGTCGGTGACAGGAAGAGACGGGCTTCCTTTGTGCGCGAATCGGGCTGTCGCTCTCTCTATTTCCCATGATCTCTCTCTATTCTAATCGCTGAGCGAGCACTAATAGTCAGAAGGTGGTTGCTTAGGTCCAATACGAGAAAAGAAAGAGAACATCTCAAAGAAGGCCCAGATGGACTCTGAGTCATTCCTTCTCGTTCCGAATGGAGTTCCCAAGAAAGAAAGAGTGCTCACTCTCTGGGGGAAAGGCTTGGCGTTAGCGCGCGCGCAAATTCCGCCTCTCCATTTCGCACACTCCCTCATTGATCAGAAAGTGCAGTGCGAAATGAAGGGATGCCGACGCTGCGAATTGCAAGAGCCCCTTCGCCCTTAAATTAACCCCCTCCCCCCTCATAGACTGAGAGTTTTCACATTACCCGGAAAGGGCAATGGGGAAAGCTCTCAGATATTTTCCTGTTCCTGGTTTCTTCATTTTAGAATTCTGGAATCAAAAGCAAGAGAACCCGGGAAATATCCCCATGGTTAGGATTTCATCGCAAAGGAAAATGGAAACCGCGCGTGTGATAGCATTTGAAGATAAGATAAGAAGTTGTAGGATTCGAGTGGAGAACGCGTCTCTTCATCCCTAATGTTCTCTCGCTGCTCAGACTGATAAGAGATAATTGATTACGAAGAGACGAGTTCTTTCCCTTACCTCTTGCCTTAGTTCTTCTTGCCTTGCCTGCCTCTGCCTTAGTACTTTGCCTTAGTTCTTGTTAGCGTCACTTTGGGAATGCATCTGCTCAAACGCAGACGTTCTTTGAGATCAGTCATGTTCGAGATTTGTGCTGTCATAATTAAGAATGCGCCCCCTCTTCATCCCACGGGCTCTTGGCGCTTAATTTGAGAACAATCATCTTCCATGTGTCGCATGATTCATACGCTTTCTCAATTCTTTGCATCATTTGCTTATCTCGCTCAGATCTCATATCTTTCCACTAGAATGTCTGAGATAAATGTCACGCTTTCAACAGCTCATTCCTCATCCATTTTCCATTAAATTTTGTTTGTCATATCACTCTGAATTCTATTGAAATCGTTGGCAAATCTCCATACAGCTCTGTTAGTGAGATGAATTGCGACTCCACAACTTCCCTTACTGGTAGTAAAGGCGATTCAATAGCGCGGAGCATTGTCCGCAAGATCAAGGCATTTCTCAAGTGAGTGGACGAATTTGTTGTTGTTGTCGTTGTTTTTGTTTTGAATTTTGGTCTGTAATTGTCAATTCAAGGATCCTTCTTCCGTGCATTCAAATTGCCTTGTTCATTGCTCTCTTCTGCTGGATTGTCAGTTTACTGATGCCAAGTGATGAAGGTGATTTGTTGATCTCGAAGCATGGATCATCGATTGGCGTGTCAACTAAATAATTAAAACTGATTAACTAACTTAATAACTTAATAACTGAACAATGTGCCATCCGAATCTGAATAATGATCATGATTCATGATTCAAACTCTATTTCGTTCAAACCAGATACAATTCGCCAATAATGATTGCAGGAACTGTCAAAATCCGCGATAGAAACTCAACTCAACCGCATACAATCTACGGATACAACAGTACGACGTTCACGTGAGTAAACTCACCATTCACATAAAGAAATTACCAAAAGAACTCTTATTGTGAGAGATTGTGAGGGGAATGCCGAGATAATTGGACGAAGAAGACAACTTTGATATTTTATCCGATTTTTTTTGCAGATATTCTATAAAAATACAATGAAGAAGCATTCCAGAATGCGGCCCGAAGTGGCTCACGTTGATTGCGCCCGCCTATTTCAAGGTGACAAGGACTATGCTCAGGTTAGTACAGTGAATATTGAAGGTTGATCACGATTAGAGCTGTCGGGAAGGGTTCGTATGCTCATTTAACGAACTAAGTGAAGAAACGGATTCTTGACAACCCGAATACTATTGATTCTCATTTCACAATTTCTCCAGGAAATTGCCTCCTATCGACCGTCCATTCGCATCGGATCTTCCGTAGTGCAGCTCTGTGAAGCGATTCAGGTACACTTTCCCATTTTTTCTTCGTTAAGTTTTTTTAATTTAATAAATATCGTTTGAAAAAAGCTTTTCAGAGCAAAATGTATCCCCCTCGCAACCCGAACACTGGGTTCCCAATCATGTACGCTCGACTCGTTTACATGGTGAATTGGGTTACTTACTACATACTAGAAATTGAATCTTTTTTTAGAATATTTTTCGAATTCTAATCAAATAAATGACTAATTTCAGGACTATGAGTTTATCGAGGAGCAACTAATGGCAAATTATGCGATGGAGAACGTGTATTGCTACTTTATCGATAAGAAGGTTTTCTAATTAAATTATCAAGTATTTTATTTATTAAAAAATAATAATTCCAGGCTCATTCACACTTCCATGATCGCATTCACAAGCTGGCGAAATGCCTTCCCAACGTGATTGTCCCCGCGTGAGTTTTCCCCTACTTTGATCAGTTGTCATTAGAGTTCGAAATACGGGTCGCCGTCTCTTTATTTCACCCACTCTCTTGCTTCTCTGACCGTTGAGATAGTGTGAGGAATGAAGAGACGAGTACACGTATTTCGAACTCTGGTTGTCAACGCAGTAATAAAATGTGATGATTCAACGCGAATTGTTTATAATTCTTGAAAAATGATAATTTTAACTCTGCAGGTCCGAGCTCGAAATGGACAGTGCTGGGCATAATCAGAACGAGGTAAATCAACGTTTTAATTTTAGTTAACTTATTTTATTATTTATTTAATCCAGGCCCATTTACGCTGCATGAATGCCACAAGGGATCGCAAGTGGGAGTATGCGGTTTTGTTGCAAGTAATAATAATTATTTCAATTTTTTACCATTTACAATTGCCTTTTCAAAACTAACAATCAAAAACTTGCAGAATCATGACATGCTCATCAAAACGCACGACGAAATGACGGAGATTCTGGAGATCTACGGAGGTATTTGCTCGAAAATGACTTTGAATAACTTTTCGGCTATTTGTGCCTGCAGTTCGTTGCGTTTCGTAGTGTATTGTTGCCATTATTTCCTGATGCTCCGCAGATTCGTAAATGTAAAAATGCATTCCATGCGCCAACGACATTTATTCGGGACCGTGTGCCGCCGATCGATGCATCTCTTCACTGGAGAAGAATCTGGGGAAGCTGGAGCTGTGTGCCAAGAACCTGACTGCGGATGAGCGTAAGTTTTCATGTTGTTTCGCCATATTTTCACTGATTTAAAAGGTGATTTTGAGTAAAATATAAGTGGGTGAGTGAAATGTGGGGTTTTATCGAGTTTATGCTGGAAAAGCTGGATCTGTGTGCCAAGAACCTGACTGCGGACGAGCGTGAGTGTTTCCCCACGAAAAAACGGACAAATTGGGTGTAATAATCGCCAATAATTTTAACTTCTTATTTGGCTAGGCAACAACCACTCCGAATTTGGTGGGGGTGGTGAATGAGAGTAGGGAGGGAATACTCTGCGAGAAAAGAATGAGTCTAAAATCGAAGAAGTTCCCAATAATTCAGGTGCCAAATGCGAATCCACCGTCATCCATTGGGGCAAAGGTGACATGCAGGTAATCACTTTCGTTAACATATTTTACCTGCGCCTTGTCATATTATGAGTGTGAATAAGTTGTTTAATCATTTCGAGTAGTCCCTCTAAGAAAACGGATGGTGATCACGAATTAAGAGCCGGATTTCTCATTCTGACAGCCCAAATCTTCAGGTAATGATCTCGCGGGCTGCCGTGGAGTATATCTTCACTCAAATCAACGTCTTCCCTCTGATGAAGCAGATGAATGATATGGTAGGAGACTCATTTTCTTCCTTTCACAACTTGACCGAGCGAGAGTGCGTGTGAAAAAATCTGTTTTTATTGATCAGAAAAAGATTCACTTGAGATTTCATTCATTCATCGTTCTCTAACGGGTCAGAGCACAGGACCTGATGAGTCGATTACTCTCATTTCGTGCGCTAGTTCACTACTCGCGAGGGGTGTCGTACTGACGAGGTCAACCCTTCGTGAGGCGGTTGGGTGTCTACGACCCAATGGACCGAATCATCCAGCCGCAATATTTTTAGGACATCTTTATCTTTCCTTTGCTTCCTAGCAGTTTCTCTACTCTTCTGCAATTCCAAAGAAAGTTTCTTACTAATTCGACTTCTTCAGGGCTACGGTGTGGACGAGCAGTTGTGGGGATCACTGCACGTCAGCCCGGAGATCCGATTTCCAGGTGCGCTCGAACCAAATTCATCGGGTTATCATCTACATATTTTTGCCATGTAAAGCACCTGTCGTAGAACTCCCGGGTGCATTTTTTCATGGCAAAGTTTCATTACTAAGGAGGAAATGCAGTTCATAAAAAATGAGATTCAAGGATATATTATCGCAGGTGGCTTCCACTCGAAATGTCCTCATGCACAATCTATCACGAGGTAGGTTTTTGATGTGCATAAATTGGGCAATATTTGGTATCATTTTGATTGTTTTTAGGGTAGAATATGATGATTAAAGGGCCTTTAGCAAATGTGAAATATTCCAGAGAATGTGCTTGGCACGGGACCCATTACGGCGCGGCGGCCGTATGGGATCGATTGTTTGTTTTATTATTATTATTATTATTGTAAACATGATTTTAAAAAACAACGAAAATTGCAGCACCCGTTTCATCACAAACTCGAACGACAACGATTGTCCGTCCGGATACAAAAGGTCGGTATTTTAAATTTTAGATAAAATGCTGTTAAACCCACTTTTAAAGTGCTCCGTGCGTACTTCACCTCTCGATAGTTGGTCTTTGGGAACAAACTCAAAAATAAACTACGCTTGCTTATTTTTGTAATGTCTAGCTTGTTATTGTCGTATGTTTTGCTCTATATTGTTACAATAGTATGAAATTTACAAACATATAGAATACTTTTTCTCAGACACAGTATCTGCATTCTCGGGGTCGAAGATTTGCCGCTGCTCGCCGCCTCTAAGAAGATCTTGGCGAATAAGGTTTAAAATATTTTTTACAGCGACTAGCATAAAAATGAGAGCGCTTAAATTTGAAAACAGTTCGTGGGTTCAATAAATATGTGATCGAAGAAGTCGATGATCTAAAGAAATACATAAATGAATTTAGAAAAAAAAACTTCAGGTGATGCCAGACTTTGACTATGCAGTCGTCTCATGCATCTCCGAGCTTCTTTTCAATCGAACGAGGGACGGATCTACTGTGAATAGGGAGTTCTACGAGAACATCAACACGGTTAGTGTGGTGGTTGTTTGAGATATTCTGAGACGGTCTCAAAGATATTTTTGTGTTTCTCTGTTAGAGAAGTTCGTGAGATTGAGAAAAAACATTAGTATGTCTAGTAGAGTGCGCAATACGGGTCGCCGTCTCTTCATTTCAGTCGTTCTCTAACCGGTAGAGAGATGAGAGAGTGCGTGAAATGAAGAGACGGCGACCCGTATTTCGAACTCTATTGTCTAGTACGACTCCTCACTCTGAAAGATTCAATTTCGCAGGTCCGTTACCATCGCGAGCGACAGCAACCCGACTTCTCCATTGACACTTTCGAGTGCGAGAAATGAAGTGCATTCTAATTTCATAAATCCACATCTCCACTCATTTCCTCAACACCTTATACGTATACATTTCACAGTTTCACAGTTTAATTGTTTGTTTTAGTTATTATTCTCGATCGATTGCGAGTGACGACATTTCCGCCTTAATTTCCAAATTTCTCGCCATTTCCATTGCTCCTACGCTCCTGATTCAAACGTAATCTCTTCCCTTCTTGACTCGGGTATAGGAAATGATAACTTTTTACGTTTATTTTTGTTACATGCGAAGTCGCTAGAAATTGATGCTAATTTCGCTTGTTTTTAATGGATAATAAACCGACATTTTGACAGTGAAACGGCATGGAGTACCGGGGATTTTATGAGCTTTGATTTTTCGATTGGTCATGTTCTGACTACTCGACTCTGTGACGTACAAGAAAGAGAAGGAATACAACGATGTTGCAGCTGTGAATCATCGCTGCGAGTATCGACCAAGAAAGACGGGAAGGATCATTGTCGATCTATACACTCTCGCGCGTTTCATGTCTTTCCCAGTAATGTTTTGATCTATAAATATTCCAAGCTATATAGAGTTTGAAATACGGACTATCGTCTCTTCGTTGTATACATTCTCTCTCGTTCGCTGGCTATCAAATAAACAATTAATCCAAACGATGTGTCCCAGATAACACATACTGAGCATTAAATACATTTCACAAATTTGGTCATCTTTCCTGCGAGATTCCTGGGGTGCATTTCCTTCTGGTAAATTCGCGATGTGCGGAGCTTGGCCCATGGCGATCAGAGAGAAATAGCGTAATGCCCTTTAGGATTGATGAATTACATTTCATTCGTCGTGTTCATTTGCTTCTCGAGTAAAAGAAGCTCTTCATTCAATGCTTCTCATTCCAAATTCGGGCAATTCTCTCTTCATTTTACGTGCTCTCTCACCGGTCAGAGAGGCGAGAGAGTGTGTAAAATGAAAAGAGGCCCGTATTTCGCACTCTATTCATTTCCTTCTCGAGTAAAAGAAGCTCTCCATTACGCGCACTCTCTAATATCCATTTGAGTTATGGCTGATAGAGAGGGAGAGTGTGTGCAAAATGGCATTGTGAACACTCGAATATCAACTCAATTTCAAATGGAAACAAGCATGTCGGGCGAGCCATAGCGCGAGGGGCGTAACACGCGCGAAACGTGCTTAAAACGTGCGATAAATGCTATATCATCCTTATTAGGGTTGGTGAAATCGAGAAATCTCGATATTCGAGGCCTCGATCGTAAAATACCCCCTTCATTCTCGATCGAGTCAAGAATCGAGTCGAGGCCTCGATTGCGAGAGAGAAGGGTCGAGACGGGGTCGAGACAGCGAGACTCGATCGAGACGGCCCGTCTCGATCGAGTCTGGAGGAGTGGTGTAGTGGTTGTGTTTTGTCACTCTCATGCATTCGACTCGGGTTCGACCCCACCAAGGGTTCAATATTTTTTGCCAAATTGTCTGTCGTGCACTATGTAATTCTGACGTTATGCGATGCGCCAAACAATCGTTTTTAGAAGAAAGAGGAGCATAAACGAGAAATCTGTCACGATTTCCCCGCCTTTACCCGTTTCAAGATGTGCAATGCGATTCTTCCATTTTTCCTGCTCAAAACATTCACGGAAGCATTCGAAGGACAGAAACTCATTATAGTCCACAGAAAAAAGTGGCAAAAAATATTGATCACTTTCCGGGAATGAACCAGCGTCGAATGTATGAGATTGGCAAAACACAGCCACTATACCACTCGCCAGACTCGATCGAGACGGGCCGTCTCGATCGAGTCTCGCTGTTTCGACCCCGTCTCGACCCTTCTCTCTCGCAATCGAGGCCTCGATCGAGCATCTTCTTTTTCGAGTTACTCGATTATTCAAACTCGATCGAGTATGAGGATCGAGGCCTCGAATGTCTCGACTCGATTTCACCAACCCTAATCCTTATCACTCACTATATAATCCTTATCACACTTCGTCTCTTCCTTTCTTTGCTCAGAAGTGATCAAAAGATCGACAGCGGAAGCATTGGAGATTCCATTCGCCATTTCCATTTGCTTCGCGAGAATCTAGAAGAGGTCTTCATTCCGAGCACTATCTACACATCAGATTTCGAATTTTTCCCTTCAGCTCACGTTCTCTTTCACCGGTCAGAGAGGCCAGAAAGTGTGTGAAATGAAGAGACGCCCGTTTTGAGCACTCTATTCATTTCCTTCTCGAGTAAAAGAAGCTCTCCATTACGCGCACTCACTAATATCCATTCGAGTTATGGCAGACAGAGAGATAGAGAGTGTGCAAAATGACGTTGTGAACACTCGCCTTTCACACTCTTTTTCGCGTCCAGACTCTCCAATCAGAGAGTCTACATTTCACGCTAAAAGACGAAGAAACTCGTTCATTACCGCTTCCTCTAACGGATACCTTTCCTAATTGATTATTCGTTGTGAGTGATTCCGTGCCGTGGAAATTGCCCCCTTTCATGACAATATTTAAAATGAAGAATTGGATTCCAAAATGGGCTTTTATTATTATTGTTATGGTAGTTTCTCGCTCATTGTACTTTGTTGTGAAAGACTCTGAACTCTGCACGTATCATTGCTAAGTCGTTTTTGTTTCAATTAGCAGGGAGGAACAGATGCTTTAGAAAATGAAACGGGAAAGGACACATTTCGTCAAACGGTGGTTGCTTAGCTAATAGAAGGGTGAAAGAAGAGAACATCTCAAAAGAACAGATACTCCCTGACTCAGCCCTTTCCATTCCGAAGGAGTTCCCTAAGAAAGAGAGAAGGGCGTACTCTCAGGGGAAGGCTTGCCGAGCCCGCGCATTTTTCTATTTCTCACTCCTTCGTCGGTCTGAGTGACGAGATATTGTGTGAAATGAAGAGCCACATCTCCTTCGCCTAAATTAATTCCTCATTCGGTCTGAGAGGCTCCACATTATCCGGAAAGGGCAAAGGAGAGGCTCTCAGACATTTTTCTCAGTATTCTTGTGCCGGGTTTCTTCTCCAATTTCTCTTATCTTATACTCTGAAAACACCCTACGTTGTTCACGTTATTGAAACAGGATCTAATATCCCCTACGGGCTCGTTCGCTAACATCATTACCTCTAAATAAAGCACAGATGTTTGTGTGTTTGTTATTCCAAAAGTCACGTAGGCACGCCGCCTAACAGTAAACAAGTCAGAACGCGTCGGGCTCGCCCCTCCCCCACCCCACCCTCAAGCACCATGACCCTTTACCGTAACCCTACAGTATCCTAACTACAGTATACCTACCGTAACCTTACAGTAACCTCGCTACCGTAATCCTACAGTAACCCTTACAGAACCGAACTGAAAAATGCCCCAGAAGCTTCTAGAATGTTCGAAAACGAAGAGAAAGTTCAAGAAGCTTCTAGAATGTTCGAAAATGAAGAGAAAGTTCCAGAACCTTCTAGAGTGTTCGAAATGGTGGAGATAGGCCCAGCGGATTCTAGAATGTTCGAAATGACTGGGACAGGTCTATCGGCTTCTAGAATGTTC
>LS484940.1:52449-65878 GCA_900490705.1 Pristionchus arcanus
TCCAGGTTAAAATCGAAATGAAATTTTTTTGCGTGAAAGTTGCTCCACAGATCGGTCCGAACATTTTAAAGCCAATCCCAGCCTTCTGGCACATCGGAGAGCTGAGATATGGCACAGCCGGAGTCAAAACCGGAAAATTCCTAAAAGGCGGCTCTGGGACAAACGACCTAAATTTTTCGAAACATTGTTCCTAGTATATTCTCCCATGATAGTATGATTGATTTCGGTTGAACTTTTTGCAAATTGTTCCCGAAGTACCTGATTTTGCTACATTCTCTCCTGATACCTGTGTTATAGGAAACACGATCTCCTTAACAACGAAGGGGGAATAGTCTGTGAATTCTAAATTATTGCAACATTACAGGACACGGTCTGAAGTCGCGCACGTTGACTGCACACGCTTATTTAGAGGCGACAAGGACTATGCTCGGGTGAGTTATAGGGAGAAAGAGCCAGGCAAAATGGAATAAATTGATAAACAGTTGCGCGTTTTAGCTCTAAAATATCGTGGTCGCAATATTTCTATTGAAATCGAGGATTTTTAGGAAATTGCTGCCTATCGACCGTCGCTTCGCATCGGGTCTACGGTTGTGCAGCTGTGTGATGCCATTCAGGTACATTTGTTCTTGTTTAACTAATTTTAAGCGAATAATTGTTGTCAAAATAGCAATAAAACAAGAATTTCAGAAGAAAATGAATCCCCCTCGCAATCCGAACACTGGCCTTCCAATCATGTACGCTCGGCTTGTTTACAAGGTGAATTGGGCTTACAATTGCTCTTTTCCGAATACTAAACTAATAAATTATTATTACAGGACTATGAGTTTATCGAGGAACAACTAATGACTAATTATGCGAAGGAAAACGTGTATTGCTATTTCATCGATAAGAAGGTAATTAGCTTGTTCATTTTTAAAGAAGAAAAAATATAATTCCAGGCTCATTCAAATTTCCAAGATCGCATTCGCAAGCTGGCTAAATGCCTTCCAAACGTGATTGTTCCAGAGTGAGAGCCCCCCTTATTATTCAGATGTATTGGTGCGGGTGGGTGTACAGCAATTGTCTTAGATCAGCTCGGAAATGGAGAGAAATGGGGATAGATGCTATCAGGAGAATGGTGTTTCAACACTCAACGGGAATTGCGTCAACAATCTCAAAGATCAAAAACATATCAAATATTAATTTTTACACTGCAGGTTCGAGCTCGAAATGGACAGTGCGGGGCATAATCAGAACGAGGTACAGATAAAAGTTAATTTTTATTTAAATTATTAAATTATTCAATGCAGGCCCATCTACGCTGCATGAATGCCACAAGGGATCGCAAGTGGGAGTATGCGATTCTACTGCAGGTGATCAGCCAGTTCAAAAAATGAGAAAACGCCTTTATATTTCGTTCTATTTCCCTAAACGGGTGGGGTGAGTAGGAGGTACCAGAAACTGTTCTTATCGCTCCAATTCCCAATAAACAAAATGAAAGCGATCGACAAACCAATTGCAGAATCACGACATGCTCATCAAAACACACGACGAGATGACGGAAATCTTGAAGATCTATGGAGGTATTGGCTTGTTTTTATTGCCATTATCAAGTGGTTGAAATATATAACAATTCAAAATAAATACATTTCATGCGCCAACGACATTGGCTCGGGCCCGTGTGTGGACTGTCGTTGTGTCCCTTCTCTGGAGAGGAATCTGGGCAAATTGGGGTTGTGTCCGAGCAATTTGACAATGGAGGAGCGTGAGTGTTTTCATGCGATTTCCGCTCGGTTTTCCAATTTCGGAGATTTTCTTGTCTAAATTATAAAAAGGAGGTCAGTAATGAATTTTTAGACGTAAAAACATGCAAAAAAAATAAACCCAAAATTCAGGTGCCAAGTGCGCCTCCAGCGATATCCACTGGGGCAAGGGAGACATGCAGGTTAGTGCTCGTTGTTCAGCTTTGGCCTTTCTCATTTCGGCTCTTCTCAGCTATCTTCTGCTATCATCAAGCAACAGTTTACCGTTACTGTTTACCCAGCGCACACCGTTTCGCACTTACAGGTTCAAAATCGACATATTTTCTTCAGGCAATGATCTCGCGTGCAGCAGTGGAATTTATGTTCACGCAAATTAACATCTACCCATTGATGAAGCAGATGAATGATATGGTAAGAAGAAATATAATTTCCTCTCTTCTGCAATTTTTTAATAAAGCAACAAAATAGCTTTAGAACCGCCGAATATGTCTATTTTGTTATCACGAAACACACTTCATTGACAGGAATACGGAGTGGACGAACAACTGTGGGGTTCACTACAAATCAGCCCAGAGATCGGCTTACCAGGTGCCAGCATTCATAATTATTCTGTGTCCATTTTTTCGTAAATAAATACACTGTTTCAGGTGGCTTTCACTCAAAATGCGAGCGTTCGCAAGCTATCACTAGGCATGTTTTCCATCTTGATATTATATGTTTACTTTAAATTAATGCACTTTTGACCAAACAGAAAACAAGACAATAACAAATTTTGAAATTTTCCAGAGAATGCGCTTGGCACGGGCATCTTGAAGGCGCCGCGGCTACGTGGGATCGATTGTTAGTCATATTTATATAAAAATTATTAAATCATAATTTATTGAATATAAAATGTTTATTGTAGCACTCGTTTCATCACCAACTCAAACGACAACGACTGCCCGTCGGGAAAACTAAGGTCAGACTTTCATTGTGAGATTATTTTCTGCTTCACGCATAGCTGCCTATAGGGCACATAGGCATGAAATAAAGCATTGAAATCAGACAAAATAACTTTTCAGACACGGTATCTGCATACTCGGAGTTGAGGATCTGCCTATGCTCGCCGGGTCTAAGAAGATATTGGCAAATAAGGTAGTTTTTTATCATAGTTTTTCTGAATGAAAGAGGAAAACGAAACAATAATACGGCCATATACTAGGTGCTCCCTGACTTCGATTACGCAGTCGTTTCCTGTGTTTCTGAGTTGCTCTTCAACAAAACGAAAGACGGATCGAGTTTGGACAGGGAGTTTTACGAGAACATCAACACGGTGAGCGTATTTTATTTGCGTTTCAGAGTTGTCCAGGAAGTAATCAATGCACCAAAGGCTTCGGTACTTTCTACAATAGATGGCATGATATCGCCATTGACTGCTCACCTTTAAAATCTCATTTATCAGGTACGATACCATCGCGAGCGACAGCGACCCGGCTTCTCCATTGACACTTTCCAGTGCGAGAAGTGAAGTCCATCCTAATTTCATAATTGAACATTTCTACTCCTGTCTAACCCTCCCCAATTCGTATTTATCATGGCTATAGTGTTTGGACTAAATATTATTCTCGATCGAGAGCGATACGTGACGACATTTCTCGCCTTTCTTTCCATTCCTTCAACAATACAGATTCAATCGCATCTCTTCGATAATTTACTCGGGTAGACAACAATTGGGATTTTTTTCTGTTTGCATGCAATCTCGCTTTAAATCGGTGCTATTATGTGAGGATAAACCATGCTTTGTCAACGATCCAACAATGAAACATAACGGGGTTAGCTTTATCAGAAGGCATTACTATACACAACTCAGATTTAATACGAATATGGTTGTACATATTTGAGAGAATATATAATAGAATACGAGACGAAGTGGTGTAGTGGTCTATGGCGCGCCCCGCCATTCCATCTCACCCGGGTTCAATTCCCGGCCGTGTCACCGTCTCCGCCAGACCAAGGCGCCCGAAAGGGGAATTGGGAGTGACTAGATCACGCGGTAAAGTAGGTCCGAAGAAGAGATTGGGCCCTCCGGACTGAATTGGCCTAATAATCACTGGCCTAGCAGTGATCTCCCGCAGGACGCAAGTGCCTTGATTAACGGGATGACCTTTACCTTTTTATCACACAAAATAATACAAACAAACGGTGAAATGAATCGCTCGGCTCTCGAGTATTATGCAACAACTTGAGTACTTCATCTAAATGATAAATTACCGATAGTTTAGAATTTATCCTTCTCAATGACAGGTTTGGCAGGTATGATTTCGAGCTCTTCCAGCATCCATTCCTTCATTTCATCCTTTGAAAGTTTATCGACAGCTGTCAGATCGGCCTGAAATTATTAGTGTACTTTCCTCATTTTTTTGCCGTTATATTTCATCAAAAATACATTATTTAAAATGTTTTTACTTACCTGCACCAGCGCCGCCATTGCGAAGTGGACAAACAGCAGAGCACATGCAATAACACCGAACCATGCTCCATCGCACTGATACTCGATTGGCACACTACCGAACGGGAATAATGAGCTTGAGTTGGTTACAGTTAGTGCGGGGAGATACTGCAAATGATATTGTAAAGTTCGTGTTCTGGGAAACTCACCGGCTTTTTGGCAAATATCACGAATACGAGTGAGGCTGTGAAGAATTCGAGCATCAGAATGCAGTGTATGCACTTGAAACGCTGAAACAACTGTCCTCGTCTCTTCATTTCGCGTCCTCTCTCGAAGTGAGGCGTGAAAAGTGAGGTGCGTGTCGCGGCTAATTGTTAATTCTAATGGCAACTCACGTATCCTTTTTCGGGCAAGAATACTAAAGGCTGCACAACAAAAAGAGCGATAAATATGGCGAAGAATATTGTCTGATTTTCTCCGTCCGAACTCAGACACATTCCGATAATAGCAGCGCACTTAATAAATTTTTATTTGGTTTACAAATTATTTTTAGCACTTTACCATGAGAATCAGCACAAGGATAAATTCATTGGTCAATCCTTTCTTCTCCTTCTCATTTAGCCATTCGAATTCGTACATTTCACGCTTCAGAACCTGACAGCGCGTCATAATTATTAATTTTCTAGGCTCTTTAAACTAACCTTCAGCTTTAGAACTGTGATTGAGATATTGTAGGCGCAACCTCCGATGAAAACGAGAGCCATTCCTGCGCATAAGATGCAATAAAAGATAAGGCCGAAAAAATTACCGCAAATCAGGTATTGAAAATTTTCAGAAGATTCGACCGCCATTACAGCACCCAGCACCATTGCGGTTATCGACATCAAAAGTGAAGCAGCAATCATTTTCCAGTGATTTCTCTGAACGATATCACGCCTGTCACGAGAGAATCGAGCTAACAATTTAAATTTACAATTTGTGGGAATGGGGCGAAAATCATGAAATGAGTTAGGGTCAGTTTTGGACACCTCTAGGCATATCCTAGCAACCCCCAAACTCTCTTTGTGCTCAGATCATTTTGGGGCTCCATGCACCGGGTCGGTATCCCGGAGCCCCAACTTTGAACGTAAATATCTCGCTTCGGGTGCATTTCTGAGAAAAATTGTTCTAAGAGTGACCCTGGCTACTTTTTGATCCTCTATCGAACTGCACCGGTTAGAACTCATGAAAATAATTCCGAACAGTGCTACACGCAAACACGCATAACTACAAAACGGTTGGAAAATACCTCCCCAGCTTTTGGCATGTTACAGAACGGGTCGCGCTCATTCGAATGAGTGGCTTGCGCAAAAAATTAAGTAGTCCTCACGTATGATTCACTCCATAGAAACGTTTTCAATCATTTGAACTTGAATTTCAACAGCAGGAAATGGGAAATCGCGATCATTCTCCTCAAATAAATGCGAAGTGAGCGGTGCCGAATGAAAATGGCTGTTGTAAAATATCTTCAAATAATCAAAAACTTTTCGATGGAGTGAATCATACGTGAGGACTACTCAATTTTCTGCGCAAGCCACTCATTCGGAAGAGCGCGACCCGTTCAATAACATGCCAAAAACTGGGGAGGTATTTTACAACGGTTTTGTAGTTATGCATGTTTGCGTGTAGCACTGTTCGGAATCATTTTCATGAGTTCTAACCGGTGCAGTTCGATAGAGGATCAAAAAGTAGCTGGGGTCACTCCTAGAAATTTTTTTCTCAGAAATGCGCCTGAAGCGAGATATTTACGTTCAAAGTTGGGGCTCCAGGATACCGATCCGGCGCATGGAGCCCCAAAATGATCTGAGCATACAGCGAGTTTGGGGGTTGCTAGGATATGCCTAGAGGTGTCCAAAACTGACCCTAACTCATTCCATGATTTTCGCCCCATTCCCATCTTCAGCTCGATTCTCTCCTGACGAGCGTGATATATGATATCATAAATACATAAAACTACGACTGCTCCTCACCGATTTTCCTGTATTTCTTCCGAATTTTCTGGTGAGAATCGCAGTAGTGAGATAGATGCAGTAGACAACAATAGGTAGAAGCAGCGCCATCCGAATTGCAGGCTCCAAAATGGTCGCCCATACCGAAACAACTAGTGGAAAGAAGGAAACACTGGCGATCGGTGTGTTCATCTAATGATGTAAAAATAATTACATCATAAAATGCTCCAAATTACCTGAATGTCATGCATGTTACACTGCGCATAGTACGCCATGCTGAGCGAGAGCGCAACTAGCCAGTATGGTTGCTTCAAATCCTGGTATAGGGCTGAATCAGGCATAAAGGAGGACAAACACGCCATAGAGCTTATCGCGAATGTAGAGTATATGAAGGAAACTGGCTGAATAATAATATATTAATTTGTAAAAATAGCAAGCACATACGCGAGGATGAAAAAAGTGCACTACACAAGCTACTTCGGGCATCGCTATGTTCATGAAGCCGACAATATTTGGAATCCAATCTTCCGGGGTGCAATGCTATTAAATTGATTTCAATAATCACATTGACACGGAGATGAGTGCATATATACTTGTGTAACAATGTGGAAAAGCACAGCCCATCCTATGAGCAGCGTTGTCATAAAGATGTCAAATCCAACTAAGTCGACCTCAAATTGATCAGTTTTTTTTTGGAAAAAAAACTAAAACGAATTCGCTTACAATGTGTCTGAGGATAGGTAGATTGAGCACCCAACGACACGAAATGATAAAAGCTCGAATGGCTTTGAATAGCCATCGGCAATCATTGTTGTCAGTCGAGTTCGCTGACATTGTTTATATTATTTATCGTTTTTAGTATTTTACCTATCCGGATAGCTAGTAGCTAATAGCTACCACCTGTTCCCGTAAGTCTCCTACCAACAACCGTACATAGCATGAAGGAAACGCATAAATCATGATAGAAACTAAACATGAAGAAGGAGATGTTAGAAAATTGTTTCTCTACAGGCCCACGAATAAGAAAAAAAGATAACCGTACCAGGAAAAGAGATGACGGCAATAGGAGGCGGCTCGCTCATTCCTCTCCTTTACAGTAGTACGTCGAGGCTGGCCGTATTTATACTTTTTCGGCTTTCTGATACTTCATCTACCCAAACCTATTCATCTATATTGCGAAAAGTTCATGGCGACGTTGTTTCTCTAAATTCCACACGATCTTGCTTCTCTGATCTGAGAGAGAGCATTGCGAAATGAGAGAGTGAGATGATTGGCCGTAGAAACTAAAGCTCGAGAAATGATACCGCCGTCTGTTCATTTCACCCTCACCCTCTCGTCGACCGAGCGGGCAAGAGAGTGTGTAAATTGAAGAGACGGCGGTATCAGTTCCCGAGCTCTACTAGAAACGAGGTGAGCGTCGAACTTCAGCAGCACAAATCGTCTCTTCATTTCGCACACACTCTCATCGGTCAGAGGCTGAGTGAAGAGGCAGTGGCACGTACTCGAAAGCGCAATCACTCTTTTATTGCGAAATTTCAGAGTTCGATCATTCTTCACGGCGAGCCATTTCACGCCCACGTTCATTTGCTGTTAGAGCGTAATGGTTAATGTCTTGATAAACGTCAGTCTGAACTTCATTTGTCACAGGGGCAGTAATTCTTTATTGCGAATCGACACTCAGTTGATGAAAGTCAGACGTAAAGATCATGTGAGTACCTCACCTGATTCATTGCTGAATTCGAGTAAATGAATATAACGCACTTCTTCGATTTTGGCCCAGACATTTGTCACAGAAAATTCTCTCTCTATCATTCTCGTTCCCTACTGAACTGCGCATCTGAAGCGGCCAAGAATCGAAGAGGTTATATTTAATAGGTGAATTGATGTTATTGAGATACGACTTCAGCAAGCATTCTGAATCAAAAAAAATGTAATTTGAAAAAATTTAAAGGTGTCCCATTTTGAGAGTATTTTATTGATTCACAAAGCTTTTGAGGAAGTAATGAGTGTCTGATTTTGGCCTTTATATTTCTGAAAATGGATTAATTCTCATTTTTGCAAAAAAATCGTTTCACAATGCAATCGCTTTCTAGAATATTATTGCCTAAGAGTTGCAAGAAAAAGTTCACACATGAAAAGATCAATGAATCATTCAAATCTTTGCTATAAATTAGCTGAATTTACAACTACTGAATCCCACAATGAAGCTCTTCCTTCCGCTCTTGGCTCTTTTGGCGATTGCCGTTGGTATGTGATTTTTTTCAAAATATCTCATTTCAGTCGTACATTCAGGATACGAAAATCCGATTGGTAATCAGCTGAAATGGGCCGAACAAATGAAGAAGGAAGCCGAAAAGGTAATTGAAAAGTTTTTTTTAGAAATAAAATATATATTCAGAAAGAGAAGATTATGGCCGAATTATTGAAAAACGGAGGAAAGCGGCTGCTAAGGACGTACAATGGAAAGTAGGAATTTTTAGGGTTCAAAGTTATCTGAAAGACAGACCAAAAAAAGAGAAAAATAATTGTAAAAAAATATAACAGAAAATTTTTTGTTAATAAAGTTAACAAGAATACTCGCAGGTACATCGCCGGACATGAGGATAAGGGTTGCTCTTGGTTTTGCTGGGATAAATCGGTCACGAAGGCAGGCAGAGCGGTCGGAAACGAACAGTATTGGAGAATTGAGCGAAAATCCGACGATAAAGTATGTTTGCTCTTCGCTATTCAGTATGGCAAATATTAATGAACTCTAGACTATATTAATGAACTCTAGATCGGGGTTGAAATTAAATATTGTTCAGATCGTTTTCAAAGCAAGCAATGGCCAGTACATGTGCGACGACACCGGCCCGGTCTCGGGTGTGGTCAAACTAGTGGACGACGTCAATTCCAAGTGCGTGTGTCAATTATTTTGAATTTATTTTTTTTATTCTGTGACGGGTCCGTTACAATCGTTATACATTCTCACCAGACGAAACGGACGAAAAGGACTCTTAAGAGGATGCAGATACTAATTATTCATTTCGACAACCCTATTTCAGTTGCGTACTGTGGACACCGGAGCTGAATGATGATGGAACCTGGTCGTTCATGTGAGGATATTTGCGTATTTTCCGTTTCTACTTCTACCAAAGTCACCACAAAAAATACATTTTTCTTGTCGTACCATCACGTCTCTTATCCAAGAATTGACCATGAGAATAACTAGAAATTCTGTGAATGTGAACACACTCGAATTCGTTCAGGCACGAGAAGAAATTGGACGAGAGAAGTCATGATGATGATGATGATGATCTCTTTACGTCGCGTAAATGGCTGAGCGGGCATCGAACCGACGAATGGGTGGAGACAAAGAGCGAAAAGTTGGGTTGTGAGAAGTTCATGCTTGAATTGTGGTAGTTTCGGAGAGAAACGAAATCGACATTCATGATAAACAACATTATTTTATGATAAAAAATTCAGAGTTGTGTCGTTGTTACTCTCTGGTCAATAGCGTCCCTTGAACCGTTCCACTGAAATCTGAATTGTGTCACATGTCAGAAGTCAGATGGTGAAAAGCAGAAGTAATAATATTGTGACTATCTGTCCTGCAAAATCTGCATAGAGAATTAGAAAAAAAGTGTACACAGATGTCTAAGGGAAACAAGGCATATGGCTCAATAGAACTTTGTGCGCCAAACAAATTAAAAGTGTCTTCGATTTTCCCTTTTGATGATTTAAAAAAGATGATTCGCAATGTTTCAATGAAGTTATGTTTTTTCTATTTTTGTCCCTTTTTATTTTACAAGAAAAAGGTACTTCTTCGAATCTTCAAATGGAGATCCTCGTTCTTCGCTAACTTCTGCACTTCGCTCGTTTCAAAATTCAATCGTTTTCGTCCTATTCTAGTGCTAGAGGGATACAACGAGCAAAAAAAACTCTCCATGATAAAGCCGGTTAATCACGTTGCGGCCTCTACTTTTGTCACCACGTTTGTGGAGCATGGATAATATATTTTCGAATGACCCAACTGAATGAGGATATACGAATGGTCGGCTAATCTCTGCCCTTCGCTCGTTTCACAATTCAATTGATTTCAAGAAAAATATTGCGTAAGAGTTGCAAAAACAATTCACACATGAAAACACTGCCAATGAATCATTCAAAAGGCTATAAATTTTCCACAATTCTATGCCACTTTAGACCACAATGAGGCTCTTCCTTCTGCTCTTGGCCGTCACGGCGAGTGTTCTTGCCAGAAGTAATGGTTGTTTCATCATTTTTTTGTTTATATTTTTATCAAAAGTTTGTGCTCCACCTCCCTTTCATTGTAACCATGGTGGATAAGTAATTTTTTTACATAAAAATTAAATATTTTTACTACTAAAGTCCGTGAGCGACCGATTGGGAGTAAGTTGGAGAGGGCTGAACGTCTGAAGAAGGCAGCGGAAAAGGTCATTTCCGCCAAATTTTAGGCATTAAACTACAAATTCAGAATGAGAAACTGATTGCTGAACTGTTTGAAAACGATGGAAAGAAAATGCTGAGAACTTACAACAAAAGGTAGGCATTTCGAAGGTCCATAGCAATCAGAAAAAATTGGAGGGCTACTATTTAAATATTGGTCTCGTGCGTTTAAAATGATCAGCAAATGAGATGTGCTGGTTAGCTAGCTATGTATTGTCTGGGAGAGAGGAAGGGGGGGGGGCGGAAGGGCGGAGGAGAACACTTGATCTACCGCCTCCTCCCGGCCTCTTCCCTTCTCCGCCCCCTCGAACGTTCGTCAAAGGTCAGATACGAGTGGAATGGAAAATAATCTCACGATATAAAAACCTATAATTGTCTAAATTAAGCTGTTAACAATAATAATCGAAGGTACATCACCGGCAAGGATGACACCAGTTGCTCTATTTGCACTTCAAATTCAATCGCCAAAAGTGGCAGAGCGGGAGGAAACGAAGTGCATTGGACAATTGAACGAAAAACCGATGATAAAGTAAGTTTGCTTTTCACTATTCAGTATTGCAAATATTAATGCGTTCTAGATTTCCTTGGGGATAAAATTAACTACTGCTCAGGTCGTGTTCAAGGCAAGCAATGGCCAGTACATGTGCGACGACACGGGTACGTTTACGGGCGCGGTCAAACTCGTCAACAACGTAAACGGCAGTTGTGTGCTATGGACTCCGGTGAAGAACGACGATGGAAGCTGGTCCTTCAGGTAAGCTAGATAGTAGGCACAACAAATTGGCACTTTTCTCACGTTTCTCATCATAATATGTTGAAAAAAAAGATAATTTGCTAGATTTGGATATATATTGTGGTATAGTTGATATTTACATCTTACTTTTTTTTCATAAATTGTGAAATTTTAACAATCAAACTTGATCAGGTTCCTGATTCAGGAACGATAAGAAGGGAAAGTCTGGATGGCTGAGCGCCCATCGAACCGACGATTACGTGGTGACAATGTCCGAGAAGTTGGCGTGCGAGAAGTTCTGGCTCGAATCGTGGTAGTTTCGGAGAGAAACGAATTATTTTCATGATAAACGATTTTAGTTTACGATAAACGAATTTGAAATTGCAATGAAAATTGCCACTGTTACATCCTGAGTAGTTGCGACCGTCACGCACACCTGGAATTGAGAATTTATTCTTGCGAACGGCAGTTTATGAAGGGCGGGTGTGAAAATCAAATGACCACCTCGCATGACGTTTTTTTTTTAAATGAATAATTCTCAACGTTTTACTGGACGTAAACTTGAATTCCAAATGTTCCTTTTCTCCTCCTTTGTTGAAGAACGGATGGCATCTTCGAATGATAAAAAAAGTAATTTAATTCCATATTCATTGTGAATGAACTGAATGTCCGCATCTGAGGAGATCCGAATGCTCCACTTATCTTCGCAATGCGCTTGTTGCACAATCGCTTTCTAGATCATTATTTGAGAAGAGTTGCAGGAAAATGTTCACACATGACAACGCCGATTAATCCCATAAAAAGTCTACAAATTGGCCGAATTTTACTTCTTCTTGACACCACAATGAAGCTCTTTCTTCTACTCTTGGTTGTTGTCGCAAACGTACTGTCACAAGGTTAGTTCAATTATTACTTTTTTAGTCTTGCACGTTACATTCAGATGAATATTGGCCGCAAGTTATTATTGGCGATCACTGCAAAACATATTCAAATGAGGAATTGGAAATGGTAAGTGACCCTTTTTAGATCTTCTCATTCAAAATATATATTCAGAATGACAAACTGATTTCGGAGTTGGTAGACAACGGAGGCAAGTGGATGCTCCAAACCTACAGTGGAAGGTATCGTGAGATTATCTTTACATTCCACTCGTAGCAGACCGTTCGAGAATGGGCGAAGGGGTGGGGAAGAGGCCGGGAGAAGCGTTATTGAGACCACGTACAACTTACGATTCGTCTAAAATTTAGAAAAATTCGAGACACCCATGCTCAAAAACATCAGGTACATCTCTGGACAGAAGGACACCAGCTGCTCGTGGTTTTGCTCGTCAAATTCGGTCACAAAAAACGGCGGAGCGATGGGAGAAGAGCCGCGTTGGACGATTCAAAGGCAAACCGATGAGTGTAACATAAGAAAGGTTTGCGCATTTTTTGTTGCTTTCCACACATAAAACACACGCATCAATTTGGCGGAGTGGATATTACAATCTTTTACATGAAGTTCCACATTATTTATTTCCTGTTTAGGTTTTTTTCAGTCAGAAGAAGAAATTTAGGTTTTCTATTATAGTGAGAATAACCTAGAGCTAACATTAAGTGAAAGGAAATCGGGTATTATTCAGGTAGTCTTCAAAGCGAGTAATGGGAAATATATGTGTGATGACACGGGTCCGGTCCTTGGAGTGGTGAAACTCGCGGACAACGTCAATTCCAGGTGTGTGCGTTTTCAATGAGGAGAATCCGTCTTTAAGTTCGCCATACTATCTTACATGAGGAATGTATCCGAATTCTTCAGTTTTACCCTTTTTCAGATGTACCCTATGGACTCCGGTGAAGAATTACGATGGAAGCTGGTCGTTCAAGTGAGGACATTTGCTTATTTTCCGTTTCTACTTCATTCTGTCATGAAAATAAAAATAACATTATAAAAAACAAGTATAAAATTGGTTCAGGAACGAATGGATTTCTAAGCAAGGAGGATGGACGAACAGATATGATCAATGGCTGAGCGCCCACAGGACCGACTATTTCGTCGTCACAATGTCCAAGAATTTGGCGTGCGAGAAGTTCTGGCTCGAATCGTGGTAGTT
>LS484940.1:67325-80709 GCA_900490705.1 Pristionchus arcanus
CATTCGTCAACCTCTTGCGCAAGAGGTCGGCCTTTTATCCCTCCTCTTCCTCTCCCTCTCATTCCTCGTCGCACCTCTTCCCTCTTCCTTCAGCTTCTCTAGTCTTAAGAGAACGAATAATACAACAAATTGTTTAAAAATTGGGCAGAGAAAAAAACTAGTCGTATAAGTCAAGTTGTATGACAATAATATTCGAAGGTACATCTCTGGACAGGACGACACAAGTTGTAGGATCTTTTGCAAGACAAATTCGGTAACGAAAGTCCGTGGAGCGGTTGGAAACGAACAGCGCTGGACGATAGAACGAAAAACCGATGAAAAAGTATGTTTGTTTGCTTATCGCTTTTTGTAACTGTTGCGCATCCAGTCTTGCGATAGCGATGATTCCAACAGTAGCGATATCCGTTTATTATGAAAGTAGAACGAAAAAAAGAACTAAAAGAGCGTCAACGACGTCGAAGACAAGAACAACTCGAATCCGAAAACGAAATATATTTTGGGACAGGGGAAATATTAGCGAACAGCATGGTTACGGTATATTGCGTATTCAGGGTTTTCTTGCGGGAATCACCGTTCGATTAAATATTAGAGTTGAGTTATACTTCTAGACGTATTACTTCTAGTCTCATGTATAGCAATAACAACTATTAATGAACTCTGGATTAGGTTAAAAATTATTTGCGTTGTCGCTAATGAACTTGCCATTGCTCGACTTGAACACGGCCTGGAAAAGTTTTAAGTATTTATTATTAAAGCACAAAAATGTGAAAAAAGCCCTAAAAAATTACGTGGTCTGCGCTCTAGAAAAAACACTAGACTAGGTGAAAATAAAATATCGTTCAGGTTGCGTTCAGGGCGAGTAATGGGCAATACATGTGCGACGACACGGGTGTAGTCTTCGGCGTGGTGGAACTCGCGGATAAGATCAATAACTTGTGCGTTAGAGATGAAGAATCCGCCTTTGCGTTCCCCATTAGAGTGTAGAACAACTATCAAACTAACTGGTCAATAGGCAGATGAACCGAATTTTTGATGAGAGAGAACTCATGTCAGAATGATGATAGCAAACAATAATTTGCGTATTAACCAACTGGTTGAATAGTTGTTTTCGACACCCTATTCCCCATACTCTTTAACACGATTATATAAGGCGCTGCAGATAATTCGAAAGGTGCCGAGTTCAATCCCTCGCCGAAAAATGTATTGACAGCTCTATTTCAGATGCGTATGGTACCCAGTGAAGAACGATGACGGAAGCTGGTCGTTCATGTTAGTAGAATAACTCAATTGCTAATTTGTTTTCTTTTTATTTTATACTATTTAATTGCTTACCTCTTCGCACTATGCGCATAAAAATTTTTTTTAAAATAAAAAACATATTCTATGTTTTGCTCTTGGTAGTTGTGGCAAGTGTCCTAACTGGTTAGTTCAATTATTCTTTGTTTTATGTATGTGCCGATATTCGTATACTGTTGTATCTTAAACGGTCATGAAGGTATCACAATCGATTTCGTTCAGGTACGTGAAAGTTGCTGAACATGAAGACTTATCGATCAACTTTGAGCATTGGCTGAGCGCGCATCGAACGGACGAATTTGTGGAGACAAAGTCCAAGAATTTGGCATGCGAGAAGTTTTGGCTCGAATCATGGTAGATTCTCGAAGATAAACGAAGGATTTTGTTTTGCCTTTACTTTCTGAGCGTAAGCGACCCAATGCGCATTGGAATTGCGATGACAGTCGTTGAAAGGCGTAAAAACCATTGTCTTCTGAAAATTATATTATCTTTGAATGGCCGAACTGAATGTTAACATCTGAGGCGATTCGCATGCTTCTTTGCATTTCGCTCGTTTCACAAATCAATAGCTATCAAGAGCACTATTTTAAAAGTGTTGCAAAACAATTTCACACGTGATACCACTGATGAATCACTTTTAAAAAATGGTATAAATTGACTGAATTTGAATGTTTATGAACACGATAATGAAGCTCTTGGTTCTGCTCTTGACAGTTGTGACCAGTGTTCTTGCTGGTAAGTTCAATTATTCTTTGTTTCACTCTTCCCGCTACATTCAGGTAGCGAATATGATTGGCCGACAAAATCGTTTTACGAGAACTGGATGGCATATTCAAAGAAGGAAATGAGGATGGTTATTCACTCCAAATTTAATATTATTAAAAACATTTATTCAGAATGCTGATCTGATATCGGAGTTGGTAGACAACGGAGGCAAGTGGATGCTCCAAACCTACAGTGGAAGGTATCGTGAGATTATCTTTACATTCCACTCGTAGCAGACCGTTCGAGAATGGGCGAAGGGGTGGGGAAGAGGCCGGGAGAAGCGTTATTGAGACCACGTACAACTTACGATTCGTCTAAAATTTAGAAAAATTCGAGACACCCATGCTCAAAAACATCAGGTACATCTCTGGACAGAAGGACACCAGCTGCTCGTGGTTTTGCTCGTCAAATTCGGTCACAAAAAACGGCGGAGCGATGGGAGAAGAGCCGCGTTGGACGATTCAAAGGCAAACCGATGAGTGTAACATAAGAAAGGTTTGCGCATTTTTTGTTGCTTTCCACACATAAAACACACGCATCAATTTGGCGGAGTGGATATTACAATCTTTTACATGAAGTTCCACATTATTTATTTCCTGTTTAGGTTTTTTTCAGTCAGAAGAAGAAATTTAGGTTTTCTATTATAGTGAGAATAACCTAGAGCTAACATTAAGTGAAAGGAAATCGGGTATTATTCAGGTAGTCTTCAAAGCGAGTAATGGGAAATATATGTGTGATGACACGGGTCCGGTCCTTGGAGTGGTGAAACTCGCGGACAACGTCAATTCCAGGTGTGTGCGTTTTCAATGAGGAGAATCCGTCTTTAAGTTCGCCATACTATCTTACATGAGGAATGTATCCGAATTCTTCAGTTTTACCCTTTTTCAGATGTACCCTATGGACTCCGGTGAAGAATTACGATGGAAGCTGGTCGTTCAAGTGAGGACATTTGCTTATTTTCCGTTTCTACTTCATTCTGTCATGAAAATAAAAATAACATTATAAAAAACAAGTATAAAATTGGTTCAGGAACGAATGGATTTCTAAGCAAGGAGGATGGACGAACAGATATGATCAATGGCTGAGCGCCCACAGGACCGACTATTTCGTCGTCACAATGTCCAAGAATTTGGCGTGCGAGAAGTTCTGGCTCGAATCGTGGTAGTTCGAAGAGAAACGAAATCGATATTTGTGATAAACGAAAGTTTTTTTATCTTTACTTTCTGATCTGATGCAGCTCAAGGTGACCGAATTGAATATTAACATATGTGAAAAAAGGATGGCCACTATCCTTTCCAATTCGCTCGTTCCAATACTAAGGGGGTGAGGCATCAATGGCTAGTCAATTATCATAGGTGAGCGGCGCGTGCCGATTTGCATGCGCCGTCTCTTCACTGCTCTTCCCTCTCTCGCTCATCGCCTGCTCGATCAGGGTCACTTGGAACACCTCCAACCGATCATAACTCACATCAGTTTAAACGAAAATTGAAAACATGGGAGTTTCGAAAGTGTCATCAGGTGTCCGTGACCCATCATCTCACATTGAGAACTCATCCTATTGATGCCACACCCCTTTAATCGCTTTCTAGAACAGTATTGTAAAAGAGTTGCAAGAAAAATTCACACATGAAAGGACCAGTGAATCATATAAATCTTTATTATAAATTGGCCGAATTTAAAACTACTGAAACCAACAATGAAGCTCTTCCTTCCGCTCTTGGCTGTTGTAGCGATTGCCGCTGGTACTTGCTGATTTCATTTCTGTACTCCGTATTTGAAATATTCAGGTCTAGAACTAGAAAGTAAACTAGAGAAGGCTGAACGTCTGAAAAAGGAAGCGGAAAAGGTCATTGCTAAGTAATTATTTTGTTTTTTTTATATTTTGTTTGTTTAAAAACTAAATATTTTTTCAGACTGAGAAACTGATGGCCGAGTTGTTGGAAAACGGAGGAAGGAGAATGCTGAGAACGTATAACGGAAAGTTCGATTTTCTTAGGTCTTAAGTAGAGTGGCTGAAGGAAGAGGTGAGGGAAGAGTTTGCCGCTCCGCGCAACGAGGAATGAGAATGAGGGAAGAGGGGGGATAAAAGGCCGACCTCTTGCGCAAGAGTTTGGAGAATGGCTGAACTCTTGCGCAAGAGGTGAGGCGGAAATAGGCTGATTTAGACCGTTTGTGCTCGTTCTTTCTAAGGTTTTGTGTTATGATTGCATAATTTGGATATCAGAGCACATTTACAATGATTTCTTGAAAATTTTGCAGACGGTTATTGATGTTAGATGGGAGTTTTGTTTCTTTGAGGAATCCGCGTAGTTAAAAGCCAATCTGATTCACAACAAAGCCAGAAATATATTCAATCAGTCCCTAGTGGAGCCAAAATGATCATGCTTTTCGCTGTTTGTCGATATCTCATCTCTGAGCAGCGATAGAGCTCGAGAAGTACTCACGCAACGCACTGGGCAAGAAGAGGGAAAAACGAAAAGGGACTCTGGGGAGCGGCGCCTCTTCATAAATTCTATGTAAATCTATGCAAATGTGCTCTGATATCCTCCTATGCACGTACTATGCTGTCATAATACATAACTATTGAAAGAACGAGCACAAACGGTCTAAAACGACTCATTCCTGCCTCACCTCTTGCGCAAGAGTTTTGCCATTCGTCAACCTCTTGCGCAAGAGGTCGGCCTTTTATCCCTCCTCTTCCTCTCCCTCTCATTCCTCGTCGCACCTCTTCCCTCTTCCTTCAGCTTCTCTAGTCTTAAGAGAACGAATAATACAACAAATTGTTTAAAAATTGGGCAGAGAAAAAAACTAGTCGTATAAGTCAAGTTGTATGACAATAATATTCGAAGGTACATCTCTGGACAGGACGACACAAGTTGTAGGATCTTTTGCAAGACAAATTCGGTAACGAAAGTCCGTGGAGCGGTTGGAAACGAACAGCGCTGGACGATAGAACGAAAAACCGATGAAAAAGTATGTTTGTTTGCTTATCGCTTTTTGTAACTGTTGCGCATCCAGTCTTGCGATAGCGATGATTCCAACAGTAGCGATATCCGTTTATTATGAAAGTAGAACGAAAAAAAGAACTAAAAGAGCGTCAACGACGTCGAAGACAAGAACAACTCGAATCCGAAAACGAAATATATTTTGGGACAGGGGAAATATTAGCGAACAGCATGGTTACGGTATATTGCGTATTCAGGGTTTTCTTGCGGGAATCACCGTTCGATTAAATATTAGAGTTGAGTTATACTTCTAGACGTATTACTTCTAGTCTCATGTATAGCAATAACAACTATTAATGAACTCTGGATTAGGTTAAAAATTATTTGCGTTGTCGCTAATGAACTTGCCATTGCTCGACTTGAACACGGCCTGGAAAAGTTTTAAGTATTTATTATTAAAGCACAAAAATGTGAAAAAAGCCCTAAAAAATTACGTGGTCTGCGCTCTAGAAAAAACACTAGACTAGGTGAAAATAAAATATCGTTCAGGTTGCGTTCAGGGCGAGTAATGGGCAATACATGTGCGACGACACGGGTGTAGTCTTCGGCGTGGTGGAACTCGCGGATAAGATCAATAACTTGTGCGTTAGAGATGAAGAATCCGCCTTTGCGTTCCCCATTAGAGTGTAGAACAACTATCAAACTAACTGGTCAATAGGCAGATGAACCGAATTTTTGATGAGAGAGAACTCATGTCAGAATGATGATAGCAAACAATAATTTGCGTATTAACCAACTGGTTGAATAGTTGTTTTCGACACCCTATTCCCCATACTCTTTAACACGATTATATAAGGCGCTGCAGATAATTCGAAAGGTGCCGAGTTCAATCCCTCGCCGAAAAATGTATTGACAGCTCTATTTCAGATGCGTATGGTACCCAGTGAAGAACGATGACGGAAGCTGGTCGTTCATGTTAGTAGAAGGATTATCTCCCCTCTCTGACACGCTGTGGATGGCGATCGTTCGAAGAGGCGGAAGGCGGGAGTGAAATGAACCTACTCTCCCCCTCCTCCATCACGGCTTTCACCAGCACATTTCATTTGCTGACCATTTCAGACGAAAGTTATGTGTAAAAAATACCAATATTTCGAGATTCTTATTTCTCAATGCATCAGGTACATTTCTGGCCAGGAGGACACCAGTTGCTCGTTTTTTTGCTCGTCAAATTCGGTCATGAAGAGCGGCGGACCAGCTGGACCTTGGCCGCGATGGACGATTGAAAGAAGAAACGATGAGTGGGGTAGACAAAAGGTTTGCTCATTTTTCACTTTCAAAAAAACATTTAAAAAATGAATAAATTTGGCGGATTTGATAGTGCAATCTTTTACAAGAACAAAGCCCACGTAGCCCTAAGTGAACTGAAAATTTCAGATAGTCTTCAAGGCGAGTAATGGGAAATACATGTGCGATGACACCGGCTTGGTCCTGGGTGTGGTGGAACTTGTTGACAACGATGATTCCAGGTGTGTTTTCAATGTGAAAAACCGATTTTACATTTCCCAACTATCATACTTTGTCTTTCGACTCTGTCACGGAACGAGAGTAAGAACTGGAACCGAAGTTTTCATAGAAAACAACCCAATTTCAGATGCGTTATGTGGACCCCTGTGAAGAACGACGATGGAAGCTGGTCGTTCAAGTAAGAGCTAATTCATTCATCTTGTGTCCGATTCTAAAGACAGCAGCGCATCACACCTCTCATCTATCTAAGAATAGATCTGAATCTATCAGCTAGTTAAATTTCGAAGTTGAGAGACTTCGACAGAATTAGGGGACTGTGACCAGGCTGTTCGATATTGAAATATAATGTGGAAAGAGATCAACAAAATAACATAGAAATATTCGCTCACAATCAGGAACGTGAAAATTTCGAAACAAGGAGGATTAACGCTCACGGGATGGCTGAGCGCGCATCGGACCGACGAATTCGTGGAGACGATGAACAAGAACTTGGCGTGTGAGAAGTTCCAGCTTGAATCGTGGTGATAATTGTGCCTATTCATGATAAAGAATGAATAAATGGAAGTAGCGCCGATGGCATTACAATTCGAGCTCAAGTTCTGGCTCGAATCGTGGTAGTTTCTCGAAAAGGAACGAATCGTGTTACTGATAAACGAATTCACAATTGCCTTTATAACAAATTCTTAGCCCAAGACGCATGATGAAAAACTGGAGTAAAAATACACCTCGCCTAAATCAATTGTGAATTCGAGAACTCGCAGTAAAAAGTTACATTTGGTATCCCTTGGCGTGCGGATAACAACTTCCAAAGTCTTTGCAATTCGCTCGTTTCACAAATAAATAGTTTTCTAGGGCATTATTGGAGAATAGTTGCAAGAAAATGTTCACACATGACAACGCCGGTGAATCCCATAAAAATGCTACGAAAAATGCTTTGAATTTGAATCCTTCTGAACACCACAAATGAAGCTCTATGTTATTCTTTGGGCTTTTGCGGTGAATATTCTTGCTGATGGCCAATTGAAGAATGAGGAGGAAGTGGTCAGTGGTGCCAATTTTATTAAAAATAAAATATGTTCTCAGACTCTGAAACTAATTTCTGCGTTGGTAGACAACGGAGGCAGGTGGATGCTCAGAACTTATAGTGGAAAGTGAGGAAATGTTATCACGCCTCTCACCTAAGAGTCAGCATAAATCTGTCAGAGAGCCAATTTTCGATGTCGAGTTTTCACCGGTTTTGGGCTCCCCTATACGCCTCTAGCACCCCATCGAAAGGATTAGTGCCAGATATCATTCCCGACCGAGCTGCAGCAGCTGCAAGGTGCAGCCTGCCAACTTCAAGGCACTTTTTCTACCCTTCAACGCGATCCCTGAAATAACTTTTCTTCCTGAGCTAGGGCTATTTTTCCATGCTCTATCGACCTACGCAGGTTAGAAATCGATATCATAACTTTTAACACTGTTATCTATTTTCGAGGATTATCGAGAAAACTGCCTCAAAACCCTGGGTTTTTTTCGCTCACGTTGATAGAGCGTTTGAAGACGATTCGAATGATAGGTCTGCGCTCTCATACGGAGGGGCCTGAGTATGGTTCCATACCCGAAAACTATCTTTCCAACTTCAAAACTTCATTTTTCAACTGTTCCACGCCGCTTCATTCCGCCATCTCGCGATGAATGACCCGGTCAGATTTAATTTCGGCGGGGTGGAACAGTTGAAAAATGAAGTTTTGAAGTTGGAAATCACGATATTCACCAGCATTTCATGTGCTGTTCAAAAAGAAAAACGACATTTCTAGATTTTTTTTAAATTTTCGAACGCATCAGGTACATTTCTGGACAGGAGGACACGAGTTGCTCGTTTTTTTGCTCGTCAAATTCGGTTATGAAGAGCGGCGGACCAGCTGGACCTTGGCCGCGATGGATGATTGAGAGAAGAAATGATGAGTGGGGCAGACAAAAGGTTTGCTCATTTTTCACTTTCCATATTTCACTTAGAATCTATTACAAGAACACAGATAGTATTCAATGTGAACAAAGCCTGTTTCATTCGTTATTTGCGGATCAGGTTATCGAGACTAGTGAGGATATGTTCAGATAGTCTTCAAGGCGAGTAATGGGAAATACATGTGCGACGACACCGGCTTGGTCCTGGGTGTGGAGGAACTTGTTGACAATGATGATTCCAGGTGTGTTTTCAATGTGAAAAACCGATTTTACATTTCCCAACATCTTTGTCTTTCAACTCTGTCACGGGACGATAGAAGTGATTCTGGCCCATAGAGTGCAATGCCCCGACGATCAGACCGATTCATTAAGGGGCTTTATTGAGAGACGCGAATACGTGATATCACCGAAAGAAAAGAAAGGATCAGAAGTTTTCATAGATGACAACCCAATTTCAGATGCGTATTCTGGACCCCTGTGAAGAACGACGATGGAACCTGGTCGTTCAAGTAAGAGCTAGTTCATTCATTTTGCGCCCGATTCTAAAGACAGCAACGCAAACAGTCGTTTCCCTTTCATTTCTCCTCGCACTATTTGAACAATAAGAAGCAGCACATTACGCATCTCACCTAAGAATCGATCTGAATCTATCAGCGAGTTAAATTTTGAGAGATTCTGAGCATAATTGTGACAGAGACTATTGAAATATAATGTGAAAAAATATCAGTAAAATAACATAGAATTATTCGCTCACAACCAGGAACGTGAAAATTTCGAAACAAGGAGGATTGACGCTGACGGGATGGCTGAGCGCGCATCGGACCGACGAATTTGTGGTGACAATGAACAAGAACTTGGCGTGTGAGAAATTCTATCTTGAATCCTGGCGATAATTGTACATATTCATGATAAAGAATGAATAAATGGAAGTAGCGCCGATGGCATGACAATTCGAGCTCAAGTTCTGGCTCGAATCGTGGTAGTTTCTCGAAAAGGAACGAATCGTGTTACTGATAAACGAATTCACAATTGCCTTTATAACAAAATCTTAGCCCAAGAAGATGATGAAAAGCGAAGACTTGATGAAGAACTGGAGTAAAAATACTCGCCTAAATCAATTGTGAATTCGAGCACTCGCAGCAAAACGTTCCATTAGGTGTCCCTTGGCCTGTGGATAACAACTTCCAAAGTCTTTGCAATTCGCTCGTTTCACAAATCAATCGTTTTCTAGAGCATTGTTGGAGAAGAGTTGCAAGAAATTGTTCACACAAGACACCGCCGAAGAATCGCATAAAAATGATACGAATTGGATGAAATTTAATCCTTCTGAACACCACACATGAAGCTCTATGTTATTCTTTGGGCTTTTGCGGTGAATATTCTTGCTGATGGCCCATTGAAGAATGAGGAGGAAGTGGCCAGTGGTGCCAATTTTATTAAAAATAAAATATGTTCTCAGACTCTGAAACTAATTTCTGCTTTGGTAGACAACGGAGGCTGATGGATGCTCAGAACTTATAGTGGAAAGTGAGGAAATGTTATGTCAATATATTTCTAGCGTTATTTCTCCTTTTTTCTTGCCTCAGTTTTAAAGAAGGCATCCCACGAACCGCGCGGGTGATTATGCAAAGTGAGGAATGAGAGGGCGCGCTCTCCTCATTTCGCACGCTCTCAGCTCGTTGCCTGCGATTCAGGGTCACATGTAACGCAGCCAACTGCTCGTATCTCTGTTTAACCGAAAATTGAAAACCTCGGAGTTTCGAAAGTGTCACCAGGTAGCCACGACCCACAAGCTCACATCTCGAACTCACTTAGCCAGATATTCGTGGGGGGCACCTTCTTTAAAGTACCACGCGAACCAAACTTGTAGGTTCCAAAACTGCATTTTAAAATAAGCAAATTAACATTACTTTCCAACACATCAGGTACATCTCCGGAAAGAAGGACACCAGTTGCTCTGTCATTTGTTCGTCAAATTCAGTGAGGAGAAACGGCGGCGCTGTGGGAAATGATACACGCTGGACGATTTTGCGAAAAATCGATGAGAGAAGCCGAACAAAAGTCTGTTTATTGTTCGCTTTCCCACATAGCAAATAGGGAGTGCCGGCAGGGAGTCGATCCCGGATCGTACAATGAATTGTAGCAAATTCACACTGTTTTCAACTATGTTGCTAATGGCAATTTGGCTGATCTTTTTTTAGATCAGCCAGAATAAGTTTGTGTTTGTCAGATAGTCTTCAAGGCGAGCAATGGCCAGTACTTGTGCGACCGCACCGGCACGTTCTTTGACGTGGTTCAACTCGTGGACGACGCCTCGTCTAGGTATGCCTTTCAAATTCGTTTTTGATCAAAAACTGTCAGACTGTGAAAAAAAGGGAATGAGAATAATCGAGAATATTATTCGAGAAAAGATGGGCAAAATAAACAAGCAAAAAAAAAATTGTAATCGTGTCAGCGCTATTCCAGATGTGTACTATGGGCACCAGTGTTTAACGATGATGGAAGCATCTCGTTCAAGTGAGCTAATTTAATAATTTATTTAATTAGTCAGTTACTTTTTTTGAACAATTGTTGCACTACATGTAATTCTTACCGTTCTAGCATTGTCTCTTCTTATTATTTGTAAAATATTTCTATTATTTCACAATTGAATTCATTCAGACACTACCGAAAGGGCAAGGCTAGATGGCTGAGCGCTCATCGAGAAGACGATTCCGTGGTGACCATGGACGATAAATTGACGTGTGAGAAGTTCTGGCTCGAACCGTGGTGATTCATTGTGTCGATTATGATAAAGTATGAATGTGTTAAAATATTTTCGATATCCGTATTTGCATCCAGACAAATTTGGCAATTAAAGAATACATAATTTATCGTCAATCATTAATCACCACGATTCGAGCCAGAACTTCTCGCACGCCTGATTCTTGTCCACTGTAACTACGCGCGCTGAGCCATCCCTCTCTGTAGCCTCGATCGTACCTGAACAAAGTATTGTATTGATTCAACTACATCGACGGACCTCCGAAACTGCGAACACCCATTACCATGTCAATTTTTCTCGTGATTGAATTCTTACACTGCTGTTCGACCCGTGTGCAAAAAAAATGATTGTGAGAAATAGTTAAATTGAAAAACATCGGAATCAGATAAAATCGTGATCTCACATGAACGACCACGTGCCATCGTCGTTCTTCACCGGTCTCCACAATAGTCCATAATCGTTGGCGTCATCAGTGAGGTCAACAACTCCCAATAAATTATTCGTGTTGTCACGAAGGAATTTGCCATTGCTCGACTTGAACACGACCTACAAAGTCTTTGGTATTTATTATTGAAACACAAAAATGTGTAGGAAAAGCCTTAAGATTACGTGGGAAATCCATAAGAAAATGCCTAAACAGACCCTTGTTTCGGTTTTACGCTCAATCGTCCAACGCGGTTGTTTTCCAATCTTTCCGCCGTTCTTGGTCACAGAATTTGATGGGCAAACGAAACAAGCGGTGTCATTCTGTCCCGAAATGTATCTGAAAGATAGTTTAAAAGATACAATGTACAACCACGTCCAAAGATATTACTGTCTTACGAAAACACAATGATCTGATGTCCAATACGGGGGTACCCCCCACCCCCTCCCTCCCCCAACTGATTCGACTACATCGACGGACCTCCGATACTTCGAGCACCCATTATCATGTCAAAAGTTTTCGTGATACCATGTCAAAAACGGAATAAATATTGAATTGAATTGAACACATTCTATGGTATTTAGGATGTTCTCCGCGAGCGAGGTTTACTAAACCGGATTAGTTTGTCACCTTCCCTACCTTCCTTTGTACGTCCGAAGCATACGCCTGCCACCGTTTTCCAGTAATTCCGCCATCATTTGTTCGTTCTTAGAAAAAATGAATTGAATAAGTATTTTTCCATATCATAAACCTTTTCAGCTTCCGCATTCGTTAGAACTTTATCGTATAAACGACCTGAATTAGATAATGTTCAGATATTTTTCTAAAGCTGTAGCTTCATCGAAATGGTAGCGCCAAGAAATAAGAAAGTTAACCAACCAGAGTCCGGGTATAGACTAGCAATGATTGGGACAACGGCCAAGAGTAGAACGAAAACCCTCATTTTCGTGTACAGTAGCGTTGAAATTCAGCCGTTATATAGCAATGTGTTGTGTTTTTCACGTGGGAACATTATTCTTGCATAATAGTGTTCTAGAAAGTGATTGAAATTGCGAAACAATCGGATTTCAAGCATTTACAGCATTTAATGTCCTATATTTTTTCGGATGCTCACTATTCGGACCCCTATTCTATTATAATAATATTTATCCGCACAAGTTGTGGGGGGGAAGGACTCTGGTGCCTTGTACCGTTGACGAGTAGAGGGACGGGTCAGTTGGGATCTTTGGACTATTCTTTCTTCTTCGGATTCATTCCTTCGCTTGCCGCTGTGACACTTCACAATTGGAGCAAGCTTCGCATGACGTCGGACCGCCTTTCCTCTCTTCTTCCCTTAGACTAGTCGCTACCGAGATCCCGGATCCCGGATGGCCAGTCCTCCTTAGAAGTTCATAAAGAGGACACCTTCGATACCTTCATGGCCGACTTGAAATGTATCCGTCCATCGATTCGAGATCCGTGGCTTGATACCTCCGAAGACTTGCCAGGGAATTGGGAGGGATTCTTGAGTCCGGGGTCAGTAGATGGAAGACGAGAGAGGGGAAAGTCGACTCTCCATCAGAGAGAAATGAAGAGAGTGACCGCTCACTACGACTGACCGAGACAAGAATGATTGTTACTATCTAATGAGCAACGATTAATTTGATAGACTAATTAATTTGATGTATAACCATTTGTTACGCACTAGGACCGTGTCTTATCACAGACAGCAGCGAAGAA
>LS484944.1:0-88016 GCA_900490705.1 Pristionchus arcanus
AGGACGGATGAGTGGCGAGGAAGCTCTGCAAAGGATGAATTTAGATACCGTAATCCTGCAGACCAATCAATAATCTACATTCACAAATTTCAGTGCCACAATTAACCCTCATTTTCGCGCGTAACTCAGCGCAAACTCGACCAATCGAGGCGTACTCAGGCTCAAACGAACCGGTAAGTGTAGTGTCACTAAATTTTGAATGAATTTCATCATCCTTACGCACTATGCCGTCATCCTTAGGCAATAGCTAGTTTTTCACGCGTTTTTGAAGCCGTTTTTGCCGCGTTTTTGCCTTTTTGCCGTTTTTGTTTTCGCATTTTGCGTTTGGCAGCCCGACCTGCGAGTCCCTTGGGGATGACTGGGATAAAACCTTAACACACGACCCGGCGGCATTAGCTTGCGAGCGCAGCGAGCCTGCGAGTCCCTGTTATCGGATCGCCCTCGGCCCCACGAGCCTTTCGCGAGGGACGATGCCAACTCTCCGCGACTGTGAATATTTCATCCCTTTTTTCGGCCTTTGCGAAAGACAAATATTAACTATAAAATACACGACCCGGCTAGTTTTATGCTCAATATGTTTCCAATCAGCTTCTCCTTTTTTCCACTCTTACCTGTATGATCGAGCGCCATGTCGCTTTCTTCTCTCCTCTTCAGTCATCTCCTCATCGAAAAAATAGGAGAGGGCGAAGGGGGAGGAAGACAGAAGATCATCCCTGAAACCATTCTAGGTTACGATAGTAACAACAAACAATAAATATCGTACTTCAATTGTGCAATAATCAATGAGGAGAATATAAAAATTAATTGCGATGTGATCTGAATTGTCGATGATCTCCACTGAATTTCAATACAAAAGATGCTGACGAAACAATCATTCTTAATTTTAATACAAACGTCGCTTATGATACAAAAATTCAGTTACAAAATTGAATTTCAATACAAAAGATGATCACGAAACAATCAAAATAAATTTCACTAAACTAACCAGGCGGATGCTCCAAAAAATTTCGCTACACTAATCAGACGGATGCATTTCTAAAAATGGTTCCCAAAATGCAAAAAACAGAACGAAGCTCGAGAAACGTAAATTCAGTGGGCCCCAAATTAAGATACTCAAAAATATCACAACTTCTATAACAGGAAAGGAAATGAACAGTGATACAATTAACATGGAATGCTTACAAGAATGGAAAATACTAGAGTCGGTGAGAGGCACTTTTTTAGGCACAGAATAGCTTTATGATCAATAGATCAATATGCATTTGAATAAGCTTCTTTATCTCCTCTAACCTGTTTGGGTCGAGCACGATCGCCCGTTCTCTCTCCTCTTCAGTCATCTCCTCATCGGAGGAATTGGAGCGAATAAGGGGAGAGGAGGGTGAGACGGAAGACCATCTCTGAAACCATTAGAGATTACGATAGCAACAACAAATAATATAATATCATATTACAATTGAATAGTCATCTGTGCAGAATTTAACAGTTACAAAAACATGTGCTGAATTTTAAATGATACCCATTGAATTTCAATACAAAAGATGATCACGAAACAATCAAAATAAATTTCACTAAACTAACCAGGCGGATGGACCAGGATGCAAAAAAAACAGAAAGAAGCTCGGGTAAAATAAATTCAGTGGGCACCAAATAGAGATACTCAACATAAATCACAATTTCTATCTCAGCAAACGAAATCAAAGGTGATACAATTGATATTGAATGCTTACAATAATTGAAAATTCTAGAATCGGTGAGAGGAACTTTTTCAGGCACAGAATCAATTTATGAGCTTCCAATCAGCTTTTTATCTCCACTCTTACCTGTTTGGGCCGAGCACCATCGCGTTTTCCTCTTCAGTCATCTCCTCATCGGGGGAATGAGGAAGAGTGGAGGAGGAGGACAACGGAAGACCATGACTGAAACCATTAGACGTTAGCAACAGCAAGCAATAAATGATAATAATAATGTGATTTGAATTTTAGATGATCCCCACTGAATATCAATAAAAAATTGATGGCTCAACATAAATTCAGCGGAAACCCTAATTTAGTAACAACACTAATCAGAAGAATGATTTGTAAAAAAAATTGGTATCCACTGAATTGCAATACAAATGCAGCCCACGAAACACAAATTTAGTGGGTACCATGGTAGTGATGCTCAAAATAAATTTCGCAAATACAATAATCAAGCGAATGCATTTTAAAGATGTTGCCCACTGAATGTCGATGCAAAAAGCAGAAAGATATAAAGAAGATCGGGAAACATAAATTCAGTGGGCACCAAATAAAGACACTCAAAAATCACAACCACTATCACAGGAAACGAAAAGAACGATGATACAATTAATGTGGAATGCTTTCCATAATATTCTTCTAGAATTGGGGAGGCATAGAACCAATTTATGCTGTCCGGTTCCAATCGGTTCCAATACGGTTCCAATCAGCTTCTTTATCTCCACTCTTACCTGCTTGAGTCGAGCCCATTCTCCTCTCCTCTTCAGTCATCTCCTCATCGGAGGACGTCGCCACATCGAGGGAAAACTGAAACAAAGCAAATATAATATATCAATAAATAATTAGATGCAGTACCTCTCATCCCTACCGACTGGTTCCTCCACTCCCAGATGTCTTCTTTGAAGTGAAGGGAAGGAAGGAGGGAAGAGAGGAAGAGGGAGTCGCTCGCATCCCATAACGTCGAGCGAGGGCTGTAGGAGAAATATTTATATCCAAAAAAACCAATAATCACGTACCTAACATTCCTACCGAGTGTCCCCTTTCTCGTTGGGGCTCCTCCGCGGCCAGATTCATTCATCGAAGGAAGGAAGAGAAGAGAGGGCGAGTCCCGCATCCAATCGCATCGAGGGAAGACTGTATTAGTAAAGTAATTGAATCCGAAAAAATCAATAACTGTTTGAGTACCTTTCATTCCTACCGAATGACTCCTCCACCTCCAGATATCCTTGTCAAAGGGAAAAGGTAGAAGAAGGGAGTGAGACGAATTCCACTTCACATTACATCGAGGGAAGACTGCAAGCAGGCAAAAATCATTACAAATCAATAGTTAATATGTATTTTCAGTACCTCTTACTCCTACCGAGTGGCCTTCTTTCACGGGGGCTCCTCCGTAGCCAGGATCCCTCATCGAAGGAAGGAAGGGAAGAGAGGGACGTGGCCCGCGTTCCATCGTGTCGAGGGAAGACTGAAATGGTGTATGTTTATTTATTTTATAAACCAACAATTTCCGCACTACCTCTTATTCCTACCGAGTGCCTCAGATTCCCTCATCGAAGGGAGAAGAAGAGGATGAGACGTCGCTCGCATTCCATCTCGTCGAGAAAGGGCTATAAGGAAGAAAATACTCGCATAAATCAATAAGCGTTCGATAGATACAGCGATCGATAGGCTAGAAGTAAATAAATAAAATAAATCAATGAAGCATTTGATTCATTACCTGCCATTCCTACCGAGCGACTCCTTCACGGCCGGAGTTCCTCATCAAAGGGAAGGAAGAGCAGGCAAGGGGAAGACGGGCGTCGCTCGCGTCTCGTCGCATCCAGTCACGACTGTAATAGAGAACATATACTTTTTTTATATAAACCAACAATCACTGCACTACCTCTCACTCCTGTCGTCTGGCTTCCTCGACGGTATCGTCCCTCTCGCTCTCGTTGCGTCGTTGCGTCGTTGCGTCGCCGGCCCTCGCCTCTCCTCAATGCGTGAAATTAGCATATTTTCAACCCAGGATAACCCGTTAGAATAAAAGAGGCGCGGGCGGGCTTCCACACGAGCTTTCACGGCTATGGCAAAGTGACCAGCACTAGTTCCACTCGCACAGCGAGCAGTTCCCTGTGAAACGGGAACCGCCCAGCCAGAAACCCCATCCACATTACGTGGACTGGATACCGGGGCCGCGACTTAGACATTCTGAGCCTCCTCCGCAGAGGTGAAAGAGCGCCGGGGGTTAAACAAAGCTTTAGTGGCGGCCATTCGCGGGAAGTCGCCATCATTCGTCCGAGTCGTTGATGAGGCCCGTCCTCGCCTTTGGTGGATGCCGGAACCAGCTAGGCGCATCGATCCTGGATAAGTAAATCAAATATATCAGGATGAAATTGAAATTGGCGCGGTGAATAGAGCACGATAAACGGGATAGTTAACAGATTTTAAAAATAACAAATAAAAAGGGACCAAATGCGGCGAGGTGAGAGCAAACGCGATGAAAGGGGCGCAGGTGGGATGAAAGATGACGTGTAGTGGGCGTTGCGTCTCATCACTACACGAAATTGGATCACACTCGCGATACTCTAACGCTCTCGGACGCAAAAGAACAATTCACACCGCGTTCAGGTTGCTAAAGCTAAGATGACAGCTTCTAAATGACGAAAATGAAGCAATTTGACAAATGGAGACACATTATTCTTTCAAGGGGAGCAGCAGGTCAGAGCACTAACGTGGAGCGCTACAAACAACGATAAGACTGATCAATCGCGGAGAAGGGAAGAGGAAAAGGAGGTAGATCAAGGGAGGATGGATGCTTCTCTCTTGTTTGTCAAACAGACAAACGATCGATATGTGCTCTTCCTCACCTTCCGGAATCTTCCTCGTGCACGGTCGTCATGTTATGACTGGCTAGATTCAGGACCGATCCGTGAGTCATCAAGAATACGAGCAACCGGAGAATGAGCAATAGCGACGATAGAGGGCGACGAATAGCTTGCAATTGTCCTACGTGCGCAAAGCAGACTCACGCAAGACAACAATTCACACCGCGTTCAGGTTGCTAAAGCTTATGTGGCAGCTTCTAGATGACGAAAATGATGCACTTTGACAAATCGAGACACAATATTCGTTCAAGGGGGGACGACAGGGCAGAGCACTAACTCAGAGCGAGCGGGCTGCGCGACAAACAACGAGAAGACTGATTAGTGAGGCGGAGGGATGGGGAAGGGAGGTAGATCAAGGGAAGGGCCGAGTCTGTCTAGACAGACGTCTGGCTCCCAGACGATCGATATTCTTCCTCCAATGATTCTTTGATCTTGACTTGACTGGAAGCGGGGATGGGAAGGGAGTTGTCGAGCGATTGTCACGTCATAATTGGGCTCGATCACATTGAAAGATAGAGCGTTAGCCGACTTGGTACGGCATTTTCATTCTTACGCCCTATCGTCAGTCTATGAAACACAAATGCAAGCTGGTTTATACAAAAAATTGCATCAATTCAAGCGAAATTTGATATTGTTCTTACAATGATTATGGTCAAACAGAGGAAGACATTAGCGGGAGAATCGATAACATCTTCTACAGATACAACGATGGGGTGGAATACGGTATCGCCTCCTGAGATATACGGTGTCGGGGCTATCTAGTGGCTACGGTAATAAAGCAAACATTAAAGATCGATCAAAAACGTGGGGCAAATTTTGAAAAATGAGCAAGATAAAACGTCAGTTTTAGGAGGGGAAAGGCATACAACATACACGATGTGTCAGAAACCCACGGATGAATACTGTAAGAAATAACGCACACAGATCTATACAAAATTAGTTGGGCCATAAAACGGAGCCAGTGGATACGGAACGGTTTGAACGACGGTGGGTCCTGCACGGAACTTCTGGGGGTACGGTAGTCGAGTTGCTGCTTGGTAGCAGAAGAGGCAGCGGATGAAGTTAATGACGATGGAGAGGACGATGAGCACGGCAAGCACGACGAGCAGAACGGTCACCCAGTCCTGCAAGGGAGGATCGATAAGTGAAGATATTACCGTAACGTAACCAGATTTGTCGATCGATAATTGGCAATACTACCGTAACTAGGTCAGTTCAATGACAAATCCAATCTGCAGCTTACGTGATATGCATCTCATTGTCAGATATGATTTTTAAAAACTTTGCGGCAAATATTGTCGTCACAGTGCAATCAAGTCAGTTCTTGTCGATACATCGAACCAGTGAAACCTATCTCTCACATGTGGCAAGATACGCTTGGATCAGAACTTGAGTGGCAGAACTCACGGGGTTTGAAACGTCTTCACAATCTATCGAGACACTTCCCTACCATACTTCTCCTTTTCGCTGATCTAATCTTTCCAGCCAATCGATATCTCGCTTTAGCGTATCCCCCGTGTCTAGAGTATGAAGCAGCAAGGCTACTCTTAAGAATCCTAATAAATACGCCTAATGGTTGGCCCACCTCCACCCCTCCCCTACCGTACCTGGAGTCTGAAGCAGCAGTCCTTGGCGAGCTCGTCGCATCACTTGAAGTAGAAGGGCGGGTTGGCCTCGGGGCACACCTGGCCCACGATCGGCACCGGGCACGCGTACGCCGATGACCTGACGCAGAGGGGGGTGATTAGGGTGAATTGGGCGGATTAAGTGATCACTTTGGTTTCAACGTCTTGCGCACATGAGGTAACCTATTTGTTTGCGATGTCTGGACTCAAAATTCCAGCTGCTCAAAAGGACCATTATGCGGTAGAAATAGCGGTGAAATAACGAAATCAGTCTGTTATTTTACTATTTATGAGTTGTTTTTTTTTACATTTTTTCGTTCTGCATTGCAAACTAGCAGAATTGTTAGACCATATCATGATGTTGAGGCAGGAAAAATGGCTGGAACTTTGAGTGGAATTTTGAGGGGGCCAGGGATACAAAGTCTAAACCCGCTTTAAACCCGTCTAACTGATGCGTAAATGTCTCCTTTTTTGACTCACTTATTTTTTCCCTATTTTCCTTCTTAAATGCCCAATCAGTTCACAAACATGCATGAAAAAGTTATGTGACAAAATCCTACGAAAGCGGGGTATGTTTATGAAAAATACCTTGGAAACCGACTAATTCTATGAAAGCGGGGTATGTTTGCGAACATAGGTCAAATACCACTGCCGAAAGGACCTAAGCATACCACATTTTTGGGCCGGGCACACCTCGTAGTAAAAAAGCATACCACGGAAGAAAAACGAGTAAACTGGGGGTTGTTCCGCCGAAGGCGGAACTACCCCCAGTTTACTGGCATATTCACGCTCTAAATATTTATTATTACAGGTAGCCGCACTCTCGGGTCGAGGACCGTAATCGATGGACGCTTTTCCTCTCTTCTCCCGACTTAGCCTAGCCTATTCTACGTCTTGCCTCCGATTGTAATTTGCCTATGAATGAAATAAAGAGTGATTAATGTACATAATCGTTGTAAATGAGTGATAAATATATTATATAAAGTAATTGAATTGTTGTATGACATACATTGCAAGTGGGAGAAGAGAGTAAAGTGATTAAGTGGAGGGAAAAGGAGCAAACAGGGGAATGTCGGTCCTATGTTACCCTGTGGCATTGATACACGAGAATATGAGAAATACAAGAGGGAATAAATAAAGTGAGGAAAGGAATGGAAATTGTGCGTCATTGAAAAGAAAGTTGAGCTGAGCCGGAAACCGTGAATTAGTCACATTCGATGCACACACGCACGTTAATTTTGCCCGTAAATCCTGGGTAAAATCCGCAAATTGCGAATCGTAGGTAACGTGCCTTGTCAACGAAAACCTTAACTGCGGGCTATGTTTTCAAAGTCCAGGTAGTTTTCCACTAGCTTTTTAATGTATGTTCACAAACGTTTATAATCATTAATGGCTTTTTAGCGCCCGTGAACAATGAGCTGTACTATGAAAGTGCCCAAAAATACGACCCTATTGCCAAATTATTATTATGCGGAGAGAAGAGATATAGCCAATCCAACACCTCCATGATAGAGCATAGTCACTATCATTAGAAATTAAGCTGGTTAAGCTCGGTCCTTAGTGCGTAGTCTGCTCACCTTGGGACCCTGACCCCCTGTTCTATAGAAGTGCTATTTGTTTGCGATGTCTAGACTCAAAATTCCAGCCATTTTTCCTGCTTCAACATCATGATATGGTCTAACAATTCTGCTCGCTTGCAATGCAGAACGAAAAAAAGAAAAAAACTCATAAATAGTAAAATAACAGACTGATTTCGTTATTTCACCGTTATATCTACCGTATAATGGTCCTTTTGAGCAGTAGGCACCTCCTACCGTTACCCAATCAGTTCTCGGTGGGACTCATTGGATAGCTGCATCTGCTATCCGCTCGCTCAATCGCCTTTTTCGAACCCGGCGCGCCTAGCTCGCGCCCTCTCAAGTACTCACCGGATAACGAAGGGCTGCATCTTCTTAATCTCCTCGACAAATTCCGAGTCGGCAGCAACGAAGGCGGCCATTGCGAACACGAGCAGAAGGGAGAGACGAGACATCGTGAGAGATGGAGGAGGGACGGGTACTGCAATGGTTGCAATAAAGTAACGGGATCAGGCAAGGAATATTGGCTCGAAAGAGCGCTGAGTGAGAAACGATGACAAGCTTATGTGAATTAGTATGGAGCAGCATACGCGTGCAGAACACTTTCGAAAACGCTTCTAAAGTGTACTGCATTTTTGAGAAGCTATAGATGCGCTACCGACACGATTTAATTAAAATCAAGTACGGAATAACCGATAAATAATTAAATAGACAAGAAACAAAATTTTTAGCACAAATCAACTACAGTACACCTAAAGGAGTGTTTTTTTGAGTTAGAGCGACAAATGTGGCGAACGTAATATTCTATTTTTCATTTTTTATTAATAATTAATTTTTTTTAAAAATATTATCATATCAAAAAATCTTTATAGTAAAGTATCAATAACGTATGTTCATCTAGTAGAATTTGGACTGAGTTTCTTAGCCGAGAGTGCGTGTGATTCCCAATAGAAATAATAAGAAATGCGGGTAATCGTCTCTGTAGCATCTAATTTAACCATTTTTAATGGAAATTCTGTTTCTGTAGACGATGTTTGTAGGGGTTCCAAAGATAGAAATTATTGAAAGCTTGAAATGCACCGAAAAAAAAGAAAGTAAAATAAGGAAAAAATATCAGAAAGTGAAGCTAAAAATAAAGCAAAAGGTTCTGAAGAGAGTGGGATTCGAACCCACGCCTCCGAAGAGACTGGTGCCTTAAACCAGCGCCTTAGACCGCTCGGCCATCTCTCCACACGTACTTCCATCTTGAGAATTCAATGTTATTCTCGCGAAAGCATCTACATGCACGCTCACTTTTTGCTCGTGAAACAAAAATGCGTCATCGTTTGACGTAGGGTTGGCTAAACGATTGCGACATTGCAACGTTGCAACGGCAGGGGGGGAGGGTAGCAACGTTGCTACCTATCAAGGGACTCGTAGCAACGTTGCTACCCCTCTAGGGAAGAGCAGGGATAGGCGAGAGAGCGTGCGAAAATGAGAGGGTCTTCCCTTCTCTCGTTGCAACGTTGCTACGATCGTAGCAACGTTGCTACCCTCCCCCTACCCTCGCCTCTCCGTTGCAACGTTGCTACCTAGGGAATCGCTATTACATCGTTGCAAACGACGAAATGCCAACCCTAGTTTGACGTCGTTGTATTTCTAGTTGAAGACATTCGTGAACAGATTCCCGGAATATTTCCACTTCGTTCTCTCGCTCGGGCACGTATTTTCTCTCCTACCTTTTGTTGGAACGCCCCTTTCTCCTCTTTCTCCTCTCACTTCATCGACAGTCTTTCAACGAAAGACGGCTTCGCTGTCAACAACCTCTGCTTTCCTCTTTTCATGCCTCCGCTTTTGCTTCGCATTCACTTTTCTTTCCATTTTATACTCTTCACAACTGAATTTCATCTTCTCTTTCAGTTTATCCGACCTACTCTCGGATGCAAACATGCACAACAACAACAACAATAATAACTTGACGGTGAGGGAAGACATGATTTACAATTTCTCACGGGACATTTCATGGATAGCATCAACTGTGACATCAACGTCCACATCTAACTGTGCAGCTTCTGTGCGGACGTAGGAATACTGATTCGAGGCCTCCCTGGGGCTAATTCATTCCCGCACTGCCCAACATTGCTCTCCACGAAAAAAACCCCTGGTTTATCTTATCAGAGTAACCGAGCATTCCGTGTCATTTTTGTAATTTGAATGTAATGATAAAGCATTTCAAGCCAAGACATTCACTCGATGTTTATCGGCGACAGGCAATATCGCCAAGGGCAGGCGGGGCTACAGTACTCCCGATCTACCGTAATCGATCGATATCGATTAGAGGGTTACGGTAGTCTCAGTATCGACCCTGACGGAAACGGTCGGCCTGTGTCTGCGTGAAGGATCTGGCTGTAGAGACGTCCTCGATCGATGGGCATTTACTGAAAGGGGGATGGTTACAGTAAGAGTACGGTAAGCATCGATAAACATAGTGACAGTAGGAGCTTCTGATGGGCACAGTATTCGACCGTAATATGGCTACGCTACTACGACGTATTACAGGAAAGTGTGCATTAGGAGAAGAGGATACGGTATTCCACCGTAACCATTACCGTAGGTCCTCCATCGACTGCCACGAGAAGTCGCGCATGCGGCGATTCAGCGACTGCAAAGGTTACGGTATTCAAATAAAATCAGTTATCGATCGACTACCGTACCCAATCTACCGTATACTCACTCTGACTTGCCGGTACGGGTTCACATTCTCGAATGGGCAGGGCAGATTGTGCAGTTCGTGCTGCGACTCGGACGAGAGCGCGTACTTGTTCAGCGCCTGAGATTGATCTTTGATCTTTGGTCTTTGAACTCTAATCGCTCATCGCCTGATCGCTACAGTATCCCCTACCGTACCCTACCCTACCGTATACCTTGGTGGGCGTAGTCGGGTGCAGCTGCACCTCCTGCTGCTGCAGTTGCTGCATCAGCTGCGGTGGAAGGGGGCGGGGCGCCGAGTCGAGCGCAAACTGATCCGGCAGAAGGCGCACATCCATCACAGACTCGCGCGTGAGCGCACGCTTGTTCTGCGTCTGCAATTTGATCTTTGATCTTTGATCTCTGATCTCTCCTTTGATCTCACCGCATCGTCCAGATCGATGCTGCACTCGGCGTTCATGAACTGCTCGAGCGCCGTGGGCTGCAAAGAAAGTCAGTCATCAATAGCACCGATACCGTAATCCCTGATGGAGCGGACAGGATACCGTACCTGGTACTCGCTGGCGATCGAGTGGTTGCTGCCGTAGCTGGAGAGGGCGCGAGACGGCGTCACCGGGCCTCGACGACCGCCTGGAAGAGGGTACGGTACTCAATCGATACTAAAAGCTGGCTACAGTAATCCCGGCTACCGTACCTCCTCCTGCGCGTGAGAAGGGGTCGGGCAGTGCGCGAATGTCGCACGCCGACTGCGATGACCACGCATTCTTGTTGACCGTCTGGAATAGGGGAGGGGATTACGGTAGTCCGACTGGGTCAGATCCCATACCGCCGAGAGAGGCGGCAGCACTTGAAAGGTGCGTGCGATGCCCGAGTCGTTCTGAAGGTTACGGTAGTGTACGGTAGTCCGGCCGGGTCAGCCTACCGATTGCAGCGAGTAGGACGAGTAGTTCGAGCAGAGAGACGTGTTCGAGAGCGACGAGCGAGGAGTCTGCAGTTATCGATTGGATACCGTATACGGGGTACGGTAGGTCAGATCAGTTATCGATCGACTACCGTATCCTACCGTATACCTGTGCGGGGTAGACGAAGTCGGGGAGGGCGCGTAGATCCGCCTGAGAACGCGACGAGAACGCACGCTTGTTCTGCGTCTGGAGAAGGAGTACGGTAGGTTCGGTGGGTCAGATGGATTACGGTATTCAGGTTCAGTGTGTCAGATCATTTTCCCACAAATGCAAGTTGGCAATCGGTCCTCTTCGGTACCGCAAACCACTTGGATACCGTATCCGGTCGGCATCTTCTGTTCGATACCGTACCCCTCCATTACCGTACCTCTTCGTTGTTCATGAAGGGGTCGGGCATCGCGTGAATGTTGTAGAGCGAGCGGCGCGAGAACAGCTTCTTATTGTGCGTCTGAAATGGGTTGCGGTAGATCGGTACGTACTGTAGATCGGTATCTCGAATACCGTAATCACGCGTACACACACCAAGGATCGATATCGGTGTACGGTAGGTCGATACCGTACCCCTCTGGACTACGGTAATCCTACAGTATACCTCATAGTCACGGGCGAACGCGTCGGGCAGCGCGCTGAGGTCATAGTGAGAGGCGGACGAGAACGCACGCTTGTTTAGAGTCTGGAATACGGTAGGATTACGGTAGGTCGGGTTACGGTAGGTCGGGTTACGGTAGACGATTTACCGTACCATTTCATCGAAAGGCACAGCAAAGACGCGTGAGTCGCGTGCACGGTACGCGCGGGCGTACGGGTTCTTGCTGAAATGGGGTACGGTAAGGTACGGTATCGATTGGGTTCGGGCTCGGGGTCCTGGCACGAAAACGATAGGGGTACGGTAGGTCAGGCACGATAACTGGGCGAGAAGAGGAACCCACCAATCGGACATGGTCACTGTGTAGAGAATGAAGAAATGAAGGAGGGGAGGGCCTTTTATAGGGATAGGACAAGGGGATTAGGAGGGAGGAGAAGGGGTATTGTTGAAATGGGGAATAGGGAAATGAGGTGATTAGGGAAATTATCAATGTTGAAAATATCTTCTTTGTCAATGGGCACTTATCACTTCGTTTTTCCGGTCGTACCGTTGACGTGATAACCTATATTTTAACTACATTCTCGATTTAGAGTTACTGGTTTATCGTTGGCACACAACGAATGTTTTTATACAATTGAAGAATGGTGCGGAGGAACAGCATTCTTATCCTCTTCAAATGTATTAGATTTTCACCGATTACTATCTAATTCTTTGCATAGTTTGTGTAAGTATCACAATTGAAAATAACATCTTTGACAAAGATTCACTAGCACATTACCCCTGTTGCTCTAGTTATTTCGGTGTGTTCAGTCCTCAGCGACCAGGGACGATCCCCTGCATTCCTCAAAAATCCCTCGCAGTTCACTACGAATCTCTGTCCATCCTACTTGCGCTCTCCATTTCGCACACTCTTCAATTCGATTAGTGACAACAGTTGCTGGATAGAGGGCAAGTGGGCGGATTGGAGAAGAGACATGAAAGAAGAACAGAGGGGGGATTACACTAGGGATGACCAGTCAATTCCAATTCTCAAGTACTTGGGTGAGCGGGCAAGAGAGACGCCACTCTCTCGTCTGGAATTGACAGACAGTGAGAGTGAGTATGCAAAAGACCCAAGTACTTGGGTGGAGAATCAAGTACTTGACTGTTTCTGCGCAGTTTTTCGATTCTTTCTAGATTTTCTCGATGATAATTGTGTTCTATGCAATCTCGTCAATGTTAGATCGATTCTCAGCAAGATTGACTACATTTCAAGTGCTAACTTAATGTTAGAGGAAGGAATCTAGACGGAATCTATAGTAGTGATTATATCCCCCTTGGTCTGAATCAAATTTTTTTGCCTTTTATCGGTATCGCATCTTTGAAACTAGATACGGGTCAAAAACATGCGTGCAATGCACACCAGAGGAGTCTCCGAAAGCATGACGAGATAAAAGTGGGCGGAGCCTATTTCGAGCTTCCATGGCGATGTTCATTTCCCAAAATTCAATGGCGAGAGCTTCGCCGAGTCGTGAGAGACAATTCCCAATATAAATCAGGGCAGTTCTAGGTTGCGTGCGTGATATGCACGACGGGTTAGAAACAGCGAGGCGAGGAGGGGAGAGGCGAAGGATGGAGGGAGCGCGAAGAAGGAGGCGCGCGCACGTCCTGAGATCCTTGAAAAACTTGTGCAAATCGGAGAAACATCCGATTCTTATGTTGTGATGCGATGCGTAGCTTTAATACATATTTCCACAGAAAAAATTGAGAAAAATTTTTTAAAAAATAGTCAAGTACTTGATTCGCCACCCAAGTACTTGGGTCTTTCTCCCCTCTCCTCAAGTACTTGAATCGATTTGCATCGCCGATTCTCAATTTCGCTCGGAATTGAATGAGAGGGAGGGGAGAGGGGAGAAAGAGGCAAGGAATTGAGAATTGAATTGACATCCCTAGATTACACCGCCCATTGGTCTGATTGAAGACTCTTCTTTGCCTTCTCATTTCGCCATTTTTTTAGTTCTGGGTGTACCCGTTTCATGACTCTTAGTCCATCCTTTAATATTGTCCGTCTTTTCCAGTAAAAGTTTGCTTATTGTTTCTCTCTTTTCAGTTTTTCCGATCTACACTCGGAAATGGCCTTCTGTTTGAAGGAAATGAAGAAATGAAGAAGGAAATGAAGAAAAGTGAGAAAAGTGAGTGTGATTTTATTATTGTTTTAAAAAAGCAATTTTGTTCCACGTAGCGACGTTTATTCCAACAAATTCTTCAAAACGGGTTGTAGAGAATGGTCACTTATCCCTGTTTTCAAGAAAAACAGCAAAAAAAAATATCATAAGAAACCTTCCGCATTGTTAGGATGTGAGTAGTGAGGATGAAGGTGTCAGTGATGACCAAATTTAATAACTCAAAGTGAAACAATCATTTTAGATGTAAATGTAATTCGTTCAGGATACTACGCGAACTGAGATCTTGGCGGATGTACTCTACATCTGAGGCTTTGGAGAGAACCTAGAGTAAATTGGGGGGACTTCGCACACCCAATGTGACCGGACAATTTAATTTGTAATGCAATGTCAATAAAGTGTAAATGTAGACCCAAGTCGCATATCAGGGCACAGTGCAGAAGTACAACAGAGACGTGAAATAAATTGTCGTTTCAGAATGATATTTTAGAAGGAATGGTCTATCCTATTGGTGAACAGCAAATAAGCAGTATTTTGATTCTGCAATGGTTGTCACACAGTTAGTCCATTTCTATCATGAAGCACCTTTCCCCTTCAAATTCGGCTCAATGTGTCAGTTCGGTGCAAATAAGATTGACCATTTTACTTGAGTAGGTTAGGTAAGAGCTTTATCAATTATTAGTCCAAAAAGAATCCTACGAGTAAGCAAATGGGGCCACGATACAATGCGGAGACATACTAAATAGAGGAATTCGGGGTGTCCCAACAAATTAATTGTATCCGAGGGAGGGCCACGACGGCAACTCGAGAGGCATTGATATGCGATATATCACCACAACGTGAAAACGAAAGCAATAAATATCGATTCGGAGGCTCAATCGAAAGAAATAAGGGCGAGTATCCAATAGAAAAAAAAAGAAGGCGGGCTATGCTATCGATGACTATCTCAGGATCTACGGTCTAGACACAAATCGGCTGTTTACATACAAATCTGAATGCAGAAATTACGTAAATTCCTGGCAAGCGGAATAATACGGGTTGGTTGTTTGTTTTGTACAAGAATTGTAATGCTCAAACTAATACTAGCAGAACGAGAAAAGATTACACCACAACGTAAAATCGGCAACTAGGTATCATGGTAATATCGAGTGAGGTGATGGGGGCAACTTTACGACGAATGGATCAGCGGGGGGGAAGGTCGTGCAGCTTACGCGTCCCCTGCAGCCAGTCGGTGTCGCTGTGAGGAGGGAGAGGGCGTACGGCACACGGTCGCAGCCGCTCCAGAGTCGTTCTCTTGCTCCGTTGGCTCCTGCGAAGTTATTGGTCCTGGTTAATATTTTTTTTGTCACTTTTTGCAACATTTTTATGCTCCAGTATACCTTATGCCCATTTGATAACGTCGCGAGCAGAGTAAATTACGTAAAAGTAACAATTTAACCTAATTTCACACCTGCTCGTCGTCCAGTATGGAGAAGTCGAGCTTGCGTGCCCGTGGCGAGTCGAGCGTGCGCAGGGCCGATCGACGGAACTGACGAGTGCTCGCGGAGAGGGAAGCGCTGCAAGCAAAGCTCAAATACCGCTCCCGAAAGGACCTATACAAAAATTTGGGAAAGAATGCCACCATTCCACGAAATCAGTGTAGATTACACAAAACCTAGCCTCTTCACGCCCAAAAATTTGGAAATTTAGTAAAAGCACACCACATTCTGAGTATTATCACCTGAGTATTTGACCCCTGGCTGCAAGAGATGGTATTCAGAAGATTGCACACAGATCATGGAACTATTACCATGCGGAAGAATATCAAGAATACAGAATAATACTTACGTATCACTTAATTCTTGCACTGAAATTACTGCACTTATAAGCTCGTTTTCCCATGATTATAATGATTATAATGAAATTTTATTACTATTGCAGCATGTTTAGCTCGGGACATGGTGAGTGATACGTAACATAAACTTCCTACTATCAAAGTATCTCACCTCATCGGGGTCTTGGGCGTCTTCGGTTCCCTTCTCCTGTTGTCTCCCCTGTCCGCTCCCTCATCGCTGTCGCTGTCCAGCTGCAGTCGTGCGACCAGCTGCGGCTGCTGCGGCTGCTGCTTCGCAGCAGCAGCATCGCGCATCGTGGATGCGGCCGTACGACGCTGCAAAAATGAGCTCATTTCAGAGGAATACTCATGTTAAAGCTAAAGTTGCTTCCACAATCAAGGCGATTTTATAGTTGTCATGAGACAATCACACCCGGTGGGGTACACAGGTAAGGCCCTCATGAAACTCAAAATGTGCTGTTCTTTTCCGAATTTTAAAAAAATTTTGGACCCAGCCTAGCTCACATGCAAATTTCCTTCTCAAAAATGTCAACCAGGCTATAGCAACTCCTCTATTTGCGCGCATTCTCTGGCAATAAATGTATCAAGAGAACCGCTATTGCCTCAACTGTAATGAATTATTGTACTCCTGTTCCATTCTAATACTATTTTTACTTTGTTTCACCGTTATTTCATCGAAATAGCATAAATAAATATTGTCAAATATAAACTAACACGTCCAATAACAGGCGCGGACGCCGCTCCTCCCTCGTGCACGAACAGTGGAGAAGCAGGCGAGGCGAAACTGTGAGGGGAAATATATAATATCAGAAATGACAAAAACAATTTTAATAATAATAATAATTTATATAGAAAAAAATCGTTGAAAACTGCCAAATTGAATACATGCCCGTTTTTTTTTGGGAAATTCACATGTGAACGTCATTTGTTTTTTTAAATAATGGGTTATTTTTGATAGGTTTCACACAAGCATACTCTTTCAATGAATTTGTTGTCTAACTTTATCATGTATGGTTAATTACTTCATTGAATAGGGGGTGAAACAAATACCTGGTCGGGCTGGCGCATCTTTCCTCCCTCAATCGCTGTCTCTCCCTTCGCTCGCGGTTTGCGTCGTACTCCCTACAACAATTCGCATATTCGCAATTGTACATTCATTTTCGTTTCTTTGAATTGCTCTGTTTTTCACTGTAGTAAATTTTGAATAATTTATATAGCCAAACACTCCGAGACGTACTTGAATGAATACCAATATATATCCCGTAAATCAAGGCACTTTTGGCATGGTTGACAAAGGATATTCTTATGGGCAAGAACGGCTGAAACATACGCATACCTGAGCGTGGCAGCTCCTTGCGACGGCCCCTCCCTAACTCCGCTCTCTCTATCCCGGCGCGTCTAGCACACACTCTCTAATAGATCTATGTTACATACTTGAATGGCGACAGACTGGGCTGCAGCAGGAGCGGCGAAGCACCAGAGTAGAACTGGTCCGTGATGCAGCGAGCGGACTTCAGCTTGTAATGCGGGTCTTCTGAATAAGTGCATTAGGTAGGAAGAATGAGAACATTCGGATGACGAATTATATTAGAACAATCAAACATTGTGGAATTTGAAGCATTTTGTCGGCATATTATCAGTCCAAAAGCGGAAGAACTAAAATGATTGGCCCTCATCAACTATCTTACCATACGGAAAGGCATAAAAAAATTCCACTACGTATATCATGCCCATTTGATGAGTAAAGACGCCACCGTGATGACCGTGATGACCAATAAGGCTACGGACCTCCACCAAACTCTATCGAAGTCCTCTAGTCAGTAATTGTAATTGAATCGGACACGTACCCTCCTCATCGGAGAAGCTCGAGTCGTAATCGATCGGAGAGGACGTCTCGAAGTTGCGCTGACGCTTCTGGTCGGGCGTCGACGTCATCTGAATATATTGAGTTTTTTTTTAAAGTTTACCATTCACGAGCCAATTGTAAGGGCTTAATTTTACATTCAATATTGATCAGCAAGCAAAAATCCTACCTCCGCAACATCCGGAGCAGGTCTTGTCCTCTTCCTCCTCGCATTCGCCAACATCTCTCCAAGCCTGAACAGAATTATTAACAGGTCTTAGATAATGTTTTAATTGAAAGTAATCTCGAAAACAGACCATGTTTTGGCTATTTCAAAACAAAAACAATCGATAATGCCAACCTGTGAATGGGCGAGGTGATCAGTCGCCACAACAGACACGCCCACGTGGACAGGAAGGTGAAGCGGATCGACATGATCGAGACCTGTATTGGAAAAATGATACACCTCCACTCAAATGAAAAATTAGAGAAAATACTCCCGATCAACAAAAACGGAGGAAATTATCTGAAACCTAACCACTTCAAGTACAATAGCCTTCAAAAAATTTAATAGCATGCCACATCTTGGGTCCCTTGTCCTAATTGTAAGTATTTGACCCCTGAACGCAAATTGTGTCTACTTCTCAAGGCGTGCTAATTTGTTCAGCACAACAATTAATGTCGGTTCTCATCCAGCATGATATCATCCGACCATTACTACTCTCACAACCGTACCATCTGACTAATCTCCGCGGTCGAGCTCCGCTTGAGGAAGGGCCAGTACACGGCGGGATCGTTGATGAGATCCTTGGTGGTCGGACGTCGCTCCGGGACCGGATCGATCATCCACAGGATCAGACGACGCATGTCCGGATCGAGGACTGAAATTTTTCTATGAAAAAGTTCTCAAAATTTAATAAAAGAAAAAAAGTATGTAGAAGCGTATAATTTGTATTCATTACAGTTGCTCGATGTATCAGAATAAAATAAGCTCATCGTCAGATCAGCCATGGACAGGCATTGTTGTTGATGTGTATTCGTTTCCGTTTCTAGTTTTAAATGTAAATGAAACATCGAATTGTGCCAACTATTATCAACAAAGACGCCCGTGTATGATATTCGAGAGCTCAATCACGTACTGGTCAGGAATCGCTCGGGCACCCGACGGCTCCTCAACGCGTGCCAATTCTCTCCCGTTGTCGGCAAGTCAAGATTCGTGGAAACCTAAAAGGATAAGTTGAAAGCAACAACAATAACAATAATAACAACAACAACTCACCTCCAGTATGCTCATGCCTATACTGAAGATATCGGCAGCTTGGGTGGGCGGGTTGTTGAGCACCTCGGGCGCGAGATACTTGCTGTCACCCTCTTCCACTGTCGCCATGTGGTCCTGAAGAAGTAAGTTCATACATTTTCATTGCCGAAAATATATAGTGGTCAGACACTAATAGCAGAGGTCTAATGGCCTAAAATCAGATTTTTAGCGGATATATTGTGGTCAGACGACAGATTCCATTGAATATATAGTGGCCTGATTACCTGCCTGGTAGTTATGAAAATGTATGAGTAAGTTACTCGATTCAGACTTGAAAAGGGTAGGTGAAAAAATCCTTGAAAACGATGTGTTTATGAAAAATCCATCAAAAATTGACTAAAAACATGTAAAGGATAAGTTCATCAGTCTTTTCTACCAAACCCGGGCGTTTTCGAATTTCAGGTAGCTTTCAGCAACCTTCTTCAATAATTACGCAACCACAAATTAGCGATCAAACGAGGTGGATCCGAAAACGGGAGGAAAACGAACATGTTTGAGGTCGAACATCAGTCCAAAGTCGCCGAGTTTGCACACTTTCTTATCGGTTAGGAAGATGTTCTCGGGTTTGATGTCGAGATGGATGAGGTCCTTTGAGTGGAGATAGTCTGTTGCCTGCAATCAATCATCTTCGAACAGTACTTTGAGGTGGGTGATTCTCTAACATAAAATATCTTTTAAAACACAATCCAAGTAGGTATAACGTAAACGCACATTTATGACATCATAGAAGATATCCCAGATCTCATTCTTCGGAGGGGCATCGTATTTACAGATATCAGCGAGCGAGGCTGTGCAGAGTTCAGTCTGAAATGCATCATATATAATTCCCATAGGAGCCCAGTCACGCATTTTCACTACTAGTAAAATGGCTTAAAAATCGATAACATTTGGTGGTCTGATAACCCGGCCGGAAACATGTAAGGTGATCCTACTACTCTCACCTGAATGTACAATCGTCCACGTTCCTCCCACGCTCGATGGAAATAGACGAGATTCGGATGGGGTGTGAGCTCCTCGTGCTTTTGGACCTGTGCAAATTTATGTTCCAATTAATTTAATTTTATCAGATTTAAAAAAATACGATATAAAAAGAAAATTGTGTTGAATAAATCTTTTCGTATCCTTTTTGGTCTAACGGTAAAAAAGGTACGATTTTATTAAGTTGAATATGTCTAGTTGTACATTAAGATTAAATACAGTGAAAGTGTCAAATGAAGTTGTGTAAAAGAGGCAAAACTCACTTCTCTGAGCTTGAGCGCTCTGTCGGAGGTGGATCTGTACGGTTCGATCGCTCGTTTTACTGCATACAATTTGTCGTCCTCTCGGCATTTTGCCTAAACAGAAAATATTATTGCATGATCCCAATATAAAATCGATTAACGAGAGCTCAATAAAGATAAGGTCGTAAATGCAAGAGGCAACGCCTAATCAGTAGTCGTAAGACGCATTACTCACCTGGAAGACCTCTCCGAAAGAGCCTTCGCCTAGTTTCGTTTGGATGATGAAACACTGCTCAAAGTATGTGGCACGCTTCGAGATGTCGTAGTGCTCCGACTCGATTGGTACTGAATACAACAAATAAATTACTGATTTCAAATTAATATTAAAGTAGCAAAAACATACATGAAATGTTAGGTGATAAAATCCTTCGAAAGCGGGATATGTTTGTGAAAAAAACTTGGAAACCGACTTATTTTATGAAAGCGGGGTACGTTTGCGAATCGTAGGCTACATGCCTTGTTAACGCAAACCTCGAAAGCGGGCTATGTTTTCAACTTCCAGGTAGTTTTCGACTAGCTTTTCCATGTATGAGCAAAAAATGGCACCTGATATACACTCGTGATCCGTCTTGCAATAGGCACTGTCGCTCTTCTCCACTTCGACTGGGCTGGGCTGTAAAGGAATCGTCGTGATGTTTGATAAACTTGCACCGATACTACAATAAGTAGGATAACGGGTTGCGATTTGAATAGGTTACAAGTATGTGCTAAACGATATCCGACTACAAGAACCATCAACTCATTGCTGCTACTTTACGCATATCATTTTCATTTTTCCATATAAATACTATCATAACTAACCGAATTTGGCGTATTAGGCGGGGTGTGGAATATGATTTCGTGCGCGTGCGGCGCCACTCGATGCTTTAGTCGCTGCACGACCGGGGCGGAGCGAACGACGCGTGAGAAGAATCGCTCATCCGAGCCAAATCTCGACTTCTGGCACGACTCCATCTGCAAATTTATCGTAACTTGTGACGTGTATCCGACATTTTACTTGTAAACAGCTGTGTTTCAAGCAGTTTGAGCCCTTTTTCCCGTGCGAATGCATCAATTAAATTAAAACATGGCAAAAACCAGGATTTTCAAAGGCACCAGCTGGACCAGAAATTGTCCCTACAGGCTCGAACGCGCATTATTAAGTTATTTAGGAACAAATATTGTAATGGAGTACAAGCTACATGACAAATATCATGATGAAACTACTACTGAAGTTTGATTTTCCTTTAAAATACTTACCCGTTCGCGCTTGGTCGAAAGTGGCTCCACAGTTAGCTGCTGCCTGTTTTCCGGCGAAGCCATAGGATAATCCGGCAATCGCGCAGACTCTGTGCTGCTTAATGAGATGTTCATTCTGAAAACAAAAGTTTGCAAGGTGCAATGGATAATTCACGCGATTACGATTCAAATTTCAAATATATATGTTGAGCGAGGGCAACGTTTTGATGTTCTAAACATTGCGCGTCGAACCATATCATTTTTATATATAAACACACTACGAAAAGTACGATAAATCAATAAATAATGATTTGATTTGAAGAACCCGCGTCATCCCCGCGCGCGCGCTTTTCAAACCTGAATTTTTGTCACTGTGTTTACCGCGATGTGCTGTGTAATTTCTCTTCTAAATTCGAGCTGCGGAATTCATTGTCCTTGTGTTTCGTCACTGTTTTAGCTAATTAACGCTATTAATTGACTCATTGTTCATTTTGTTTCATTACACCCACCCACTTATGACCTTCGCAATCGTCCTAGACATTCCCTGTTCTTATTCCTGGTCCTTTGTCCTTGTCAAATGATGTAATGTGTTCAAACAATAGCATGTATGGGGGTTGCAAGCGTTTTTATCAGGTCTTGCTCTCTTTTGCGATAATAAGTTATGAATAGACACTGTTGTCCGCTTAAGATCTGCGGTCGGGGCAGGGGCAGTAGTTGGCATCGGCGCCATGGGCTCCGTTCTCTCCATTCTCTCCGTGCTCTCCGTCGCAACCGGCCTTTCCGGGGAATCCCTTGGGTCCCTGAGGTCCGGGCTGTCCGGGGGTTCCGTCGCGTCCGGGCTCTCCAGCCTTGCCGGGCTGTCCATCGGGTCCAGGCCATCCGGTGGGTCCGACGGGTCCGGGTGCTCCGGGGTAGGCAACGATGCCATCCTGTCCAGCCTCTCCGGGGAATCCATCGAATCCAGCATCTCCGGGCTTGCCAGTGTTGCCCTCCTCTCCGGGTGCTCCCTGGTCTCCGTCCTTGCCGGCGGGTCCCATCTCTCCTGCGGCTCCGGGGAATCCGATGGTTCCCTCGGGTCCGAGGGGTCCGGGAGGTCCAGGAGGGCCGGGAGGGCACTGCACGCATCCTCCGGGCTGGTCGAAAGTGGCGGCGAGCGAGACTCCCGAGGCTCCGGGGCGTCCGTGGGCTCCAGGGGCACCGTTCTCTCCGCGAGCTCCGGGCGATCCAGGAGGTCCGGGAGGTCCAGCGGGGCATCCACGGTTGCGCTCGTGGCAGTTGCAGGTGGAGCCACCAGCGGAACGCTTCTCTGTAATGATTCAATTATTATTGCTGATATTTTACTGGTATGTTGTCATCCTATATGAGTAGAAATGGTACTTACGACGGGCGAAGAGAGAGGCGAAGTTGGGAGGGGCTTCGGAGTTGCCGTTGGGGTTGACGTGGAGGGCGAGGATGCGCACCCAGGTGTCGTCAGCGACCACGCGGAATTCGCCCATACCGCCCATGATCTGGAATTAGATTGTAATTTTATTGTTGTAAAGTCATTTCCAATTGAGTCCTTGCCATTGCGGCCGCAAGTGAAAGGACGCGCCGCTTTCTTCAAAAACTTGCTATGCGAATTTGGATGCGCAGCAGCGGCGAAAGCTCTTTTGTCTCAGATTATCCCGGATAGAACGGGTTTTGGCGGCGCATTCCTAGACTTCGATTATTGTGTTATTATTCCCCTTTATTTTGTCAAAAAAATTGATACTTGGAAATGCTACTTAACTAGATATAGAAAGTAGGCGCTAACTACCTAATCGATGATTGGGAAAGCTACCGTACTAGTGAGCCCTGATCGGAATAGCTGCCCTACCCTAATCGATAACTGGATAGGCTACCGTACCTCGTCGTGCATGTTGTCGATGTCGGAGACGATACGGCCGACGGCAATCAGAGCCGCGAGAGTGGAGACGAGAGCGACAACACCACCGAATTGAAGGGCGAGGCCCATGATGCTACTGGAAATCAGGGAGGGTTACGGTAGCCAGGGAGGGATACGGTAGATAGATGCAGGGTAGAAGGCTACAAAATTGGGGTAATGATATTCATGAAGAGTATGGTAGGTTTTCAATGGGTAGAATGCTGCCAAACAATGAGCGGGTTACGGTAGGAGTGTTTAGAAGAATGCAATGGAAGGTGGAGAAGGAGGAATAGAACAAAGGAAGGTGAGTGTGGTTGAGGGATGAGGCGGTCGGGTTTTATAGGGACGGCAGGGGCGGGGTAAGCAATCCTGGATGGGAAAAAGAAAAAGGGCGAACCTGATCCGGCGTATCGTTGAGAGAGACAAAGCGGGTAAAAGTGAGAGGTGAATGGTCTGTTTCTCTCATTTTGTAATTCTCTATCGTTTCTCTCACTGACAAAAGATGAGACAAAATGGAGAGTCATAAGTGAGAGGGTGCCGGACAGGAAAGATGCGACCGAGATAGTGCTAAATGAGTGGAGAGAACTCTGCCGGAGGACAGGGTCTATAGCCTTGAAGATGCTTTCGCTGAGGGAACGTAGGAGTAATGATCTGTCCCTCTCACTTGTTCCTTCTCTATTGTTTCTCTGACCTATGAAATGAAAGGTAGTTCCGCAATACAGCCGACCTATTGTGTGCAGCACGCGATCGAGTATCGATTAATAGAAACACATGGCATATTTTAATAATTAAAATTCAGAGATGTCATCGGATAAAGCGCCGCAGCAACAAGATAAATTCGATCGGGTGAGCATTATTCAGTATTTACTCTACAGCCTCTCGATTTTAAGTAACTGCAATTCTTGAAATTAGTGTTAGGTATTGTTACTCTGGAGATTAGTAGGCTTTCATTAAAATCGTTCATATTTCTCGGGTCTTTACTTTACGAGATGGATCGCTCCTCATTAAGATCTCGATAGGGATAGCGAGATAGGTGAGAGGGAGAGAGGGAAGACAGGTTGCACCCCTCCCCCCTCCTCGGCCTTTAGCCATTCCTTTTTTTTTGGGTAAATACCCGTTCGATATCCGCCCGTATCTGTGTCGATATCCCAAACAATTTGTTTGCATTAAAAAGTCATAAATTTGAATGAGATCGAACAGTATTGGCACTGATGGGCTAGAAAAGGTGACAAGTATAAAATTGCGGATGCCCGCATAGCCACTGGTGAGACACCTCCTTTTCTAAACCGCGACATATATCTTTTTGCGGATGTGCGAAGGAATTCTCTGAGCCTATTTTGCGGATGCCCCCAGCTAGCCACCTTTCGAGCTCACCAGTGAGTATTGGAATGACAATATTTCTTTTTGCAGCACTCACATCTGAAAAAAACGGATATAACGCCGATTTATGATAGTTACAGTTTAAAATAAATCTTTAACTCATGTTAAATTTCACATTTTAATAATGGTTAACCCTTCAGGTGGGATATCTCACCGAGGAGCAGTTCTGGGAGCCAATTCAGGACAAATACGTGTCGGAGCTGGCGACGCTGACGCCCGAAGAAGTGTTCCCATCGCCCAATCCGGGTAAGTATTTAGTTTATTGTGGTGTAACGGACGAGATTATGACCATGTTGTTCTGCATGAGTATTTGAGCTTTCTCAATGGGAGTCAACGAAAGAGGTATGCAATTTGGAAAGCCTCTGGAGTCACTAGGATGATTTCAATAATGATATTTCTAGGTCCCTCGAATCCGGACGGTTCGGTCAACTTCGAGTGCCACTGCGTGGGGCATCTGGTGGCGTCACCGTGCGGATGGGAGTTCCGGGAGGCCATCTCGTGTCAGAAGGTACGCTAAGAGGAGGAGAACAGAAGGGAGAAGGCAATATGAAATGGTTTAGCGTCAACATCTTTATAAAGCATACAGGCATGAAATATACTACGAAAATAATCGTCCATGTCTTTGAAAGCGTCGGACAAATGTAATTGATTTAAAACAAGTATTCTCGTCTTTTAGTTTTGCCCTTTTTTCTGAAAGAACCCATTGTGAATTGAAAGAGATGGACACATCATCGATCCTTAAATTATTGTTGTAGGCGGCGACAAATGATGAGGACGACGGCCGATGCGCCGAGCAGTTGATGCGATTCATGGACTGCGCCATCCGGACGCAGTGCTTCAAGAGTGAGCAGTTTATTGTTGAGCAACTTTCATAATACCATGGTGTACCCTTCTCCCGGTCGGGAACCACTGTACGTAGCACTATTATATCCTTAATATTAAATAAACATGAAAAAGCGAATTCCAGTGTGTATTTGATTAATTAACTGAATTTATGAATTTATGAGTGAATTTGACTTGCAAAAACCTTATGAGTATTGCTTCTGCGTAAAGGAAGGGGCATATATTCGATGGCATCAATATCGAACTTCTAGCAGTAATATCCATAAATTTATAATCAATTTCAGAAAACAAGGACACTGAGGACAAGGATGAGAGCAAGGAGGAGTAATCACCAACGATTTTGCTACGTTCCGTTTGTAGTTTGTAGTTTTCCCTATCGTAAGACGTAGGCGTTTCTTGTCACAATTCTTTTGTTTTTGTTATGACTTATAAATATTATTTTATTAGTCAACGAGTTGCACAATGAAAACACAAGATTTGGTGGCGGGTCACTGATGGATATGAATTGTGAGGTGTAAAATTATGCCAAGCTACAGGTGGTGGGCATCCACCGGGCAATTAGAGATCACATTGCGATTATCTAGTATGATTTTGTCTCGCAGACTAACAGGTTACTAGAGGTCGAGATACGGGCCGCAGTCTCTACGTTCTCCAAAGAAGAGACGACGACCCGTAGTTCAAGCTCTAATGTTTACGACAGTATGGCACAACCGTATGGATCCGAGCCGATTATATGAGCATTCTGTGCAGATCTCATGTAATGAAACACCGTTTGGAAAGCGCATTCAAGGAAAGTTAAACATTTGATTCAGAAGCAACAAAAATAAGTAGTCTATCACATGTCGAGAGAATAATTTAAAAAAGTTATTTCACTGGGGAAGAAGTTGAATCATCATTCGTCTACTACTTTGATGTCGTCCAATTGGCCACCAGTTGAGTATTGAGATCTGCAAGCGTCGAAGGTTATTTTTTAATTGATAAATGAGTATTGATTACCGTGCAGTATTATACAAATCGAGTGTCTCAGTCGATGGGGAAACCTCGCCTAGCGGTGGAACTGTTGGTGATCTTGAAGAAAGGATTAGCATCGTGGCTTTTTGGATTTTTACATCTGGTGGCAAATGAAGTGAGAATCGAAAGTTATGTTATTACAGTGTTTAGTATCGTGAGATTATTTTCCATTCCACTCGTATCTGACCTTTGACGAACGTTCGAGGTGGCGGAGAAGGGAAGAGGCCGGGAGGAGGCGGTAGATCAAGCGTCCTCCTCCCCCCTTCCTTCCTCCCTCCTCTCTCCTAGACAATCAATAGGTCGCTAAACAGCACATCTCATTTGCTGAGCATTTCAAACGCACGATATATATCTCTTAACGATAAATTCGCTAGATGATCATTCTTAAAATTCTTCTTTCTCAACTGAGCGCTGCTAGAGCCTTGTTAGGCAACATTGGGAGATAAGCTTGAGCGGGAAAGTCACTAATTGTGAATCGGCAGATAAAAATAACGAGTGGAACGGTTTACTATCGGAATGGTTTATTAAAATATGAATGTACGATACCTGCTTGGCGACCGGGATGGCGATCTACTCGGTGATCGATCCTCGGCCGAACCATGCCGACGTCCGTACCTGAAATGACAACTCGTCTCTTCATTTAAAATATTTCTCTTATCAATCAGATAGGCCGATTGACCAAGGGAAACTATTCATATCTCAAGAGTTGCAATGCCATAAACATCGGATAAATTTCAGACCAATACTAATGCTACGATTGTCAAATAGTAAATGTGTCAAACACAAATGAAAAATGTCAACCCTACTTGGCGAGTAACAACGGTGTCTTTCCGTTGTCCAGCAACCGTGCTTGCGCAGAATGAGGCGGCGAGTTGCGACCTGAAACAATTGACAATTATTTTGACGTCTGAATCAAAAAAATTTGGCATTGCTGTTTTGTTGATTGAGTGTTTTGAAGATTTCATCCTCTTGATTGCGTCTCATGTTTTTTTAACGCTTGGATGAAGAATCCGCCTCTTCAATAATCCTGCTCTCCTATTGATCAGAATGGCAAATGAGTATGTGTGATGAGAGGCGGATTCGTCCATCTGAGATCTTCACTGGTGTTTCCAATGGACGTACCCGAAGTGGTGACGGACCCTGCCCGACCGAGTAGCAGTTCTAGGATAACATCCAGCTTCTTGTCGAGTTTGTCCATCTGTAGAATCGTCACGTTATAGTTCCTAGCGGTGCTCCAGTTCAAGAGTAATTCGTGCTAGCTGTTCTTTTTTTAGACATTTTAAAGAGATAGGGCTGAAGAGAAACTGTAAGAAAGAAGTACCTGTCTTTCCACGTGCATTACTCGATGCATCAGTGGGATTTTCACCTCGTTCTTGTCGATCGGCTTTCCCACAATCAGATCGAGCCTAAAAAATTTCCGAGATATTTTGCTCATTCTTCTGACACATTTTAAATAAATGGCTTATTGTTGAGCATTCCGAGGAGGTTAATATGACGTAATAGACAGTACCGTGCTTGAACACTCTTCACCCGTCCCTGGAGGTCAACGTGTCCTGCGGAATACTGCTCGATCACGTCCTTGACATCGTACGGTTTCAGCGCCTCAAATGTCAAGTTTTTTTTGGTTTTGTCCCGTAAATCTTATTCGGTATCCTACTTTACCACGTAATCTCCGCGCCCGTAGAGAATTAGTTATTTAGAAACTACCAAACAATAGGCTAAAATTTCGCTGTGCATCTATGTGACGAAGTGTGCTGCATACCTCTTTGAACTTTCGCCTTGCGACCAGCAACTGAATCCTTCGAATAGCTCTAATAGCATTCCGTAACATCGGCGTGTATTCATCGATGCTCCTCGGTTGGAGCGACGCGTATTCATCATCTAAAGCATAACCATTAACATTTTTTCCTGTTTCTGATTTGCATTGCACACTTGCTAGACAGGTGAAAGGATAGACAAGAAAGTTCTCGCAAATCAGACTCACGGCGGTGCATTCAGAGTAGAGTCTCGAAAACAACTAAACGACTAGTTGTTTAATAGGCAAATGCACAGATTTTCTCACACGAGAGCACATAGAATGAGGAGAGCAAGAGTGCATTTCTATATTAAACGACTAGTCGTTTAGTTGTTTTCGACACTCTAATTCAGAGTGGGCCAACAGGGTGGAATGAGTTTGGTTATCGCCACCGCCCCCTACCTTGGCATGTATGTTAGTGAGGAGAAAGTATTTAAAGATAATTAATATTCATCTCGCAGTCTGCGAAGCAACACTACGAATGCATCTCTACAGTTCACGAGCGGGAGCGATGGTGATGGTGTAGTGCGTGCGTGCGTACGGCGAGCATTCCGAAATGTCGTCATGCAGAAGAATGTGCGTGGCACTACGGTGGCGGCTAGTAAGACTCTACCCGAATAATAGTCGGCGGAGGAGCGTTGAAGGGGCGCACACGCCATCCAATCCGGCGTACCCTCACTGGCGTCGCCTCCGCCCCGCTTCATCTGATCGGCCCATCGCGCGAACGGCGCCACCATGAGCGAGTAGTAGCCGTCGACGGACGCGGCCAGTGGGTCGAACTGAGCCGGCGCTCCCGTCTCATCATTGCCTCCTCCTGCGGAAGCCTCGCCCGCGCCGCCGCGCGACAGCGACTTGGACCGGCGCACGCGCGCTAAAACCGAGATCAGAACACGCACACTCTCTGGAAGCTGAGGGGAGGTTCAAGGGGCGTGAGTGTGCTAAATACTCATGCGAAAATGATTCCAACGATTCGCTCTGGGGGGAAGGGGCGGTGGCAACAACGGGGAAGGAACAGGGGACGGGTGTTCGGTAGGGCGGGCAGGATGAATATATGAATTATTCGTCCTGGTAGCCCTAGTGTTGGGGGATGAGTGAAGGCGAGATCGCGAGCCTACCTAGCTCCAGGGGTGCCGAGTTGTTTCTGATGACGGAGTCGTCTCGGGAGCGCATTTTGGATGACGATGAGGGCTTCGCTCGCCAGTTCCCAATGGAGAAGCCGAGAGCGCCGAGCCCGTCCACCTCCGACATATCGGACACCGAGACGATGCTGCAATATGGATTCTCGTTGACATTCATATTTAAAGAAGGCGTCCCACGAACCGCGCAGGCGAATATGCAATGTAAGGAATGAGAGAGAGAGAGAGACCCTAATCATTTCGCACGCTCTCTAGCTCGTTGCCTGCGTTTCAGGGTCAATTGGAAAAATTGAAAACATGGAAGTTTCGAAAGTGTTATCGGGTAGCCTCGACCCACAATCTCACATTGAGAACTCAGTTAGCCAGATATTAGTGGGGCACCTTCTTTAAAGTAAAAATGTAAAGGTGTATCCACGTCAAGCATGGTTACAGTTGTAAGACAACGCCAGGTGGGACTCATTGTTCAGCTGCGGAAAAATATTGGAGTACTGCAATCTCACCTTATATTATCGGAGGCTTTCGGAACGAGCAAGCTATGATGCACGTCTCGGTTCACCAAAGAGAGATCTGAATGGTATAATTGTACTCTTCGCCGGTACCTGATTTATCGGTATCTAACGGTATCTAACGGTATCCGGTATCTAATCTAGCAGTAATCTGTGTGCAAGTGCCTTGATCAACGGTATCTGATTTTCATAAAGCAAAAGATGCTCACCATTCTCATTCGCTTCTTTGCCATTCGACCTCTTCTTGGTGCTTTGTCGGATTCTGTTCATTAGACTGTTCGTTCCGTTGCTGCCGCCCACCTTCACCCTGCAAGCAATTATTGTATTTGATATTGCCGGAAGATTTAGGTACGAAGAAACTGTTATTTCGATAAACCAATCCGAGATTTGAAATCTCCTTGTTGTAGGACATGCACAATCATAGTACAGGGCACCTTAGGGCGTAGTGCGAGTTAGTATCTAGCCAGTGGCTACATTGTGGTGCATAACAACGTATAGTGGCTGTTACGGAGGAAATGGATCAGTGATGACAAATCGGCTTGCTTTTCTCTCATTTTTTTTCAAATCGTGGAGATGTACATGCCGATTTGTCATCACCAGTGCGTGCCGAAATCAAAACTTGAGTGTGTTAGGGAAGGAATGCGGACCTTCGGGTGAGGGAGCATTCGTTGGTTGCCGACACGATGGGGTGGGACAGGCGTCGTCCGGCGGATGACGATGACGGTCGCAAACACCGGGTCAGCGACTGCCTCACACGTTTCTTGGAAAAGGACGACGACTGCGTGCGACCTCTACAAACATACACTCGGCCGGGTAAAGAGGTAAAGGTAAGGTCATCCCGTTAATCGAGGAACTGCGGGAGATCACTGCTATGACTCAGCCTGGGAATAGTACAGAAATCCCCTGCTTCAAATATGCAATGGCCATTGAATATTAGTGCATGTTCTGAATGTGATGTGGTTATAAGGTTGCATGTTCGGTATCGTCGAATGAGAGTCAAGATAGCGGAGCGAGAGGATCAGTGATACCGATACCGAATCTGCAACCCTAGCGGGGTGCATGGGTAACAGGGAGCAAGCCGAAGGCACACAACAATCATAAATCGATTGGCGATTGGTTCCTCCCTTTCTACCCTTTACCATTTCTATTCTTGCACGATGTTTTGGTAATGTTCTATTTCATGGTTCTCATACTGTCGGTTATCATCAGGATGGTCTCATCCGACCAAAAAGGAGCTGAGCCCTTACACTGGGATTGGTGGTGGTGGCGCAACGTGCACTCTCCAAGTGGCCACTGAGCACGACTCGGGAGCAGCTGAGTAGTGTCGCCAGTGACACTGAATAAGGCGAGCGGCCGGTACGCGGCGTCTGCAATTTGATTTTTCTCCTCTTGTAACCGTTTTTTGCAAACGTCCATGTATTCCCCTTCAGAAAACAAACAAATCAGGATGTAGGACTAAGGTACCTAATAAGATGCTTTTGTCGCTGATGTTGCTGCACCTTCAGGGCGAATCCGCTCCCGAGAATTCCCTGAATAACACTTTGAATTTGAAAAAAAAATTTACAAGTCGATCGGTTTAATACGACCAACAATTAGGTAAAAAAAAGCTTACCGCGGGCAGGGCGAAAAAGGAGATGCCAAGCAGGGCGCAGAATGCTGCGATGATCTTGCCTGGCCATGTCTCGGGCGTTTTGTCGCCGTACCCGACTGTTGATAGTGTGATCTGTAATAATTGACTCATTTGTTTCTCGCTTCGTTGGCAAATGGGAGGTGAGGCATAATGAAGCTGAGACTAATCGACGAAACGTAATATTTTTTCGATAAATGATCTTCTTTACATTAACAAGGTTAGAATACTTACCACACCCCACCACAGAGCATCAGCGAACGTACTGTATTTATCGTTCGTATTCTTCTCGCAGAGATATCTGTGAATTTTTAGAAATTTATTTTTTATATTTGTTTTATTTTTAAATATCGCAAAAAAATAAAGTGCTCACACTAAAAACGAAGAGAAAATTAATCCGAGGAAACCAATGTAGACAGTGGTTAGAAGCTCCTGAATGTAATTAGTTCTCTGATATCTAGTTTCGCAGTCTACCTGATGAATTCAGATTTTACAGAGTTGGACAGAATAATAGAACTGCTGCGCGATTCGCAACATGAATTTTACAGGACATTATCGTAAAAAGCGAACCTGTCTGTGCGCCCAAACGACACTGCCCAGCAGCTTCCATGTTCCGGCTCTGAAACATAATATACATTTCAACATATTCGTGGACTCACAGCATTCTATACCGACATTGTTCACCCTTATCTGGAGAGAACAAAGGGGTTCAGAATGCAGTGGACTTGTATTGACAACTTTGGAAAATAAGGCATATTTATTCATCAGTAATTGTCAAATAGGAAATACTAACCGTCTATCGATCCTTAGCATTCGCAATATTTGGAAGAAGCGCAGGCCCCGGATGGCGGATGCAGCGAAAACCTGCGAAATATGCATGAATATTGCGGGGGTATTCCTGATGCTTCTGTGCCTCTCATACCTCGAGCGTCACCTCCTAAAAGAGGCTAGTTTGAGACAACACATTCGAAAAAATGGGGCGCTAGGTTTCCTTACCTGCCCGGTAGCTCCGATGCACAGTACGATAATGGAGGCTACGATAACGATGATATCTGCAAGAGCATTGATTTGCATGATACATGTTGACAACAACCCCCCCCCCCCACACATATTTGGACCTTCCTCACAGAGATTTCACAGATTTCACAGATCCCAAAACTTTGCTAACTGATGTTTCGTCCCGCAACACCATTTCCTGATGTCAGGATGAAGCCTAAACTCTAAACACTCTAAATATTTTTAAAGCATACCAATAACGCAGTATGCCGATGTGGCGAAGCGTATTCGCCCGGAGATGCCTCGATACCGAGACCTTCAATGATGAACAATTAAATAACTAAGAACACAGAAGACAAACGACCGCGGCTTGAAAGATGCTCAATCATCTGATAAAAGCTGTCTACTATCAATGTATTGTAGACAGCTGTATTTTCTGATAACAATCTGATAAAATCTGTCTGATGCTGTCTGATAAAAGCTGTAGACAGCTTTTATCAGTCAGCTTGAATTTGTTTACGAAACAAACTTAATTACCTGCATCCAGAACTCCAGACTCTGCACACGTATTCAATCGCCAGCCAGAAGACAAACACCATTTCCTGCAAAAAAAAGTTTATTGAACTTTGCTTCTGCTATTCGTGAATTTTCGTCAATATGCATTGATGATCTTGACATTAACCTATCTCGTTTCAGAAAGCAGTCTCCTTGTCGTCGCATAATTCTGATTGAAGTATGACTCATTCTCCCCATACTCTCGCTACAAACTGCTCTCGGCGTGCGATTGCTTAGCACGTCAAGCGAAAATCAGATGACTTTCGACGCCTTTTCAATTCTGTCTCTACGTCAGCGGACGTCGCGGGTATCCATGGAAGCGGGTTATTGCGCGAAAAAAGACATGTAGAAGTTTCCTTTATTTTTTTCTGCCAGAAACAAATTCTGTTTAGTTGTTATTATAACCGATTAAATTTGTTATCCTTTTCTCACATGGCCTTTCACCATTGGTGAAAAAGGGGAAATAGGATACGCTTTCGGCTACGTAACTCAAATATTGGCTCGTGAGCGCCAGAGAGACTGATGTACACGGCAGTATTTGTTTGCTCAATTAGCGACTGGCTGTGACTCCAGGCTCTGATCTGATCTATGATCTATGATCTATGATCTATGATTACCGCTTACCGTATAGTACAGTACGAATGTGGCGGTCTCTTCGGTTTCGGGCATGGTTGAGAAGACGGAGAGAACCAAACACATGAGCACCATGACCAATCTGCAGAATAAATATGGACCTTGGAAATAATACATTTTTTCCAAATCGGTGAGTAGTTTGTGTCGAAGATACCTACTCGCCCTGAGTCCTAACACTATTTTAGCTATGATTTTGGACTCAAGTTATGCCCAGGAAAGTGCGATTGTATCTTTTCCGCGTCTTACACGGATAAATGGTAGCTGGCCGCCTTCCAACCTCGCGGTCGTTCGAGAAAGTTGTGCATTTGGGTCTGAAAAAAAGGAATAAATAATATAAATAAATAAAAATAAAAATATAAATTTTATTGTCAGACTCTCTTACTTTCACATGCTATCTCACATCGCTGGCATTTCAAAAAAGTTTTGTTTCCAATTTACATTGACCACTCCAAATTTGTGAAAAAAAGTTAATGATCGTAATAGATGAGAAAATCTTCTTAATATGAACTCTTATCGATCTTTTCGAATACAGTCGAATATAGTATAGTCGTTTGGATACTCGAGACAATGATACCTGTATCCGCCTAAGTTAACTGACTATGACCTGGCTGACTATAGTCATGGTTTACGATTGTAGTAGGACAAAGGGGATGTTTGGCTACTTACATTAAAGTTAATACTCAAGAAAATGATACCTGAATCCGCCTAAATTTCTGGTCCGTTCTGTAGTTGCGGTAAGCCAGCGGCTTACCGACCAGCGACATCTTTCGAGCGCTCTGCAATGGAAATGGATGACCAATCATCGGACTCTCTTAATTTCCCATGCACTCTCGTCTGACACACAAGCAAGAGAACAGTAGAAAGTGAGAGAGTCATTCCTCAGAAACATTTTTTTTAAATCTTGAAAATAAACATATTCGAATAAGAGTTGAAAGAGACGAATAGGAAAGCGAGGCGGGTTAAACATAGAGGGGCGGAAATAGAATTTCTCTCTCCCTTCTGTTGTTAGATGGGCCGTTGTAGCTCAGACCCGCCTCCTACTGACGTCAAGGATTCAAACTTTGAATTGCAAAGTGATGCCTTGGGATACCGGGTCGGTTCCGGGTTTTTCTGACATCACACGGGGTGGGATGAGAAATAGCGCGCGAAAGGTAGAGACAACGGGAGTTTATGTTCCCAACTATCGGAAGAGCTGATAATTAACATGCAATGGAGTTATTTGATACAAACAATTAGGAGATAAAAACGATAGTGAAATAGTAGCTGTTCTATCATACGTGCAAATCTCTGCCACCGACTTGGCATTTGATGTGGCACTGACATTTTTCTCCTTCAGGAGAGTTTATTGTCCTATTGAACGGGCCATTCAAGGCTATTACTTTGCATATGAAGAGATATTTGCCCCTCTTGATGTTTAAATGCCATAGGTTTGGTTGTGGGACGATAGATCACATTTGGCCATATTGTATTCAGATACGTGTAGTCATTGAAAAGTAACGAAACAACCTTTTGTGTAAAAGGAAAATAAACTGGGTTCTTCACTAGAAATCACGTGGAATGAGTCTTACACAATTGGTTGTTTTTGTTATTTTCAAATGTCGATTCCAAGTATTCACTCACAGATGTGGAGAACGAGTTGCTGAGATGGTGCTCCTTGCCAGATCTGATGGAGTGATCTCCTGAAGACATTTTTTTCATCAGCTTAGTTTGTAATACACAACTGACACCATCAAAAGATCCCTAGCAAAATTTTGGGTGAGACATGCCCGATGCCGATTTTCCGAACCTGCAACCGCAGAAGTGTTACCCCTTGTCATGGCTAACTAGGTTCAAATAGGAGTTAATGATTCAATGTAATCACTAGGTGGTCGGAATTATCGATTACTGATTATACCTGATGCGTTGTGGGGCGACGCACCGGCGGACGTGCCGTGCGCGTCGTCGGGAAGGTCGAGATGGGCTAATTCTGGAATGGTAAAGTGATGTCGATGACGTCATCTTCATTTCACGTACTCTCTCGCCGGTACAAGTAAACGCGTGAAATGTACGGTGTTTTTCCAGTTTGAGGGTCTGGGCCTGGTGGGAAATGCAATTCTTCCTAATGCAAAACGATTGGGGGACACAGGCAAAGCGATTGACTGTGAGATTTAAATTCTGAGCGTTGCTTATACTGTGCTTTTCGCACAACAGTACGAGCTATTCGTATTAGAATAACTAGCGGAACGGTATATCGTTTGGCGAGAAAGTGGGTTCGATGACGTCATCAATCTCGAGAACTTTTGATAGCGATCGTGTGCGGCTTTGAGCCTACTGTTTAAGTGCGCAAATATTTGGGAGCTGAATCACGACTATTTTGCCCGGCCACACAGATCCGCTGTCTCAAATCGCTCGCACACATCTTGATCGAATCAAAGGAATTGCGAGTGTCTGTGTCGCCCCCAAACGATTCGAGTGTACGCCGTTTTGATAGGGCAGGGATTTGAGAAGCAATAAATCTTCTGTTTTGGTGGTCTCACAGATTTTTTCTTCAGAATATTCAGCGCTGCATTTGCCAGGGTAACAAAGTAGAAAGAATGGCGATAAATGAAAGGACTTAAAATCACACTAAATACGTAAATAATATTTGCAGTATCATTCTTGTTAAATGGCAGAGTTACAGGAAAAGGCAGCGTTATCGAGCAACGCAATGAGAAACGAGAAAGGCGAGTATGGCAAGAGAGGGAGAGGGAAATGAGGGAGCTGTTTACCCATCGATAGCCATCGAGATAGACGTCAATGCAGGGCAGTGATATGCATGTATCCAAGGATAGGGGAATTGTCTGAGACTCAATCGGGTAAAGATAAAGTTGATGCACCAATAAATGCCTTTTTGACCACGCTTGGTATGTAGGTTAGGTGCCCAAGGCTAGAGGCAACAAATTGCAACAATTGTCAGACTTGCTCGGCAAAGGCCAAGCTGAATCCACAATTAAAATCTATATAAGAAAAACGGGTATCAGATTACTTAGGGCTAAAAGTGTTCGCTGCGCGACAACTACAACGTCAACAAAACCGACATTTGCAATACGTAGAATATGATAATAACAGGTACTATTGCGCATAAAAGTTACGTTTAGTGATCAATTGGACATAGAAATGTGAATACTAGCAGTGAGCACAATCAACAACCACTGAGATGCACTAGAGCGTTGTGAATGATATCAAAATTCATAATGGTGTAAAGTGCGCGCAATTCGTGCGAAAAGATAATGCGTAATAGGGCTGGCAGGGTGAAGAATCTGACCGGCGAGAGAGCACGGCGAATGAGAGAGCGGATTCCCCATCCTGCAGTGCGTAGGTTCGCACACGGGAGTCGCGCAAGCGAGCGTATAGTGAAATAATCAGGACATGGATACATGGAGCGAGAGGGAGAGAAACCCTAGTATGGAGAGACGGAGTGAATGAGAGAAGCGAAGCTGTGATATCATAGCGTGAAAGGAAGGGAGGCGAAATTGATTGAGTATGACGATAGCTGGGGGCTTAAACTAGTACGGGCAATATTTTTTAGCTCATCCGGGATTTTTAGATGGTTTTGTAGATCATTAGGCCACAAAATTTAAAGAGCATTTTCCGAATTTCCAACTCAATGATTGAGAAGAATGTGGGAGAATGCACGAAACGTGTTCGCTTATTGGAAATTCAATTTCCAATGAGAGAAACGCGGTCATGATTGCATAAAATCTGTAATAAAAGAGTAGTGATACAGGAATAGTATCCGTTATACGGGAATCTTCATTTTATGCGATCACTCGCCAGTGCGATCTGTGAAAGATCATGATCGAAACACGGGTCGTTTCAAAGCATGAAACACAAAGGGACGTATTTCGAACTCTGTGATACAGGAAGTAGGATGATGCAAGCGCAGGATGGAGAGAGGAAGGGGGCGAGGGGATGGACGGCAACATAAGGAAGTGATTGTCGGACTACCGGGAAAGGGTAAAAGGTAAGTTGCTTCCACAATCACAGCTATACCTGTAAAACGGGAATGAGATGACTTAGGGCTAAGAGACGGATCTGACTTATGATTGGTGACGCAAAGTGAGGAGACCCCGTAGATGCAGGAAGTAGGAGGATCAGATGCGCGCACGTCAGAAGGAGGGGGATGGACTGAAACATAAGGGGGGAACCAGCAGGAGCGAAGTGGAGAGGAAGGAGGAGGATTACACCATTCCGCGTGTCGAATGGGAAAGGGGAGGAGGGAGGAGTAGCCATTCCTGAGAGCAATGCTCTCGGGTCTCTTCGAGTTGCCGTGCCTCTCGTATGGCAGAGAAATGTAGAGCTCGAGAAATGAGTCGCCGTCTCTTCATTCCTCACACTCTCTCACCGGTCAGAGAAGCGAGCAAAATGAAGAGACGGCGGTATCATTTCTCGAGCTCTAGAGAAGTGAGAGAGTAGTATGAGGACAGAGTCTCGATCCCATTCCTACGCAATGGAAGAACTTAAACTTTTACAATGACGAAAGGGGAACAATGCGCGAAATATTGAAAATACTCTGCTTAACGTGTTTTGAAGTCCTTTATTGAGTAAAGGATGCTCGAGAGGACTCGAACAATCCTGAGAACTTTGCTACTGATGCGATTTCCGTTCACTCTCGAACAATCAACAATCAAGAGGATGCATGAATAGTCTTTAGAAAGGGGATTTCATTTTTCATCCTGTGACTCATTCACATCACGAGATGAGTCTATTGTATGGATACTAGAGTTCGAAATACGGGTGATCGCATCTTCATTTCTCTCTCACATGTGACAGAGGTGAGAAAGTACGCGGAATGAAGAGACGATTACCCGCATTTCAAAGTCTAATGAATGCATCGTCTGCCCAAGGTCTGTGATATCCTTGAGAGGAGCGAGTGCACTAATCGAAGACTTTAAATAACGGCGAAATCGCCAACTAATATTTGGAATGAATAAGGAAACAAGATACATTCTTTTTTTTAGATCATCATCACCGATTAAGGATAGAACAAAAACTTCGGGATATCTAATCGAATGTTTACTTCAAAATCGCCCGTCAAGTCGAAACTGTTTTCAATTAGAAAAGAAATAATTGAGGATTCTCCTTTCTATCCGAATTCGCCTTCTACACGAATCTCCCGCTGAATAAAGACGGAGGGAAATGCGAGACGCGCCGGAGAGATCTTACACTGGTCTTTCTCGCGCTTTACGAGTTCAATATGATGAGAATGTTCCGGCAGTGTAAGAACTAGCAAATGATCTCTCCATTCCTCGCGCGCTCTCTTGTCGGTCAGAGTGAGGAAAGAGCTAGAGTTCGAAATACGGGTAATCGTCTCTTTGTTCCCCACACTCTCTCACCGGTCAGAGAGGCGAGAGAGTGTGTGAAATGAAGAGACGGCGGTATCATTTCTCGAGCTCTAGTGAGGAAAGAGCTGAGTGGAATGAAGAAACGCCTTCCCCACAGTATGAAAGGGGCACGAGGAGATTCTCTTGCAAACACGTGAAAAGTTCGCGGAAGTTCACTGCTTCTATCTTCTGCAACCACAGGTTGCGCAATGACAATGCCAATGATAGAGTGGTCGGATTTTTTATCGTCTTTCCAAAACAATTCCATCACGGATCATTCAGGATATCATGGAACACTGAGTGAGAAAACTTTGGAACTTCTTCGATTTTTGGACCAGACACGCAGGTATGAGAATCATAGAGAGCGAAAGTTGGACCAAAAATTGGAGAAGTACCAAAATTTGTCCCTAAAACAACAGGGAAGAGCCGGAAATGGTCTGACCTGGCCCAAGGAAGTCCGCGGACACGAAAAGGCGCACTCCATAAAGTGAAATGGGGCCTGAATGTGTTACTGGCGGCAGGGAAGGAAGGAGAGGCGAAACAAGAGACTCTTTGCCTTTCTCTCCTCCTCCCATATCCCCTCCCCCCTCTAGCAAGGTGAGAAGCCCCCCTCCCCTCCGTAAACGGATACATGGATCAGACAAAGGACCAGAGGACACGTTGGAAGTAGGGGAATGACAATTCGACACGCGACAAAAATGGAAAGGGGGATCTAGTCGAACGACACACCATGCAGAAAATATTAGCTACCGAATCGGCGATAAATTATCTAGATAAAAAAGATCAAAAAATCGCACATCAAAGGATGGCCATAGAGATCTTGTCCAGAACAAACGGAACAGTACTTGATTGAGAGCAACAGTACGGTTGCAGGTTAGGTTTCAGGCGTGGCATACGATCATGTGAATGGCGCGAGACAGAGACAGTGAGGGGAGAGGCAATGCCGAACTTCGATGGTGCCAACCCTGCACCATCGGTAGCAGACACCACATGTGCAAATAAAGTGAACGAAATGCGCGCGCCAATCGAAATGTGCCTATTATTGCCAACAGCGATACAATTCGCCCCACTCGCTCACTTCGCCTATCGATCAGAGAAAAGAAGAAGCAACGCGCAATATCGAGCTGCCGACTCCCACGCCGTGGGAATCGAGCAAAGCTACGGTATTTCGCTGTCGTCCCGTGATATGTCATGAAACTTATGACTTATGAAGCTGCGGTTTCTTAGTATGTGACAGGGTTTTGGGCCCGAAAAGAAACTTATGATGATGGGTTTCATAGGATGGTACAGGAAAGCACAGCGCAATCGAGCCAATAGACTCCCACGCCGTGGGAATTTAAAAGCTACGGTATTTCCCTGGATGGTTTATCTCTCTCATTTCGAAATACTTTCTCCCTTATCTAACTGTCGGGAGATCACCCAAAATTGAGAGAAGAGAACATTGCGTGGTATTTCGCCGTCCCGTGATATATCATGCACAGTTTGTTACTAAATTGGAGTCTATTCGCTGTATTAATGAAATACGCCCTTTGGAAATGTCGAGAAACATTGACGTTATTGAAAAACTGTCAGTAAACAAAAAAATTCTTTCCGGCGCAGCGCCATTTTAGTTTCGCGGTATCTATTGTACGTTCAGCAAATTCAAAAGATATTTTTTTAAAAATAAATCAATAACAATTTAAATTGCTCACCAGAATCGTTGAAATTGACTCGTCGATGTGAGATTTGCGGCTCGAGTAACGGCTGTTCCTGAATTAACAATAAATAATTTTAGTAAACATATTTGTTATAATTATTATTGATTGAGTTTGATAAAGAGTTTAAAAAATTAAATACATAGGATTTACCATCTTTCTTCTGCAATGACGAACTCAGCCGCTTTCCGAGAGTTCTTGGGAGAATAGATAGTTACGATTTCATTCTCGCCTCAACGTCATGTGCACTACAAAAAATAACTTTTCGTCAACGACACAATAATAAGCCTGAGTAATGTTAGAGTACGACTGGGCATGAAAGAGTACGCCAATGGTGCATTATGAAAATTATTTCAGCACTACTGCAACACCTCTCTGGGCAATTGGAGTAATGCAATTCAAGAGTGAAGAGGAAATAAAATACTCTAGCAAATAAAGTGCGTATAAATGGGTCACATTTAGAGAGCACTAGTACCCGGAAATTCCAATAAATTACGCCTAATAATTCAAGGAAAAAAGGAAATGACAGAAGCAAGTTAGATGTGAATCACGTCGCAAGCATGTCTGCACGATTTGAATTTGGGTCTGACAAGCGAGATAGCATAGGAAATGAAGAGAGCCAAATCACGATATGACTGAATCAAATGAGCAAAAATTATATCAAAGCGGAATGGAGACGGGGAGCTTTCCGCATCTTACACTCGGTCTCTCTCTCACTCTCGTCTTTGATCGTATAATGAGAAGAGAGTGACTCGACAGCCCATATAGGACAGAGAGGGAGATGAGGAAGTGTCGGATCGGACTTTACAACACAGAAAAGCGGGTAATAATCTCTCCATTTCGCACATTCTCTAACCACATTGATCGGTGAAAGAGCGCGAAAAATGAAGATTCGAAGACTTTTTTTTCGAATTCGATCTCTACTCTTCAAAGGTTGCGAAAAGAGTAGGAAGAAACAACATCATGTGTGCCCTAAAAAAAAGGTACTAACGAATTCCTACACTTTGTATTTTCGCGTATCGTATTTTCAATAGAGGGGGGAAAGAGCAAGAGAGCACGAGAAATCGGGCAGGATTTCTCATTTAGTCGAGGTCGCTCCGTCTAATGAAGGTGATTCTGAAGGAAAATGCGGCCGACGAAAGAAGCGAGAAAGCTAAATTGGAAGCCCTTCCGATGGATTCGCGAATTGCCTCTAGAGCTTGAAACCAGGGATAGTCTCTTCATTTGACGCAGTCTCTCACCACTTGACCGGGTGGTAGAGTGCATGAAATGAAGAGCCTGGTATGGAATTGAAGCAGCTACTCAAACAAGAACAAACATTTTCCAATGCACAGTGCAATATTAAGGGGAATTGAAATTTTCCTGTATTTGCTGGGAAATCAGCGTAACTCGTGACATTGCGTGACACAACTTGGAATGTGCCGCAGGTGAAGGAAGGAATCAGACCGAGGCAAAACTTGGAAGGAAAAAATAACAGGAGCAGAGATCTCATGTCGCTAGTTCATTCGAATGTCATGTCAGAGTAACGAGAGAGCACGTGAAATGAAGAGAGTCAGGACATTCCTAGTTCAGCCTAGCAGGACAGCTAACGCGAGAGTGCATTGGGATTAGAGAGCGCCATAATATTTACTACTCAAAAATAGCGAAAGCACCTCTCTCTGTGATACATATCTGATGCTTGGACTTGTCTATGCATAGGAATTTCTGAGCAGAGCAGCAACGAGGCAATGTAAAGAGGAGGAATAAGCAAACTCCTTGAGGCAAGCATGTAAGATACTTGAGTGAGAGGCCGTAGGGATACTAGAAGCAAAATGGTCGAGCCAGCCGATCTTAAAATATCTTTAAAAAATCACTGATTCAAGAAGCTAATGCTACAAATAAAGAAAATATAATTAAAAAGTGCACTTTCACAGGAAAAAATCTAGATTGTAGCCCTACGAGACCCTTCCATCCTTATTTCCTCATTTTAGTTGAGTTAATCAAAATTGCTCCTGGAAATGCTCGAGAGACATGCAAGTTTGTCCATAAAATGTGATGAGTAGCAAATTTCGAGGAGATACGAGGTGGTAAGATTAGGCGTTAGAGGCTGTATCGGAGGAGGTGGAGGCAAATCCCGGCTCGGGAGCGAGAGCGAGGGAGAGATTGATATTTGATATTGGATCTCCATGGTGACTTTATTCCCGCGCTTTCTTCATTAGTCGAGCAGTGAGAATGTGGCACATACCTCAGGATTTGAATTGTAACAAAATTACTGGCTATATCGTAGGGAAATCATGTTTTTCACTACGGATAACGTGCAGTGAGGAGTGTGGAGAGTAGACCTGTTATGCCGAGTTACTCGGCGCTCGCGAGTAAGAATGAAAAATCCACTCGCGAGCAAGATTCACTCGCGAGTGAATTTTGCATAAGCACTCGCGAGTCAATAACACTCGCGAGTGAGACTCGCAAGTGCATTTCCCTCACTCCGAACCGTCTCGTGCGGTGCGAAATGACAAAATAGTGACTGGGAATGAGGGAGAATGAGAGGGAGAAAAATAAATTCATTTCTCGATATTCACTCGCGAGTGACACTCGCGAGTGCCAAAACACTCGCGAGTGATTTTGAATATTTCACTCGCGAGTGGCCGGTCCAAACGAGTTCGAATGAAACCGACTCGTCGAGTGCGAGCGCTCGAGAAATGAAACTCGAGCAAACAGGTCTAGTGGAGAGTGATTTCCCTATTTCGGGACACAGGCCTAAGGAGTTGAAACGTAGCAAAATTACTGGTTATAGAATGGGGAAAGTAGTAGTGAATAATCAATGGCCTTGCAGCGATCGCCTAGGATAACGGGATGACAATTACCTTTTACCTCAGTAGCGATTTTCACTACATGTAACGTTCAATGAGGAGTGCAGACAGTGATTTCCCTGTTTCGTGACACACACCTCATTATTTGAAATGAAACAAAATTACTGCCTATAGAATGGGGAAGATAGTAATGATTTCCACTACAGATGTTTTCAAAATTTGAAGCAGCACCCGTTTGAGTGAATTTAGAATGTTGACTCGGAATATGGGCGATGTGGAGAAAAAAACGCCAGAATTAGAGTAATCTTCTCTTGATGTTGTGTGCGTCAGAGAGACGGGGAAGTCTATTCGGGATAAAGACACTGCGAAGCGAAATCAAACGAAATGAATGTTTCCAAATTGTAAAACGTATCAATGCAGCCTTCGCACAAATTTAAATCGAATGAAATACTATTGGATCCTACTCTTTATTCGGTAGTGTGCTCTTATTTACACCCGTGTAATGATGGAGGAAATCGGAAATCAATCAGGTGAATTGGACAATAACAATCGTTGAACTTTCAGCTCAAGAAAATGCGAAATCATGAAATTGGCAAGATAACAGATGACAGTATGGCGATAGTAGCGTTCGAACTACGGGTAATTTTTTCTTCACTTCTTGTCCTCTCAGAGACCAATAATGTGTGAATTGGTGGAAACCCGTTTTTTCGAATTCTAGACGATGCGCCTCCAGTAAATTATCGACTAGATTGCAACTGAAGGCGTTTTCAATCGTGTAGACTCGGAGAAGCGTGTCGACGTAGTGCTAAAATCGCTTTTATTAATTTTTTTTAAAATCTTAAATAAATATTGTAACGTACAATGTCATTTTGAGCGGAGGGTAGTATTCTCCGAGGTAGGTGTGGCCGCAGGGTAAGAGGGAGAGGAACACCTAAAATCGGAGATTTTTAGTTGGTTTGCCTCTTCGCTATTTGCTTGCTCTTTCGATAGGTGAGAGAGCATGCAAAACGAGGAGAGTCAATGCAATTTTGTAGTTCACTCACTTCTTTAGACGCTTTTCTGAAGCGAGATGACACCAAATTGTAGAGTATTGGATTGACAATTGTTGCCAGGTAAAACAGAAATCCTGAATTGTTCTCGTTCATGATTCCTTTTTCCTAGATCCTTTCTACCTGATATGTAGTAAAGGTATTGATTGAGTGTTGTGAGTTGTGTGTGATCAATGTAGAAGAAGGCGAGTCGTTGAAATTGGAATGGCAGATAGCAAACGAAGAATGTAATCACCAGCGAGGCTGAAATTGCATTACATGCGTCGAAGTTCCGAACACGACAAATTCCATATCCCCTCATTTCCAGTATTTTCTGGCTTCAAAGTTCTTACTCAAAATGAAAGTGATTCGTAAATTTCCATCGTCGGAATTATTATTGATCGCCGAATCCGCTCTACTGTAGATAACAGCGTGTCGACGGCCAGCGATCTGCAAGGTCTTCGATAAACATCATTCAAATTAAAACAATACTTCCGCTTTTAGCAAGGGTGTTCATATGTTCACAAAAATCGACGTTTTTTTCAGATTGAGATGACTCCTTTTCATGACATTTTTTCGAAGTTCATACATCGAAGATCAAAAGATATAAATTAAACAGATACCGTGCAAGCGATTAGGAGGTACATGACGATAATGATGCCCAGGGGCACGACGAAGAAGACCATAGCAGAGAAGTGGAAGACGACCTCAAATGTAGAATTGAAATTAACAACAAAACTTGTGCCTGACTCATTCTCAAAAAAACGCAGGAAAAAAGCTAAGCTCTCCCTTCAATTTAAATTTGGGCAACTAAGAACAAGTAACTAAGAGACAATGCCAGAGATGTTCTCTATTTTCACAATCGTTTTGAAATGCACTGCAACATTAAATCTTCATTTCCTCACCTTGAGCTCGAAGTATTCCTGTTCCAGATTCGAATCCGTTGCCATGTGCTGAATGTTCAGCATACACATCTTCGAGCTCACGATCTGAATTTTATTTAATTTATTTTACTAAATTTCATTCATTCATTTATTTCCGTTTCTTTACGAGCATGCTAGGAATAGTACAAAAGTGCTCTAGAAACGGAGGTCCGTCGATTGAATCGACTCGGTGAGGGGAGATTAAAGATCAAAGATCAAGTTCATACCGGCGGCCCATCGCTCGTATACGGCCACGCCCGAATGAAGTAGTCGGCCGTGTGGTGATTGGCGTACGGGATAGCGCAGAGAATGGAGAGAATCCAAGCAAGGATGAGCAACCAGACGACCTGGAAAATAAAAATATCTAGAGATCTCTTGATGGAATTGATTCCGGAATTCCAATAAGAAGAACAACTCTTTATTTCTTTCACTCTCAAGGGGAATGAGTGAAAGAAAAATGGTGCTATGTCGGATGAGAATCGACCAAAAATTTTTTTCCGTTTGTGATGTTTTGAACACCCTGGAAAAACACTACAACGCTCAAAAATTTTTTTTGGTTCTCATCCAGTCGGTTCTCATCCGACATAGCACCTTTGAAATTCAAAGCTGATTTGCATTACATTGACTTGAAACAATATTGGACTCAACCACACAAAAAATTCCGTATTCCCGAGAAATTACATTTGTTGGATTTATGAAAGATGAGTGAACATTCCTTACATTCTTCCGGATGGGTTTCAATTTGACGAAGAGGAATGGATGGCAGATAGCAATGTATCGTTCGATCGAGAAGAGGAGAATTGTGAGAGCCGTTACGGAACTGAATTAATCACGATGAGTAGAGTTCAAAGCACGGGTAATCGTTGTTCAACACTTTGTGAGAGAAAATTGAGGAGACACTTGACCGAATTTAGAATCCTACAGCACTGATACTACAAACTATAAAACGAATAATGTGTCTCACTTTGTGGTTTCGGCCAGCAGCGCTTTTAGATTACAGAACGAGTCGGGAAATGGCCAGGGATACTGAAAGTGAAAAATAAATAAAACAAGAATAACAATAAAAATTAATTTATTAAAAAGATTACTTGGTGCCAGATGAGAAAAGTCTCAAAGGGAAGTCCAACGCAGAGTGTGACAAGATCCGATACAGCAAGATTCAGAAGGTAGGAACTGAAATTCATTGGAATTCTTAACCTTGATTGAGGGATCTATAATGCCATTGATGGTGCTAGAATAAATTTTGCGTAAATCATCCTCTGTTGCCTAAATCACTTACCTTGAATGGGTCTTCAGCAGAGGATGTCGTCTAATGACGAGGCAGGTACCAGCATTTCCAATTACACCGATCAAGAGAATCGCCAGATATGCCGCTGTTACCTGCAACATCATTAATTAATAAAATGTTCAGAAACTAAATGGCTCACCTGATACAATGGCTTGTCGTCTAGTGCTCGTTTGCTAAGGAAGCAATTTTCCATGTAGCATGCTTCGGCTGCCTCTACCGAGGAGTTCCAGATCTGAGAATAAATACAATGCCTTCGATTCTTTCGTGATTTATGGTTTGCAAAGATATAATTTTGTATAATATTTTTTATACTTGGAAACATAGATGTCCAAGCCGTTTTAGGGAGTCATGGGGACACCCGCCAGCTCCGGACAGTTGTGTTTGGAAATATTACCTTGAGACACTCCATTGACTGGCATTTACACTGTTCATCGTACGATTTGAACGTCGTGCAGTGCTCAAATAACGGCATCTCACTGAAAGAGGAACGTGCTTTAACCATACATTAGGGGGGAAGGTTCGGCATAGGGATTACCGACCCTTTCTCGCGCCAAACTGTTAGCGGTGTGAAATAGCGTGCGAAAATGAGACAGACAACTAAGGATGAGGGCAGGCAAACCCGACTTTCGGGATTGCCGATCCCGAACCTGCAGCCTTTCCACACAAAATGTTTATCTACGCGCGGTATATGACGACATTACGGTAAAATGAGGTAAATAGAAATTGGATATGGTTGTTTCTGGCAAATCCGCGCTTGTAAACAAATATGATGGTGTGAATTGCGTGCACGCATCAGAAATGGGTGCATGAGGTGAAGGAATGGAATTTGTTCGAGATCATCATGCGGAAATTCAGGAATTCAGCTGGCGTGTTCTCAATTATGGAGACAAAGAAGAGAATAAACGAGGAAAAATGCTAATTGGTGGGCGCAAACGGCGTGACGCTTACTCGGCTTAGCTCATTGGTCCCAGGAAAAGAGGCGAAATATGTGTTGGATGTGAGCATTGGTTCTTGGACGAATAATCTAGAAGTCATAGGAAAAACATGAGTTTTTAACAATCTAGCTAGCATGATGGCCATACTGATTGTCAAATGATAAATAACAGTGAATAGTTTCGATATTCGTAAATGGAACTGGATCACTTCCCATCCTCGATGGCTCATGTTCACTAGGGTTGACCATTCGGCCTACGGAATGGCCGACGAAAAATGAGCGAAAAGAATGAAGTTCCGGAATGAAAACAATTATTGGGGTCGGAACGGGTTCGGAATGACTTTCGTTCCGGAACGGATTAGCCAAAGTGAAACATATTTGAAACTTCAATTTTAACTGGTTTTCTCTCCCTTCTAGCAGCTCTCGAATATATCTTCTTGTAAAACTCATTTGTAAAAACACCTTCGCACCGCTTGGAACTCCACCGATTGACGAAATGATTCGTTCGGAATGGGTTCGGATCGACTCTCGTTCCGGAACGGCTTATGTTCAAATCTCTTTCGTTCCGGAATGAGGCGATAATTGAATCAAAAGTTCGGATTTTCCGTATTCCGTTCCGTTTCGTCAACCCTAATGTTCACGAACATTTTCAACAAGGAAGAAAGTTTCGTGATTCCTCATTCCGCATGCACTCTAAGGCCGGCAGAAGAGCGCGAGGAATGAACAAGCCGATTCTACAAAGTGTCAGCCCTATTTGTGACGTAAGCAACAAGGGGGAGCGGTCGTTTTCGGGGGTAATTCACGCTTTCACAGCTCGTTTACAAGCCACCCCCTCCCCGCCTAAATGTGCCACAGCAGCCCCAGAGTTCTGAGACTTGACCAAGGAATTGCAAAAACACAAGCATCCTAGAATGCCAAAACATTCGCAGGGGAATTGGAAGAATATCGTGGAGATAGGAAAGCGTGGAAAGTAGGGAGAGACCTTCTCAAATTAGCTGAAATCTCACACCGACCGTGAAGAAAAATGGCGGAAGTTTGAATGTGTCTAAAGTGCTTCGAAAACATTTTTTGTCTCGAAAACAAGTACTTTCAACCTCGTGAACTCAAGATCAAATGTTATGAAAAGAGTCGATAAATGCCTTTCGGAGCGAATTCAGGAAGGTTTGTAAAGTTGGGTTGTTGAGAAGAGATCCTTGCGGAAATTGAAGAGTAAAAACTGAAGTGAAACAGGTGACAGGAAATAAAGAATCGACTTATCCTCGAGCATACAAGTGGCATCCATGAGAGGGGTTGAGATTGGTTATGGAATTCCAGAAGCTATTTCTAATCGCTAACGGCCTGGCGTTTGAAATGACAGGAATGCGGATACTGAATCTGCAAATATAATCGGACCATATTTGTAGTTTTAGCGCAGACTACAACACCTTTGCAAAAGGGTAGCGAACAAGAATGATATGGATGAGATATCAGTGAAAAACGGTCGACTAATTGTAAGAAACAGAGAACCGCTCCCCCCCCCCCCCCTAATCTACGGTAGCATAGCTGAGCTCTTGGAAGCGTCGTCGCAGTCTATGAGAAAGGAGAACGCACTAGAAAGGGAAATTAGGCGCACGAATTTGCGATGAAAAGAATCGTCGAAGAGAAGGTCTACGCCGCGAAAATGCGCCTTTTCATGCGTGAAACGGCGCCTGATTGACTGGGATGAATCCTTCGAATCTCAGGGTGCTAAGAGCGATGAGAAATGCTCGAAATACGGGGAAAAGACTTGATGTCCGGTGAGTGCGAGGAATATAGAGACGCATTCTTCATTCTGACAGCCCTAATCTTGAATCTCAGGGAGCCACGGGCTGTGAGAAAGGACGCACCGCAGATTGTATGCGAAAGAGTTCGAAATACGGGCAATCGTCCCTCCATCCCATGCACTAGCGAAATGAGAATGCAGGCGAAATTCGTGAAAAAGGTAAAGAGAATAGCCCCCTAAGCTGCGGTCGCAGGGCTGAGCTTTTCTCAACGGCCAGTATTAAAATCTGTATAAATCTTTAAAGAGTAGGGGGCTCGGTCTCTGCTTTCTCCCGAATTCCTCACATGAAATATCATGTAAACAATTCCGAGGGAGGAGCGCACTCATTCCGTTTTCTGGCTCAGCGTGTGTCTCAAATTCTTGGAATAACCGAAATAATAACCACCTCGAGGCTTCACCTCGAACCGGCACCAGCGTATTTGTACGCACTTCAGGAATGAGCAGCAAACAAGTGGATATTTTGCCTGCCTATGTGCGCTTATCGAGGACAACATTACGTATATATTTTTACAAAAACGATTGAAATTCGTAAAGGGGCGAATGGTATTATATTTGAACAGGAAAAACGAGTAATTACGTACGTTTTCATGAAAGTTATCCGCGAAATAGAGGTAGGGTGTGAGTGGCATCAAACTTGATCGACAGGGTAAGTAAATGTCAGAGCGTGATGGTTCGCGGAAATTTGCCAGCGAACTACGTCAATTGTGAACAGTTGAGAGCTTCCTTATTTAATCTCCGAAAGAATTCAGAAATAAACACAGGCCGGAGAGACACGCACACGTCACGGAATAGCGGAAGTGATTTGCCTCTCGAGTAGCTTTTCTGACCGACAAGTCAGCGCTGTGAACTGAGATAGTTATACGGAGATGGAATGTTTCGGAAGTCCTAATCCCAATTCGTTGTAAAGAACGCTCGAAAGGTTCAATTGAACTTTTGGTTATAAAATTAATCTGACACGTTCAAAAAAGTCGAGAAAATATTCATTTTCCTAGTGCTATCATCAGTCAGGCGATTGTTTCAGACAGGGTCGATTGAGATCAAGTGAGACAGGGTTTCTCTCTCGAGCACATGATACACTCATGTGCAGCTAATTTGCATGAACCGATCGAAACGCGAGAAGGGGAGAATGTCTCGATGTTTCGAACAATCGTCTGACCCTCTCACTTGCGATGCTCTCCCGTCGATCAGCGATGCAAGATAGCATGGGGAATAGAGAGACTCAGATCATTGCTCGATGTTTCGGAAGAACATAGACGGTCTATAAATATCATACTGACGTGAAAATGTGATACGGAAGGGAGGCAGAAGTTAACTGTGAATGAGCTAGAACGATTTTCGGAAGAAATGACAGAGAAGACTAAAATTTATGCAAAGGAATCGAAAGCTGGCGATTAATTTTTGCTCATCCGAATTAGTTCACTGGGATTCGCCCGCCCCCATAAACACTGCAGGGACAGAGCGGAATCTGCGAAATATTCGAGCGAGGAGAATTGTTGCGCTTATTTGATTGCGATGCATTGAAAGTAGCCAATAGATAGTAGCAAATAATAACTAACATGTGATGTCGGACACCATGAGGCGAAATCATAATACATAGTTGAATGCATCGTATCGAAATAATATTCCGGCGCGAGTGACAAGATTGTCAAATGGTGACAAATTTGATCAAAAATGTAAAAGGCATCCCGTTGATAACTTGTGTCTTGCGGGAGATCGCAGCTATTATTCGGCCAATTCAATCCGGAGGGCCCATTCTCTTCTTCGGACCTACTTTCGGACCAATGAAAATGTCTGGAAAAATGCGCCAATTGTAAGAGCTACAGTTACTAAAAAAGTCAGAACTCTAGAGAAATAGAGATAAACGACAGCTGAGGAACAGGGCTGGGAAAAATTTAACGGATCTCTCATTTCACAATGCTCTCTCGCCGGTTAGAAACGGCGAGAGAGTATTGCGAACTGAAAGATCCGTTAAATTTTTTCCCAGCCCTACTGAGGAACTGCGAGTTTTCGTCAGGAAGAGAAAGACACTTTGGATACTAATGAATAAGAGTCTTGACACCTCCCTCGAGGTGATAGAGAGCACTTAGGAGAAACGAGAAGGAGCCCTGGGGAAAAACTAATTCCTAAGTGCTGATCGTTACGTGGCGAATGAAGAATCACTGCGTCCAAGGTGACTCTTCAAAATGTTGTCGTGAGTATTCAATAACGTTGTCTTTTGTGGAAGTAACGTTTTCAAAAAAAAACTCTCACCAGTCGGTCTAAAAATGTGGACACGAATATTCAATAATGTTGTTTTGTTCCGTAGAACTCACGTTCACAATAATTTGATTGTTATTGTGAGGAAAAAAGCTATTGATGAAAACTTCATGAGAATCCAGAACAATGTTGTGCAATACAAAAAATCACGAATATGAGCAAATCGATGGCATTTTATCGCAGAACATCACAAGAAGCATGTATGTACACTTGAAAACCCGACATCTACAGCGATACAACCTAGGCAAGATCTGGAAGAAACTAGCGAGAGAGAAACTAAAGCATGGCAGGGGTTCACCAAAACTGTTTTTTTAAACTTCGTATCTAAGCAAAAGAGAGATTGAAATGGTATCACACAGATCATAATGGTATTCTAGCATGTAGCGAAAGAGAATTACGAAATGAGAGATTCATTGATTGGTCTATCGAACGAAAGTCTAGGAGCTTCCAATATCGGTCATTTCATATTGTTGGCTCTTGCTTCCGTTCTTTCCCGGGATGGCCTTACGGATGGGAGAGGATCCCTGGCGCTTGCCAAACGAGTACACCACAGTGTTTTGCACCCAAAGCAGTCCTGAACGGAAGGATTACTGTATTTCGAAATGGGTTATCGATAAATGATTTTTATCTTGGTGGCCTTACCAACGAAAGAGATGAATCCAAGGGCGAAAGTAATGCCAAAGTTCCACACCATATTGTTCTCAGCCGAGCATAGGAGCATCTGTGATAGGATCATGATATTTAAGAATTCAGTCGCTACTATTCATTCGAATCCTAACAGAATGCGATTTTCAAGAAGCTGTTGCTCCACATCATAATGCAATTCTTAAATTGATTTTTTTTATATTTTTAAATTGCATTTTCGAAAATGAATTTTCACCTTTTTCTCCTCGCAGAAAACAAGGTCGACCTTCTGCTTGCTCACTGTTCGCACAATGGCAGGAAGAAGAACCTGAACGTAGAGAATATGCGACCTTTATTTTATTTACTTGGTGTCTTCCCATCTTTCTCAGTAGAATAACTTCATCGTTAATGAAAAAAGATATCGTTGAAGAGGGCACTAGGTCGAATGAGAGCATTCAAAAGGATACCTACTGGGGCTAACAATAAACAAATTTTGCGATCAGTACGTTCTCAAACCCAAAGAATAACGATCTAGAAATAATAGTTCTGATTCAGTAGGTTATCAATCGATATGGATGAAGTCTTACCTTGAAGTCGAAGCACTGGGTATCGACCAGAGCGCAGAAGGAGTAAATTCCCCCGATGAAGATGAAGTAGAGCAGACCAACGGAGCAGACTCCGCAAAGGACGAGCACCCAGAGGAGGAGGAGCATCTAAATTATCATAATTATTATTATTAATTTGGGTTGTCGAAAAGAGACCGAGTTTTCGCTAAGACACTTCAAAACTCAATGAGAAAAAGAATTCCTTAATGGTATGATAATTAATTCACAAATCGAAGAATTCTCATAGGCTCGAACAAAGAGGTTCCAAATTACCTGAGATCCAGCAGAAGATAGGAAAAGCATGCAGGATACTCCAAGTCTGTTGACTCGAGTTGAAAAGAGATGAACTGCAAGATTGAACTATGTTTTTCAAACATTTCACTGTTTAAATCTTTTTATGAATCAATTTGAGACTATTGTTAATTAGTTGAATATTATAATATTAAAAATACGGATGACTTACGAGATGCGAGATGCACCACCACCAGATACACGACAAGGACGGAAGTGAACAGCTCACTCTCTGTCTTGTCCCCATTTTTTAGATGTGTTTCAAAAAATTTAAACGCCTGTTTACCGTATTGAATTATTTACTCTAGGGATGTCCATCCAATTCCAATACCCAATTAATTGATTTTGCGGCCGCTCACTCCCTCGGAAAATGAGGAATAAAAGTCAATGAATTGGTCAACCCAATACCAATTACTCAATTAATTGGTATTGTCTCTGAGTATTGGGTATTGAATTGACATCACTATTGTACTCTTATATTTTTACTATATTTGATATAATAAAAACCAACGAGATGCGAGATGCACCACAACTAGATAGACGACAAGGACGGAAGTGAAGAGAGCGAGTGCGGCTTGCAGCAGCCAGACTCGCCACTCGCCAAGGGACACGAATGCCTCGATCTAAAATACTAGCAATTTGGTCAGGCATTGGTGCTCTAATGTGGATAGGCTGGCACTCTCCATAAGCTACATTCCACCAGTGTGTGTGAATTGAATGGCATAATTTTGAAGGACTTTGGAGGCAAATTTTATGTAATTTTTATGTGTTTTAATGGTTTTATGTTCACTTGTCAACCATGAGTCTTCAGAGTGTTTGTAGACATACCTGTCTCGCGAAACCTCTCAACGCACGAACGTAGTAGATGGAGAAAGCGATCTGTAAGAAAAAAAACAAAAAAAGTCGGTAACAAATCAGAAGAATCTGACTCTTCATTTAATTTTGATACTCTTTCGACATTCTGGCCAGCGATAACGAATGAGGGTAAACAAAGAAACGGATTCTTCATTCTGATAATATTATTTTTCTTCATGCTGCAAAGTTTGCAGATAATTTTCAAAATTGACCATGAAGAGTTCATTAGCCATAATTTTAATTTGTATCATTACTCATTGCTTGCTTACCGATGATACGACTGCAACCACCGCAGCCACAATACTCGCTATCACGGATGGCGAATGAGGCGAGGCGTACCGAGATGAGGGAGGGGATGATGGCATTCTGATTACCAAAATATTTATTATTATGTTATAAAACTGTATTCCAGTTGCTATGGAGACGGGTTTTGAGCACTGTATCTGTAGACAGAAGTGAAAAGAGGCAGCGCTCTAAGCCCAGAAAGCGACACTGATAAATAGTGTATTGAATTGTATTGTATCTGTAGACATCCGCGCATCCAAACCAATCAATAACGCATCAAGCAATAACGAAATTGCACGGCGTGTAAGAAATATCAAAACTTAAAAAAATAGTTTTCCGTCCGTTGGTTTGCAAATCGCAGCAGAGTAACACTTTTACGAATGGAGAAAAATCTGGAGGCGTACCGTGAAAGATTAGGTATGGATGTTTTCCAGCACAAACAACATGTGAGCAGTGCAAAACAAAAAGAGAGATTACAAGGGTAAAAATATCATGAGTAGGACAGGGAAGAGAAGAAAACTTCAATTGCAAAACAAAGGTTAGTATCTAGTCGATTGAACCAATCAATGAATCTTTTAGATATCCATTCTTCAAACTGCGAATTGAATCTATTAGCTATTGTGAAAATTATTTTTAGTTACGGAAAAAATGATAAAAAACGACTACCTATTAGAAGCCGTACAAAGAGTATGCAAAAGCGCCGCTACCGTAATTTCGAACTCCGGACCGTCATTTAGTATAACGTAAAAAGTCAATTCACGGTCGAATGCACGGTTTTGATTTTTTCGAATTATTTTTGCTTGGGGCCATTCACGCCCATTTATTCAGTGTTATCGCTTTGTTTTATTTATTATTATCACCAGGAATATCGCGTTGGTTGTCGGGAAGGTCCATGTGCTAGTTACTCGTTGTATGCAACCATTACACGTTCAAATTGACCGTTGTTTCACTTCATTTGAAATTTGCTGTGTTCTCATATAATATCCTTGTTCCAGATGAATCCAATAACAAATATCAAGAATCAAAACAAGCTCAATGAAAGGGAGATCGCGATGGGCATTGCTGGCGATCTCACCAAGTCATGGCATCAGGTAAGCATTGTTCAGTAAATTTGTATGCAAAACTACGCCTTGTAATAAAATGGAAGCAATCATTTACGTTATCAAACCGAGTACTCTACTGCTAGTGTTTTCGATATCAATTTTCGGGATAAAAAACAATTGGTTCCTCGTAATTTCCTAGTGATAAAATAAATGACAAATACTGTATTATTTTAATGCTGAGTTATATTTCAGGTTTACAAGGACTCAGCTTGGATTTACGTCGGTGGCCTGCCGTACGATCTAACTGAAGGAGACGTTATCAGTGTTTTCTCACAGTAAGTATTGTCGGGGGGCACTGCTTTACAAGACGGGGCCAGCCCAAAAGGGCAAAAGTTGGGGCTATTCACTTATTCTGAAAATCGTAATATTCTAGTGGATCTACTAAATAGTTAGTCGTTTTTAGTCCATTGAAATATATTTTATACATTGCAAGACGTCTGAGAAATCGATAATTCATGAATGGACAGCCTAGTAGGAGCGGTAATGGGGATATTTTTGCGTTACCGAAGCTTTCGCTTATGACATTTTCATAGAGACGGGGTTGAATTGAATGTTCGCTTCAGTCGTCCCTTGATGATCCCTTACTTGTGGTTTGCAACAAAAAGTGAATGAGTTAATTGAAGGGCCCTAGGCTCCGCCCCTTTTGGGCTGGCCCCGCCTTGTAAAGCAGTGCCTGTCGGGGTAATTAGCAACCAGAGCTTGCAAATACGGAAAGTTTCGTGCAAATTGCGAGCCGAAGTGGGGAACAACGGTTGGTTTCGGGGCACGAGATCACACAAATGGTTGATTGTAACCGATTTTTATACCCCTGGCGTTTGTCCGATGTCTACTGAATGTAGTTTCATGTCCAGACTCAATAGTTCTTTTGGCCGAAATATACTATCTTTTGGCAGTTTTTTCGACTCGTTGTATGATGATAGCATTTGCTGAAACTTAAAAAAATAATAATATCGCGCCGTCATTGGTTCGTTGCTTTTGCTAGCATCATAGTTGCAGTTTCTCCTCCCTTAAGATCCCTTCGCCCTTCCTAAACCCCAACCATAAACAATGCGAGCAACTCGTCTGTTTATTCTAGGAAACGATCCCGTGCACTACTTAATGCCATTTACCATATAATTGAGAGAAATGTCGAAAACTTCAATTGCAAAAAAACATAATTAAGTTTAATTTGTTTAGTTCAATGAGGTAAACTGCATAAAGCTCGAAAATAAACAGTTTCCTATTATCTTTATAAGCAATCCGCGTTTTTTAAGCATACGTGGGCAGGCATCCACCAAAAAAAATTTTGCAGGGTGATGCCCGCCCGAAATCGGCCCGATTCGCAGACTGATGCCCAAAAAAAAGGATCCCAGGATGAAAAAAAAATTTTTCGCAGCATGATGCCCCAATTTTTGAAAAAAATGCAGGGTGATGCCGGTGGATCGCGCCCACGTATGTTTTTAAGCAACTCAACTTTGGGCTATGGTTGCGAATGACGCTGAATTTTCGCAATTTTTTCAAATGGATGAATTTGGTCCCTCAACTATTAGCTATACCCTCAATCAAGTCTTCGAAACTAGTGACTCATCTCGTAAACTCTCTCCTCCTCTCGCGAAAGACCCTTATCCCCTCTCCTCTCGCTGCACAACATGTGCTCTTTCTCCCCTCATCGCAAGAAGAAGTTGGGCCCCGCTTCTTACTCGACTCTAAGAAGCGTCCTTCCTCTCGACACCTGATATCCGCCCTGTCCTTCTGGTGCCATGCTAAAAAGCGGCCCCGAGCTAAAAAGCGGCTCTGAGAGAATCGGTCAAAAAGAAGTTGCGGCACTAGAGTCATTGCATTACACTGGGGCAGCAGTTTTTCCAGAGACAAATACGATGGGCAAGAGGATGTGGTAAAAAGATACTGATTGATGATGAGATATACTGATTGCATAATAATAATTCACACATCAATAAGTTGAAAACCAACGGACACAAATTGGCATCCAACGCAAACCTATGATCTATGATTGAGTTACAAAATCTCGCATATCGGTGGCTATCAGGTACGAAAATGATAACATAATATAGAGTGTGGATAACGATAAAAAAGAATTAATTAATTAGCCATAATAATTATGGAATAATTGCAGATGGGGCGAGGTTGTGAACATCAACGTCGTGAGGGACGCGAAAACGGGCAAGTCCAAGGGATTCTGCTTCCTCTGCTATCAGGTACGAAACAGTCTCAATTACGGCTGTTAGTTATTGTTGGGATACTTGATTCGGGCGATTTTGTGCTTGACGAGAAACGAATGTGTTTTATTATAAATTTGTATAGATCGGGAGAGCATTGCTATTACCAGAAATGACGCCCATCCAGAGGCGTCTTCCGTATCCTTCAGGGAAATGTTTTTTTGTATCTCAGGAGATAAGAAAAAAGGAGAAGTATCCAAAAAGGAGACAAACTGTAACGTCGGTGTTGCATTGCAGGACCAGCGAAGTACGGTGCTTGCCGTCGACAACTTCAACGGAATGTCCCTGCTCAATCGGATGCTGCGAGTGGACCACGTCGAAGAGTACAAGGTGGGCACTATTTTCTTGGACCAGAACGACCAAAATGACGTTTTCCGCTTCCCTTACCACCCGTTCTTAGTTGATTATGTATCGATATTTCTACGATTTAGGCCTTGCGAAGTTGTTCTGTTTGTTGTGGGGTAGTGAGTTGGGAGGAGGAGGGGGGGGGGTACTAGCATTATTAATTAATTAATTATTTAATTAATCAATTAAGGTGCCCAAGTACAAGGAGGACGCGGACGAGGAGACGAAGCGGTTGTGGGAGGAGGGCTGCGCGCCCAAGCCGATCGAGCTGCCCGATATGGGTGAGTAGCTTCCCCATATGGCTGAGTGGCTGCCCGATATGGATATGATATTTTACTTCATCCCCGAAATCTATAATTGTTTGGGGGCACACACTTTCATAAGTCAATTTCGGGAAGAGGGCTGCGCGCACAAGCCGATCGAGCTGCCCGATATGGATTGGTTTATATAATCAGTCACTAATTATCAGTGATTAGCGTGTATTACGATAGTGAACTTTGCCCGAAAACTTTAATTGCTGAGGCAGTCGAAATGAATGGAATACTGATGGTTTCATTATTTTGATTAATTGTTTTTTCAAACACTGAGTAGATTTAATCGAAAATTGTCTCAGATTTGCTGAGTGCCCACTTTATGCAACGCCCTCTTGTTCTGAGTCATAGTTTACTTGAGTGGCGTCTCTCGATTTCGATCCTGTGTTCGGGTTGTCCCTCTTCTATCCCCCCTACTCCCCTCTCCACTCTGCCTCACGAGATAGTATGGATATCGACGAGGTCATCACTCTCGTCTCTCTCGTCTCTCTCCCTCAAACCCCGTCTCTCCATAGTTTAAGACGGGGCTCTGCACTGAAGGAGCAGAAGCAGATGCCTTTGATTGAATGGGGGCAGAGGGGCGAGAGATCAGGGGAATAGGAGAGAGCGCAGAGTGGTGAGAGAGTGTGGAAAATGGAGAGAGTGGCAGAGAGAAGGCGAGAGATCAGGGGAACAAGAGAGAGTGCAGAGTGGCGAGAGAGCACGGGAAAGGGGGAGAGTGTCCTCAGGGCGCGCCTGTTCAAGAAGTTGGAAGGGAAGGAAAGAGAGTCGAGATCGATCCTCCCCCCCCCCCCTTCGTCCATCTCGGATCCATCCATCTATTGGAGAAATGACAGGATGTGTTATGATCGGTTGATCAAAGGGGGGGGGGGGTAAATAAGCTCTAAAACAGCCTGAAAGTGGTCAAAAATCGATAATATACAGTAATCTGGAACGAAAGTGAGCGATTGCAGATGAATCGGAGATCAAAAAGGCGAAGAAACGGCTGAAGAAGCAGCAGCGGGCCATTCCGAGACTGGAGGTACGGTAGTTTTGGGGGCGACGAGGTACGGTAGTCACAGCGTTACAAGTGCCAAAATTTACTAGAAACAACTGAAAATTGGTCTTAAAATTGTGTTCGATTTCACCTCTTGCTCCATGCCACATGTGTGAAGCATTCAGAGAAAAAAAAAGTAGCGCATTGCTTGCTGGTCAGTGATGAGCACCATCCTCGGACAATCATACAAAATCGGGGATAGGACAAGAAACCTGTTGAAAATCGCGGGTTTTGCTGCAGAAATCGGGTGTTATAAGCGTAAAACAGGAGGTCAAAATCGGGGGGGTGGTCCGATAACTTATTTCTTACCCCTCAGGACAAGCCGTCGCTGCCGATGCACCAGATGGAGGGGGAGGCGTGGGAGAGGGGGTGGAGCTTCGGGAGCGAGTTGGAGGTGGCGCGCGTCCAGTACATCCTGAATGACTACATGAGAAGGTACGGGATATCCGACCTCGTGCTCATCCCTGTTACTGGCGCTCGTCTAACATGTAAAACATGCGATTTCGAAACGAAATTGTGCACAGCGGTATTCTAATATTTAAATTTGAAGATTATATTTTTCAGACAGAGGAGGAAGAGGTGCTGAGCGTGATGCAAGCAAGGAAAAAGGCGAAGAAAGAGAAGAAAAAGGCCAAGAAGGAGAAGAAGAAGGTAAATTTGTAATATTATTATTACTTAAATATTTAAAATTATTAATAAAATAATATTTAAGGAAAAGAAGCGTCTGAAGAAGGAGCTCAAACTGCGCAAGGCGGAGAATCCGGACGGCGATTGGAACGTGGACAGCAAGCTGCTGGATGTGGGCGCCAAGGTACGGTACATCGATGGTTGTTGGGTGGCTTAATGTACGGTCAGTGTTGAGCGCGAACCACCAACGACAAATTTTGCGGGGGACAAGAGGGTGTTTTCCGGGGTTAGAAGTGTGAAAAATCAATATTTTCACTTAATTTTCGGGTGCACGGCGGTCAAATCGCGGGGGTACATACCAAAGTTTGAGGGGTCGCTCAACACTGTACGGTATGGGGTACGGTATGGGACAGGGGATGTATCGACGATCGTTCAAAATATTTGTAATTCTTGTTACATTTGTTTTTCTTGGCCTTTTTAACGCTGTCATCAGCAATAATTGTGCTGGAGACGCCTCGGCAGGTTCGGGAATTCACAGATTACATCGGTTTCAGAGTGAGGCCGACCTCTACGGCGAGAACAAGCACTTCGATTTCGGCAAGAAGGTGGAGGAGAAGGGCAAGGAGTGGAACGAGCGACCCGATTTCGAAAAGGTACGGTAGGATACGGTAGACGGCTTGTATTGATGATCTTTTCTGGATCTAAAGTTTGCTTAGCGTGATATTTTTCGAATGCCCAAAGACCGATTCGAAAAAGGAGAATTCAACTTTTAAATGTTGTTACGGCCATGTGGGATACCCCACAGGACTTTGTGTGCCTTGAATACGGGCTGATAGCTAGTCACGTGCAAGTAATCGATAATGTTGTGAAGAATCATCAATTATGGGGGTTCTGTAAGTCGTGGTATCTACGATAAATTTTACGCTGTTTGCAGGCGGACTGGCGGTTGATCGAGCAGTGGAAGATCATCAGGGAGCAGGAGAAAGCGGCCAAGGCTGCGAAGGGAGAGAGCACCGAGGCATGGGCTGAGGACAAGGGATATCTACCCAATCGAATCAGGAGAAACAACTAGGGCTGGTCGCATTATATTTGCATTGTTTTGTCCCGATTTGTGGGTCAATTTCAATAGTTTTTGTTGTTTAAGCCCCGCCCCCTTGACTACTCCACGAGAAACAACAGACAGTTTGATACATCAACCCTTTTGATAGTATTTCAATAGTTGTATGGTTGTTTTTGCCCCGCCCCTTGACTCTCACACATTATATTTGCGTTGTTTATTCGGCTGTAGTCCCGATTTCTTGTACAAAGTGACGGCGTCCAAAGGGACAGATTGATTTCGATAATAAACGATTTTCATATTCAGTGCACTTGCAGCCTAATACCGGGAAGTATGTGGCTCATCAGATTAGCTCGCAAAGAACTTTCAATGTGCAGTCTTCTAGTCTCTCCATTCACCATGCTCATTGAGCGATCAGACATAGCGATAGAGCATTGCTGAATGAGAGAGTCCGACGATTGTTCTTCAAAGAAGTCTGGCCAGCTGGTGCCTTGCCTGGCCCCGCCCTCTGACCGAGAACGACCTTTTCTGCACACATTTGCTACATATTGGGCCGGCCGTAGACCTTACCCCTCTCTTCCCCTCTTTCTCGCTCCGCCCCCTTTCTGATCTGTCAGCTTCAGCCTCTGAGAAGGAGGAGGGGAGGGTGTTTCAGTCCTGGGCGCCTCTCCTTACCCTCTAGCCTCTCTCTCGCTCCTCTCCCCCTTACGACAGTTGTCGATCGGGGCTTAGATTCGGGGCTAATGCAACTGGCAACTTGGCAGATCGATATCGTGACCTACCATACATTTGCGCCGAATATCGATCCGAATTATTGTTATTGCTTCAAGATACGGTAGCATGCCTTGCCTGAGCCGATAATATTGCCCACGTTATAATTATTGCAATGATGTCCGTATTCGCGACTCGTATCGACATGATTTGTAGTACGTTGATGCTATTCTGATCTGCATTTTTGGGATGGGAAATCCCTGTCAGACTTGAGCAAGCCACCCCCCTCAATGACCCATCAGATGTCAGAAAAACGTCAACAACTTTACTCGAGTAATCAAAACATCTCCTGTCTTCCTCATCATTTTCACCGTATTTGATGCTTTGCTCTCTTCATTTCCCATTGTCTCTCGCTTTCTCTCGTCGTCTGCACTCTCTCACTTATTTTTGCTCTCTCACCCACCGTACCCCCGGCAGGCAATTCGCATGTCCTTTGCTCGTTCTTCTTTGCCACCACATGTTCAACGCTTTTTATTATTGCTTTCTATTCCTAAGTACCGTAGTCATATACCACGCATTTTTTGCATTGATTGAATTGATCCATCGTTCGCGGTATTGCATTTGACCTAGCGCACTACCGTATCCTACAGTATCCTACAGGTCGTCGGCGGACGGAATCTCGAACGAAGGGGCCGGCAGTACACGCAGCACACGCGCACCATGCGCTTACAGGACCAGCTATGGTACGGTAGCCGGACGGTCGATCGAGAACTGAGCGAATTTATCAATATTTTCAGGCCCTGTCTGTTGGGCGCCATCTTCCTACTAGCGCTCATCCATTCGACTGAATCGGTACGTTCTTTGATCTTTGATCTTTCCTAATTTCTCAAAACTTCCCAAGTTTTCCTCAGTGTTGTATCTGCTTTGATATTACGCATTCGCTCATGATCAATTGATTTATTGATGGTCCAAAAAAAGGGGCTTGAAAGGATCCCGCTTCTCACTAGAGTTCCTGACTACTGCCAGGGACAGCGCTCGCGAAACACGATAGGTCATCGATCCGATCGAATTTCTTGCGCTTCCTCCGTTGTGATGAGAGGTCACGCGCACTTTATTATCGTATATCATATCTGCCAGATTAAAAATAGATTCATCCCTTGTTGAATACAGTGATGAGCGACCCCTCCAACTTTGGGGTGTACCCCCGCGATCGGACCCCCGGTCAGACCCAGTACCCCCGAAAAAATATCGAATTTTTCACTGCTGCACCCCCGTAAAACCCCCCTCTTATACCCCGGAAAACCTGAAGTTGGAGGATCACGCTCATTACTGGTTGTATACATGCTAAAAGTGTCTGCTCCGTACCACATGTGCGTACCTTCTTGAGAATGAAAGCGCGAAAGAAGATCTCTGCCCTTTTTTCTTAGTCGTCTTTTGAGAAGAAAAGATTTATCGAGAGGGCAGCTGCTACGAGAAAAGATTAATTGATTTTTTGCACTCTGGGAAATAAGATAGATTGGGAAAGATGTGCTGCTATGTTTCCGGAACGCAATGAGAAGAGTGCAAAAGAGATGTAATTGCTCATCATGTTTCACTTTTTTGGAACTAATCGAACAATTTGAATATGATTATGTAATCTAGTAATATGCAACCTCTACTCCTCTGCATCTCAATCATTTTGATTCTTATGTACTTATCTCTGTTGGACTCACTATCTCTGCCCAAATCCAAGTGCGGCGTTCCATATCATATCTATACTAGTGCCACTCCATCCCATATCCTTCACACTAGTTTACCTTCTTCCTGTCATCTCCTCGCTCCTCTTTCTCGACGTTTCTCTGTGTGCCGCTGCTGTCTCAGAGCGAGGACATTTATCAAAAGTGTAAGGGTTGGCACGGTGAGAGAGGCGAGAGGAGCGGCGAGAGGAGCGGCGAGAGGAGCAGCGGGAGGAGGTGAGGCGAGAGGAGGGGGCAGGCTAAGCCGAGAGAGGCGCCCCGATGCTATCGAGTGTAAGGATTGAGAGCGAGACTAGTCGAGGGGATCGATCGATCAATCTGCCAAGAATCGCAGTTTCGAAAATGAACATATCGATTTGTTTGCAGCAAGCGGCCTGCAGGGATTGCTCGAACCGCGGATGTTTCTGCGTCGGCGAAAAGGGATCCATGGTAAGAAGAATCCTAGAGGTCAAAATTCGGATCACCGTCTCTTCATTTCACATACAGTTTAGATAGAATCCGTCACTTCATTAATACGTACTCTATCACCGTTCAAAATTATAAGTATCTTACACAATGAACAGACGAATTTTGCCTCCTCAAAGCCACAAATTGCATTTCTGATCATACATGCTCTTTACAGGGATCACCCGGACCCCAAGGTCCTCCCGGTCTCCAGGGCATCAGAGGTTTCCCCGGACCCGAAGGTCTCGTCGGACCCAAGGGACAGAAGGGAGCCTTCGGTCCGCCCGGTCTGCAGGGACCCAAGGGAGATCACGTAAGTGAATAGGATCGAGCTGACAAAGTGAAGGTTAAGTTTCTTTCCTCGATCTGTTTTAAGAATGAGGAAAGGTCTTGACAGCTAGCAGAGAAGGATAGAGGGCAAGGGGCTGTTCGGGATTGCTAACGATGTATTCAAATCTACAGAACCAGAAGAAATAACACCCATCCACATGATTTTGATAAATGGTTGATTGATTGAATACAAACCACGTCGTTCAGGGACCTCCCGGAGTGCCTGGATTCAACGGTAACGACGGAAAGAACGGTCTCCAAGGCGAGCCCGGACCTCCCGGAGCACCCGGATGGGACGGATGCAATGGAACTGATGGAGCTGCTGGTACGTTAGGCAATTTGAGAATTACACACATCACCATTTGCAAACATGCTTATCGCTTGCTTGCTTCAGGTATCCCCGGTCTGCCCGGACCCGCCGGTCTGCCCGGATTCCCCGGTCCTCCCGGATTCAACGGAGAGAAGGGAGAGCCGGCATTCGGCAATCCTGGAGCACCAGGAGAAAAGGTACTGAAAAATTAGATAGGGAGAGAATTGAATTCATCGCAACTTGTCGAGTCACTACAATGTTTGGAATAACTATTGACGGTGAAATCCAGATGAGAAATGTGACATTTCAGGGAGACGGTGGTATGCCAGGCATGCCCGGTCTGCCTGGACCGCCCGGACGCGATGGATACCCCGGAGAGAAGGGAGACCGAGGAGACTCGGGATCTGCTGTACGTCAATCCGCACTTCTCTGATTTTTGGCCCAAATTTCTTTCATTCTCTTCCTATGATTTTCCCCTCTGCATTCAGAGCGATTGTTGTCTGGATCGTTGAACCGTCTTGAGTTAAAATCCAAGTATGCTTTAGGGACCTCGTGGACCCAACGGAGAGATCGGAATGGCTGGCAACCCTGGAATCGGGTCGGTCGGAGCGAAAGGAGATCCCGTAAGTTTGGACTACTGTATCGAAACAACCGTCTCGGCTGGTACCAAGCTCTTCGTCATATTCGTAATGGCGGTGCTAGGTCGGATGAATATCTCGCCTTTAAAAGAGAGCATCTGACCGATTGCCTGTGAGCCCTGTATACTTCTAATTTTCTAAAGGGTGATGGGGGACCGCCGGGTCCGCCTGGGCCGCCTGGGCCTCGTGAGTTTACCGGATCCGGATCGATCGTTGGACCGCGCGGAGTGTCCGGAGACAAGGGCGCCAAGGCAAGTACCAGTACCTCATTCATTCCGGGGCATTTCAGGGAGATCGGGGTATGGCGGGTCCGCCCGGACCGGCCTGCGCCTCGGAGACTAGACAGCCACCCGGCGCCGTTGCCGGCCCGCCCGGCGAGGCTGGCATGAAGGGAGAAAAGGTTTCGAAATAGTGCGAGTGATATAGCGGAGAGCATACGGTAGATCGTATGTGATAACACACCCTCAGTTTCCTCAGTTCCTCTCTCAGTTCCATCCCGCTTCGTTTATCCCAATGCGTAGAAGCTTAACACTAATTTCTAGACGCTTTCCTCCCTAACTACCTAGTATAGTGCCCAGTACGAGTCATCGTCACTTCATTACACATACTCTCTCGACCGGTCGAGTGGTGAGAGAGTGTGAAATGAAGAAACGTCGACTCGTATTTCGCACTCAACTATCTAGCAGCAACTGATACTCACGCTTACATCCTTGGTTCTTTCAACATTAATTTTAACTGTCTGACCGCTCATTCTACAGGGAGAGCCCGGAGAGAACGGACAGCAGGGATACCCCGGCCAAGCTGGATACCCAGGACTTCCCGGCGTGCCAGGAATGAAGGTATAAGAGAGAAAATGGCACATGCGCCTCTTCTCGAATTTCATGCTCTCACGTCTGTCTGTCCGGCAAGAGAGCATTCGATTGGAGAGAGGCTCTTGTCGAATTGTCATCACTACTCGATAGGTCGTATTAACTCTAACCTGTATGGTTTACAGGGCGAGAAGGGACTGCCCGGACCGGCTGGACCCAGAGGAAAGGAGGGACGACCAGGAAACGCTGGACCTCCCGGATTCAAGGGAGATCGCGGTCTGGACGGAGTCCATGGAATGCCTGGTATGCTAATTTTTAAACTTCGTCTCAATATTCTACGATCGCTAATCATGCTAATTTCCTGAACTGTGGCTACTACGGTTTAAATACATAACAAATAAATATTGAATCAATACGGCATGGGCCAACCTAATGTTGCAATGCAGGCCTTCCCGGACAGAAGGGAGAAGCCGGATACCCCGGACGTGACGGATTGAAGGGAATGGACGGCCCTCCCGGACCTCCTGGAGTCAGTACTACATCATTTATTTTTAGTACTAGAACTAGCTAGTAGTACTTTTAATACTAGTACTAGTACTTTTAGTAGTAACACACTAGCTAGTACCGATGGATACTTGCTAATACTAGTACAAATCCACTTGCTTTCAATTACAGTAATAATGGAACAAATTTAGGGCGGACGCTTCTCGGATGGACCTCCCGGCCCTCCTGGTCTGCAGGGACGCCCCGGACAGGCTGGTCCGCCCGGAACCGACGGATACCCCGGCAGCCCCGGCCCCGTTGGCCCGCCCGGCCAACCCGGAGGACCCGGAGCCCCCGGAATGCCCGGACTCGAAGGACTGCCTGGCCCGAAGGGAGATGGCGGAGATTCCGGTATTCCCGGTCAGCCTGGTCCGCAGGGACCGCCCGGCCTGCCCGGTATGCCTGGACCGAAGGGAGACCCCGGAATTCGTGGAACGCCCGGACAGAGCATTCCCGGAGTGCCCGGTCTTGATGGACGACCTGGATTCGACGGAGCCGCTGGAAGAAAGGGAGAAACTGGTCTGCCCGGAGCTAGAGGTGCGGCCTTTTTGATCGGATAAAATTCTGCAAAGCCAAGAAATTTTAGATTCAATCATTCATACATTTGTTTCTGTTGACTTTGCGAATATATTTGTTAGGCATTTTCCTCGCTAGGGTGGCTCTGGAAAATGCCAAACACCTTTATTCGCAAAGTTAACGGAAATAGTGTAAAAGTAATATTGCAAAAATGTTCTGCGTGTATATTAAATTCATGTCAGGACCCCCTGGAGACTCGATCAACGGAGTGCAGGGAGCCCCTGGACCTCGTGGACCGCCCGGACCCAAGGGATACGACGGAAGAGACGGAGTGCCCGGTCTGCCCGGTATTACTGGAACGAAGGGAGATAGAGGAGGCACGTGCTCGGCCTGCGCTCCTGGAGCCAAGGGAGAGAAGGTTAGGATGATTCTCACGATAAATTACACCATAATACCATATTACGCTCCGAATTACACAAAATGAAAAGATCAAGTAGTTAGATTGACTAGTGTGTCTATTCTTTCTCCACACTCTTTTGCTGCTCGGTATTGTGCGCTTCACTCTGACTGCCCTAACCAAGATGTTCCCTAGAATGCCATAACAATTATTCATAACTTCAGGGAACGCCCGGACACTCTGGCATGAGTGGACCTCAGGGAGAGCGTGGATACCCCGGAGTGCCCGGAGTGCCCGGTGACCCTGGAGATGATGGACTTCCCGGAGCTTCTGGACGCCCTGGCGAACCCGGACCGCCTGGTACGGTACTTCCACCAGATTAGGGTCCGATTGGGATAGTGATGACAAATCACGCGCCTCTCTCATTTTGTGTGCTCTCTAATCGGCCAGAGAGACGAGAGAGTATGCAAACTGGTGCGTCGACATCAGTAGATTGGACCCTTTGGGCCCTGCTTGAACACATTGTTCAGGACTTGACGGACTTCCTGGCATGCCCGGACAGAAGGGAGAGCCGACGAGACTCGAACTGCGCGCTGGACGCCCTGGAGCACCTGGATTCAAGGGTACGTTGACAGTGTCATCGCCTATTCTCATTTTCAATGTAAAACAATCAGAATAGTGAACTATGAAATAACCTAAAAAAAACTTCTTGAACTAGTCAATTTTTATGCAGAAAGGTCACTGTCTAGCTAATTGATTTTTTTCAGGAGAGCCCGGATTCCCCGGAGCTCCTGGAAACGATGGCCTTCCCGGTGCACCCGGACTCTCTGGTGCCCCCGGAAACCCCGGATTCCCCGGAGCTAAGGTGACAAACACTGAGCGAGCTGAAATTTGAACACTAATCACTGCAGGGTGAGCCCGGCTTCCCTGGCATGGGCGGCAAGCCCGGACACGACGGTCTGCCCGGTCTGCCTGGATTCAAAGGAGAACCTGGATTCGGACAGCCCGGACTCCCCGGTCTGGCTGGACAGAAGGTACGTTTGATGACTATTGGTCCGCAGTGGAGAGTCCCGCGTTTTCCATTTGAGCCTATACGGAAATGACTAGAGTATTCAGACGAAAGTAATAGACTGTCTTTCAATGTTGCCTCTATGTCATGATACGAATATTTCACTGTCGGAGAAGTAAACGATGAAACGAAATTTAGGGAGACTCTGGCTTCCCTGGTCTGCCCGGAGGCCCTGGAGCACCTGGAGCCCCCGGTCTTCCCGCACCCGAAAACGTCGTCGAGCCTGGAACACCTGGACGGTGAGTCAGATGCACGATAGCGTCCCATCGAGTTGCATGCTCTCATCTTTCTGGCTGTGGCGAATTGTCGACACAAATGTGCAACATTTCCGTGCAAAATAACCTATAGGTACTGTGATATTCAAAAATTATACTTTTTAGTGATGGCATGCCCGGTCTACCCGGTACCAAGGGAGACGCTGGCTTCCCCGGCACACCCGGCCTCCAAGGACAGCCCGGCTATCCCGGAGTTCCCGGAGCGAAGGGAGAATCTGGTCTGCCTGGACACCCTGGTGCGTTTGTTTCTAGAACAGCAATTGTATGGCGGTCATCAACAACCCAAAGCCATTCATCAACAACCCCTATTGTGGTGTCTCCTCAGTAGAGTATGTGAAGACACCACAGTACAGATGATGTGCCGTTGGCACTCGAAACATCTCACCTATGATAAATTCACAATCGTCAGCCCCCCCCCCTCACCTCTCTCTCAAATCATCATTGCAGGTGTGGCTGGTATGCCTGGCGTGCCTGGCGAGAAGGGCTTCGATGGAGTGCCCGGTCTGCCCGGAATTCCCGGACCCAAGGGTGCGTATCCGTTCAACAGAGCTCGAAATACGGATCGCCGTCTTTTATTTTCTCACACTCTCTCGCCTGCTCGCTCGAGTGGCTTGAAAGCGTAAAGAATTAAGAGGCGATCAACCGTATTTCGAATAACTGCCTTCCACTAATAACATCGTTACTAAGGAATTGTGGTGACATTGTTTTTCGTTTAGGAGATTCTGGACATCCTGGTCTGCCTGGACCCGCTGGACTCAAGGGAGAGCAAGGACAATCGATGACTGGACCTCAGGGACCCCCCGGTTTCCCCGGACTGAAGGGTTCGTTTCTAAATCGTAGAAAACAATTCATATGAAGTATTTCGCATATCGTTGGCAATTTTAGGTATTTTAGGTTTTAGGTATTTTAGGTGTGGTTTTAGGCATTTACCCAATATTTTTTTAAAAATCAAACTTGTCAAACCAAGTGACCAAACCGAACGACTTTTGAGCTTACCACTCAACTTTGTAGGAGACGCTGGATTCCCTGGACAGCCCGGCCTTCCTGGTTTGGAGGGACAACGCGGCAACCCCGGAGCGCCTGGATTCAAGGGAGACAATGGACTGCCCGGAGGCAATGGGCAGCCTGGATTCCCCGGATCGAAGGGAGAGCCCGGTCTGCCTGGCCTTCCCGGAACCGAGGGACAGCCCGGCCAGCCTGGTCTTGAAGGCCAACCTGGATTCCCTGGACCCAAGGGAGAGTCTGGCATCTCTGGACTGCCCGGACTTCCTGGTACCAAGGGTACGTTTTCTGGACTCAACTTTATATTTCCAACTCTCAAAATAATCATTGTAATGAATTAACCTGGCTCTGTTGCAGGAGAAGCTGGATTCCCCGGACCCCAAGGACCGCCCGGCATGCATGGAGCTCCCGGATACCCCGGACAGAAGGGTCTGCCTGGCATGCCTGGAGTGCCCGGATCTAAGGGTCAGTATTTTTTTGGAATAAATTTTGGGAAGACATTGTCCATCGACATATTCCAGGAGACGCTGGTCTGTCTGGACAGCCTGGATTCCCCGGAGCAAAGGGAGACAACGGCAACCCTGGTCTGCCCGGTCTGCCCGGAGCCAAGGGCCTGAACGGCAACCCCGGTCTGCCTGGCCGCGATGGTATGCCCGGAATCCCCGGCCTCAAGGGAGACAGAGGCTTCAACGGACTGCCCGGAGAGAAGGTACAAAATACAACAAAGAACAACAACAAATAATAAATAATAAATAACAACAACAAAAACAACAACAAAACCCTTTGCAGGGAGAAGCTGGACCGGCTGCTCGTGATGGAGAGAAGGGAATGGCTGGTCTGCCTGGTCAGCCTGGTCTTATGGGTCCTCAGGGTCCCTCCGGACTTCCTGGAATTCCCGGAGAGAAGGGAGACGCTGGACTGCCTGGATATGGACAACCCGGACTTCCAGGAGAGAAGGTACGGTATTGTTAACTCAACAAATTTGGAGAAATATCGCATTACAGCTGAGTGTGAACTGTTTAGCTGAGCATTGCATCTTAAATGATCGTTTTGTACGAACTTATAACTTATTTTCAGGGTCTCGCTGGAGTGCCCGGCAAGCAGGGACGCGGCGGTGCACCCGGTGCGCCCGGAAATGACGGTCTGCCCGGATTCCCCGGTATCAAGGGAGAGTCCGGCCTGCCCGGCCTCGAAGGACAACCTGGACACGATGGCATGCCTGGTCTTCCTGGACTCAAGGGTACGTTTCAATGTCCCATATTTTTTAGTTTAGGATGTCAGTATGAAATCTGTTCACTCCTTGTGCTCTCTCGAGCGTGAAAGAGTGTTAAGAATGGCGAGACAGATTCTTCACACTGCCCCTATTTTATGAACTTACTGGCATAGAACATCTTTTCTTTCAGGCGAATCTGGCTTCCCCGGACAGCCTGGCCAGCCTGGTCTTCCTGGCAAGGACGGACCGATGGGAGTGCCTGGCATCAGAGGAGAGAAGGGACTGAGCGGCATGCCTGGTATGCCTGGAGGACCTGGACTCGATGGTGCTCCTGGACTCAAGGTAGGGAGAAGCACAAGGAGTACTGTTCACGGATCAATTACAGGGAGATTCCGGCTACCCTGGACAGAACGGTCTGCCCGGCATTCCTGGCGAGAAGGGTTTCGTCGGCACACCTGGTTTCCCCGGACTCAAGGGAGAGGCCGGACAGCCCGGACACGATGGACTTCCTGGACTCTCTGGAGAGAAGGTATAACTTGCAGATGAATATTTTATCATTATCCTGACGGGCCCGCTTTTCTGACACGAGGAAAAAGTCATGAATACCTATCATGCACATGAAAGCTCTTGATAAACTTGATAAAATCCAAATCCAACAACAATTTCAGGGTGACTCTGGCTTCCCTGGCGGTCCTGGTCGCGACGGCATGCCTGGCGCTCCTGGAGCTAAGGGAGACGCCGGATACCCCGGCGCGCCCGGCCTTCCCGGACAATCGATTCCCGGCCCTGTCGGAAATCCCGGCCTTCCCGGCTCCAACGGCCAGCCCGGTCTGCCCGGTATGCCTGGAGAGAAGGGTCTGAACGGACAGCCTGGCTACCCTGGAACCCCGGGAACGAAGGGAGACATGGGACTGCCTGGATTCCCCGGAGCTAAGGTTAGTGGCTTGCAGTGTTATAAAATAATACGTCATCTCCTCATTTCGCGTGCGCGCTCATCGAGAGAATGTGCGAAACTAATGTAGGCGATCCGAATGTTTAGCCCTATTGGGAATTGAAAAATCAGTAACAGGAGAAAAATAATAAGTGTTTAGGGTGAACCCGGACAGTCGGGCATTCCTGGCAAGCGCGGTAACGATGGCCTGCCTGGCCTACCTGGCAAGGACGGCTTCCCCGGACAGCCCGGATTCAAGGGCGACTCTGGTCTGCCCGGTCCCAACGGACCTCCCGGCTTCCCTGGACTACCTGGCATGAAGGGTAGGTGGCTCTGGTCTACAAATTTAGAACCGTAGTTACTTGGTTCAAATGGCAAATCTTTTCCGTGTGAACACTCTAGAAAATTTCCTTTGCAGGCGACTCCGGCCTTCCCGGCTTCCCCGGAATGAAGGGAGAGTCTGGTCAGCCCGGTTTCCCCGGCTCGCCTGGTATGCAAGGACTGAAGGGAGACTCTGGCCTGCCTGGTCTGCCTGGTCGCGATGGAAACCCTGGAATGGACGGACCTGTTGGACCCCCTGGACTTCCTGCTCCTCCTGCCATTCTCCAGCCCGGAGTTAAGGTTAGTGGTCATCTTCCGTTCCTAAACAACAATAACAAAAACAAAAACAACTTCAAAAACAAAAACAATACACTTGTATATTCACAGGGAGAAGCCGGAGTGCCTGGCTACCCCGGAGAGCGTGGTGACAAGGGTCTGCCCGGACTTGATGGACCACCCGGACTCGACGGAGCTCCCGGAGCTCCTGGACTTCGTGGAAACGACGGATACCCCGGCACCCCTGGACTCTCCGGAGAGAAGGGAGGCATGGGCCTGCCTGGATTCCCTGGTTGGTTCGAGATATGACTTTCGGCAGTAATTTCAATGGTTTCAGGACAAGATGGACCTCAGGGCGCTCCCGGAGGCCCCGGCTACCCTGGACCTCCAGGACCCGCCGGACCCGCTTACAGGTATGGTCGGCGCAGTCTTGTCATACTTTGCCACGTGGGACTACTAGTGTAGAGGATTAGGGGAATGGCTGTTCATCTACCTATGCCTATTTAACTAACTATGCATTATGATTGCAGGGACGGATTCTTGCTCGTCAAGCACTCTCAGACGTCGGAGATCCCGCAGTGCCCGGCCGGTCAGACCAAGTTGTGGGACGGATACTCGCTGCTGTACATCGAGGGCAACGAGAAGTCGCACAACCAGGATCTCGGTGAGTCGAAACTTTTTTTTTTCTTATTGTGTATTAAATAAGTGGCGGCAAGTGGATAACTTAGGTGCTTGTCCAAGTGCATTTGGTAGTGCCTCATACCACAGCCTTCGCACCCGGCTGCAAGACAATTGATGCAAACAACTTAAAATTAGAGGCCGATTTTTGTGATAGCGTAGGAATGGAAGGAAAACAAACCATTTGCAGGCCACGCCGGCTCTTGCCTGCAGCGCTTCTCCACGATGCCCTTCCTCTTCTGTGACTTCAACAACGTCTGCAACTACGCCAGCAGAAACGACAAGGTGAGCGCGCATTGCTGATCCCCGTGGATTTCACATTCACAGATGTTGCTGCAAGAGCCAATAGTGTGCCTGTGTTCCCGCCAGCTAAATCCATGCCATGCCATGGCCATGCCATGCTAAGCCATGAGTAAAAGGTGTTAGGCATTATCCTCGCAAGGCAGGCTAGCCACCCCATCGTCGAGTATCAACGTTCGCCTAACCTGGGACGACCAGTGGCTGTTGTATGAACTGGTATCTTTCAGTCCTACTGGCTGTCCACCACTGCGCCGATCCCGATGATGCCCGTGAACGAGGCCGAGATCGAGCAGTACATCTCCAGGTATGAATCTTCATTTTTGCTTGTTTTACAGGTTTATCCTGATATCAAGGCAAAGGCCTGCAGGAAGAAACATCGTTAGGGAGATTGGGATCTTGTATACAAAAGCAAGATGGAAAGAAAAAACACGGTTCTAACGCAATACTGATTAAATTTTCATCGGAAATACGCTTCAAAATGTTACTCGATAACTGATTATGCGCTTCAGATGCGCCGTGTGCGAGGCTCCCGCCAACACGATCGCCGTGCACTCGCAGACCATCCAGGTACGCAATATAGAAAGTAGGGCTGCCGGGTAGACTCTGAAAAGGAACTAGGTACTAGTTCCTTACTAGTCAAATCGAGAGTGGACTCTCCTCATTCTGCTCATTTTTTCGAGTGGAGCAGTGCATTTGACTAGTAAGGAACTAGCTCCCTAGTTCCTTTTCAAAGTCTATTGCCGGGCCGGCATTACCGCCATCCTTCGAGACCGCCGGCTGAAGAGAATAGGACAAGATACTTTCTGTGCACACTCATCTCTCTCAGATTCCCAACTGCCCTGCTGGATGGAACTCGCTGTGGATCGGATACTCGTTCGCCATGCACACTGGAGCTGGAGCTGAGGTGAGCTGATAAACATGGTATCATTCATGTCTCGAGTTCTTGGAATTACCATGTCCTGTCCTTCTTTAGCATTTATTGAGCGATGTAATGTGTAAGTATGAAGAGACAAACAAGTGAATATTGCAGGGCGGTGGACAGTCGCTGTCCTCCCCTGGTTCTTGCCTCGAGGACTTCCGTGCCACTCCCTTCATCGAGTGCAATGGTGCGAGAGGATCGTGCCATTACTTCGCCAACAAGTTCTCCTTCTGGCTTACGACCATCGACAACGACCAGGAGTTCAAGGTAAGTGTTGAGCAGATATTGGTATACTCTGATCGTTTCATTCCATGAGATTCTACTTCACTCAATAGTGAGAAATTCCGAGGGGGGGAGTGGTGCTTTCTCATCGGTTCTTTTGATGTTTCTCCACATAGAAGGTGTGGTAGGAACCCACTGTAAAAACACATGCATAGTCAGCATTTGAGAGTACATTCGATAAGTCATAAGTCATAGTTCGATAAGTCAGATTCATCGATAAATTAATTTCAGACGCCCGAGTCGCAGACGCTCAAGTCTGGGAACCTGCGAACGCGCGTTTCTCGCTGCCAAGTGTGCATGAAGGACACCAACAGCCGACAATAACCTTCCATCCAACCATATTTACTCATTTCCATTTCTCTCTTTAGCTTTTAAATTCCTTTGTGATGTTTTTGCCCTGCCAAATCGTGCCTTTCCTCTATGTTTTGAACATGCCTGTTAATCTCTCCGAACATGACGCCTTGCTAGTGATAGATCTGCTGCCATTTCTTCATTTTTTGTAGTTTGAAACCAAAAACACGAATTAGCATTCTCCCTGCGATGTCACACCCCAATACCCCTAATTATTCATCTCGCTTACATTGATTCTCTTTATTCGATATTTTGATATATCGATAAATCGTTGATTATATCGCAAAATCTTGTGACACAGTTGAGATCAGATGAAGTTAATGTAATATAAGGAACGAAATCGAATGAAAATGAGAGAATTTCTATACTTCGAAGTTATCCAGCAACATTTTCCTGCTTTCCTCGGCATTCATTTCGCACACCTGAAAACAAGAAATATGGTCGTTAGCAAGACATCTGAAATCGAAGATGACTCATATCGAGAAATCAATGTGTACCCTCACCCCCCCCCCCTTCTTGGTAAGAACCTCACAGGGGTTCTCTTAGTGAAGTCTAAATTCCAATAGTGAAAATCCAATAGTGCAAAAAGGGATCCTCTCTCTTCATTTCAATTCCAATAAGAGAACGCTAAACCTCACCTTTTCCACCAGTCTCGCTCCTCTGGACGTCGGCCTAATCATGAGATTAGGCTCGAGAATATCGTGATTGAATGCTGACAAGCGACGCCGATACTGGAAAATTATCAAAATAATCAAAATTATTTTTATCAAGATTAGCAGAAAAACTCACATAATTCCCACCCCTCTTCCCGATGACAGCCTCAATTCCAGCCATGACGTCATCAGAAAACTGGAAAGGAATTTTCATTGTCGGGTTGGACGACTTAGCAACTCCAAATGATCATGCAAGATGGAAGTTGTGTTGTTAGAGCCAAGCATGCGCCATAAACTCACTCCATTGAGAACGTGAGTCGAAATCAGTTGCGGCTTTTCCTCTTCGGTTTTAACACGCAGAAGTTTGACGAGCGGCGCAATCGTTGATCCCTGCATGGAACAATCATTCATTCGCATTATTGTTTATGTAATAACGCATATTCTTTTACAATTCATGATTTTATAGATTGTCATTAATACGAAGAGATTCATTTGATGAATACGTATCCAAAAGTTGAATCATGTTTTCAATTTCAATAAACTGTCGATTTTTACAGTCACTGTAGATACCTGAATGAATACGGTGAAGACAATGACCACCACCGTTGTTGTGATCATCATATCCTTTGATAGAATCACATCCTGATCGAGAGTTTGGACCTTAACCAAGCTGGATTGATGAGAGATGACCAAATAAGACGAATGGGAACCATTTTACTTGTCTTTTTGCTACTCTGAGATCTCATAGTCAAAATTCACCCGTAACTAGGGTTGGCAAGTGAAGGGAGTTGAAGGGGTTTCCCTCCACTCAATCTCTATTCTCTGCGCGGCAGCGAGCCCCCTTTATGAAGAGCGAAATGACATTTCTTCAAACTTCTCCTCACAAAGCCTTCATGAAGAGTGCCACCGATTCGTGCACCTTTGTGCGAGAAAATGAAGAGTGCATTTCGGTTCTTCACTTGCCAACCCTACACCCTACATCCAATCATCGACTTTGAAAAGAAACTTAGGAACTAGTTCTTTACTAGTCAACTGAACATCTTCACTAGAGAAAAGGGAGACAAATGTTCCTAGTTCCTAGTTTCTTTTCGAAGTCTACTCATCGGTCAAAAAAAGTACCAGTCCATAGCAGATGGCTCCTCGTAGTCCACCGTAGGCGATAATTGCTTGATCGACCAATGCGATCTTCTTCACTCTCTTCCGATTGGCGAGGAACGTCAGGGGAATAACGACTGGAACGTGAGTTTGTTTCAATGAAAGTAAATCAATGAACGTTATGGTCCTATAAAAGTTCCGAGTCACCCTTTCATGAAGAGCGAAATGACAATGGAAATCCCTCTAATTTCTCCCATCAAAGCCCTCATTAAAAGGAAGACCGGTGGTGCGCTTTAGATTTAACAGCGGGAATGCGTAGGTAACCGTACAAAATCGCATTTACTCGTACAGAACTTGTTCACTAAATAAAGTTTGAAACGTGGGACGGGTAATTCGGACCCGGGTAATGTTCACCCACCCACAAACCGGACGAGTACACAGGCTGAGACGGTAACTGCAGCGAAGATAAAGTCCCAGATATGGCTCTTCGAAAAGATGGAGAGACCGAGGAAGAGGAAGACGATTGACTCGCATCTGATGTTGAGAAACAGATAGTACTTTTGAAAATAAAACAAGATACCGATTACCTCTCTCTCTATATGTTTAGAAAAAAACTCACGTATTACTCATAGTCTTCATGAACACTTTCGTAGTAACCTTCGTTTTCTCGGAGAGATTTCCATCCAGGTACGGTTTCATCATCAGTCCGCACGTTACGATGCTCAAAAACGTGCATTTTTTCGTTATGTATTATTTGGACTATCAAGATGAATAATGCATCTTATCACTTTGAGCAGTAAGAGAAAATGAAGAATAAGACGATGGGAAGCTATTTAATCCTGCAAAAAATAGGCAGATACCCGATAATTCCGGACATGTGCACGCTTTCGCATGCGAGATAGCAGCAGTACGGGAGTAGGAGGCAGACAAGGGGCTGCACCACTTCGATCTTGGCGGAGAATCTTAATTTTAAATTTAAAACTCTGAGATGATTTAACGTTACATTCATTTTTAAATAAAAAAAAAACAAAATCTCTGGTCGCCGTGAAAGATGTATGATATGTCAAACTCTGATGATTGCTAGAACCAGAATATAAATGATAAAAACAAATAAAAATCACGTTACTTTGTAGCGAAGGCGGTGAAGAAGACGAAAAGCAGTCCGATGATGACGCCTCCCGTGGCGACGGTGAGGAACGAACTCACTGCCTGATTAATTTTTTTAAAGGAGACGTATCACGAACCGCGCGGGCGACTATGCAAAGTGAGGAATGAGAGGGCGCGCTCTCCTCATTTTGCATACTCTCTCGCTCGTTGCCGGATCTTCAGGGTCATTTGGAACGCAGCCAAATGCTTATAACTCGGTTTAAAAAGGATGTACGACTTTCAAACTTCGGGATTCTAATATCGTTCTAGATTCCAATCGGATCATGTTCTCAAAAACATCAACTAATTTTTCATGATACGCCTCCTTTAAAATATTTTGCAATTTAATGACAAATGCAGTCAATTTTCACTGCTATTTATACAGTATAGCCTATACAAAATATCTATTCAATTCAAACACACATTTGAAATATGGCAAATCATGGCTCGGTCGTAAGAGAGTGCGTGAAAAAGGAAACGATGTATTTCAAATTCTATCCTCAATGACATCTTCGCCTATACGAACCTCCTGAATATGATCACTTCCTATCCTCTCGATGGTTGCCATGTGAGCAAGTGAATGGTAGAGAACCTGCAATAAGGAAGGGATTAGGGAAGGCCAGATATTGTGCTTTAAATTTCCTTTAAAGAAGGTGTCCCACGAATATCTGGCTAATTGAGTTCTCGATGTGAGGTGGTGGGTCGGTGTTACCCGATAACACTTTCGATACTCCCACTTTCGATATTTTTCGTTTGAACTGAGTTATGATCAATTGGCTGCGTGCCAAGTGACCCTGAAAAGCAGGCAACGAGCGAGAGAGCGTGTAGAATGACGAGAGCGCCCCTCTCATTCCTCACTTTGCATAGTAGCCCGCGCTGTTCGTGGGACGCCTTCTTTAAGTTGCGAGAAATTTGAGAAAAAAATAACTGATGCAAAAAAACTTACGATTACGACAGCATCATTGAGCAACGATTCACCGAACACATTGATGTAGAGGAGCTGAATACAATATTAATAAATGGATAGCAGGCTCGGTTTCAGTACTGCTACAGATCGGTAATTCCGAGTTCAAGGTTTCTAGCTAACTTCTCATAAGTCGAAGAAGTAAGGATTAATAAGTCATACGTCGAAGAACTCATAAGTCGAAGAAGTAAGGATAAATGAACAACCTGATTGACGTGAATCTCTTCGAATACGGACAGCACGGCCACTGGATCGACGGCGGAGATCAAAGTGGAGAAGAGAAGGAGGTCAATGTAGGGAATCGAGTTTTGATAGTATGGAGAGAACAGATACAGGATCCCAGCTGTAATCGAGTTCTTATAATAATTGGGGCTGTCATGGTGATGAGTCTCTTCATTTAGGTTTCTCTGTCGCCAATCTGATCGGTACAGTCAATCAGAGAGCAAAACGAAATGAGAGAGGCGCTTGCCAACACTAGCGCGCACGTAATAATCGTAGATTCTTGTTTATTTTTTTTGTCACCTATATAAATTTCGGATTTGAATAGCCTCACATATGAAGAGAATATTCAGACAGGTGCCGACTACAGCATAGAGAAGAATGGTGCCGATATTCTTGAAGAACATGCCTGCAAAAAAATTACAATTATTTTTAAATATTTTTATTATTATTTCGTATTGATTATTTGTGAAGAAAACATACGGAACGGTAGGCAGTATCCGGCTTCAAGGGCAATAGGTGGGAGAAGGTAGAGGAAGAAGAGGTCTGTAAGACGGTATTTTCGGTAAGAAGCGGTTTCACCACTAGGGCTGTCAGGGTGAGGAATCCGTCTCTTCCTTCCACGAGATCTCTCGTCGCTCTGACCGGCGAGAGAGCACGAGGAATGAAGAGAGCTATTCTTCACTCTGACAGGCCTAATCAATCTTTCGTGAGCTCGTTTTCGTTTCGCTAACCGTTTGGCGCAGTGATATCGATAATGCTCATACCGAATTTGCAACACGGGCTTACCCGGATGAAGGGAAATGTCCCATCCGAAAAAGTATTCGAGCATGAATCCCGCAGCGAGTCCAAGAGAAATGAGGACGGACGATTCGGGGATAAAATGACCAATCTTCGATTGGTGAAAGACTGGAAAAAAATGATTGCGATTTTTATTATTCAAACTGCCAGATGTCATAGCAGATGAACTAGATAGAGTTAGAAATACTAATGATCGAGCTACTCGTATAGCCAATTCTATGAAGTATCTAATAATCGATAGAACTCACCAATCTTGGCTACAATAATCGAAGTTAGCCAGAAGCATATTATCAGAGGAGTATCCACATCATGCCACTCTAGTTGGGAGAGCATGGACAGTCAATATTTCCAATTTTAAGAAATCTGGAAACGGTTGAGATACGGTAGGTGGATACGGTAACAATACGAATCGAGAAAACAATAATATTCCGGGAAATTGCCCAGCAGAAATTGTTAACAATTATGCTAAGGAATCAAAGATAAAGATATGATAAGAAATCAATAATGTACATTGAATACTGAATTGCTATGTTATCAAGCAACGGAAGTTGTCATGAAAATGGGGGTGGGGGAGGAACGGGATTATAACAGTTCTCGGGTTCACTCCCCCTCTCTTATCACATGCACTGTTGTGGACGGGAAGAGGGAGGTACCACTAAAATCGAGACGAAAAGAGATTGAGAAAGGGGGAGTGGGTGATAGAGTATCAGTGATTAGGAGAGAGCACGAGACGAGATCGACGAAATGGGATTTGGCCGTTTCAAGGTTGAACTTCTTAATCTATAATCCAATCAAATACCGATGGCAAATCTTTGAAAGGTAGCAATACATCAAATGGGAAAAATTCTGCGCTGATCGATAGACAAAATGTGGAGCACGTTTCAAAGTCTAACGTTAGCTAACGAATTGTAATTTCTGATCTTGCTTTGGGAATCCGAAAATTCATGTGTCCATTACTGCAGTACGGACAGTAGAGTGTATGCGTGAATATCAACCTGTCAGTGACATGATAATAGCCATCGCTGGCGATCAACATACTCTTGTTGATGGATCAACGCAGAAAGTGCGCAGATCAATTTAGTGGCTCAATGGGAGGGGAAATATTTTTATTAAATTATTATGATTTATTCATTCTTCATGCCTTGCAATTAATCAGAGTTTATCCGATAAAAACAACCATTCAATTGGTTGTTTAAAAAAATTTATTTTGGAAAATAATTAAATTAAAATTTGTATTCCCTGAAATGCGACATTTACTACAAATTGCATATTTCCCGGCTCATTTTCCCGGTTGTACTGATGTTTGTTAACATAGATTTTTTTTGCTATTTTTCGCCTTTGTTTTAAACCTTTGTTATTGTTATTTCCACTTTGCGCTGATATAATGCACTTTATTTCGGAACTATGGCCATAAAAACGAGGGAATTTAACTAGGACAAATAGCTGGAATTTGGTTTTGCCACATTTGTAAAATTTTAGGAATGAGTATGGTTATGCCCCTCTGGTTCCCTTATAATTAGAATGAGACTATCGCTATTAGTACCCACTTTTAATTGGGAACGTGCAGACAGGTCACAGAGGTAGGGTGGATTTCTGATTTGCTTGAATGCATCGACTCTGCCTTTTTGTTACAGGAATACTTGCTGTTGTATCGTGATTGTTATGTTTAACTATTTTCATTTGCAGGCTTTGTTGGCCTCATCGTCAGTATGAATTCCACGAATGTGAGATGTCCTGAGTGCCCGTACGACAAGGTTCCTTTTTGTTTAATACTTTTCTTCGTTTAATTAACAACTTGTCAATTTACAAATGTCCATTTCAGCCGCGCAATATGGGCACTCATCTATTCTTCGTTCACGGTTACTCAAAGAATAAGATCTCCGAGTGGCGAATGAACTTGAAGGCCGATATATTGTCGGTGAGTTGAAATAATTTGGTTATCTATTTTCTTCTATTTTTTTTTGTAAACTAGCAACTAGCAGCTACTATGTCATACAAGCGTGGCACGGGCAGAATAAAGTCGGACATAACTATATCAAGTTATTTCTCTATTTCAGCGTTCTCCTACTGTATACGACATCTTTCGCTGCAGCTTCTGCCCCAAAACGTACAGGCGACAGAATTCGTGCAGGGCGCACGAAAGAGTTGTTCATGTAAGTACTTTCATTAGGCTAGAACGCGGGGCCAGCCCATAATCTAGGCGTAGTTAAGATAGCCAGAGCTCTATTATGATCATGATTATTAGTAATTTCCTCTATCATGACGTCGGTGACACTGAATTTTCAACGCTATGATTGATATCCATTCATTGATTTTCTTCATCGTACGTATTGATTTTTGAAGCCTTTGAAATAATTTGGATATCCCTTTCAGTGCGTGTCGTCTAACATGCGACAGAAATGCGTCCCATGCCCTGTCAGAAGCTGTGTGTGAGTTTATATTATATATTTGATAATTGTTACCTCAATCGAGCATAGTCTATGTGATTCATTCGACGTCCATGGAAAACGTGTTAAAATTTAAAACTCTAAAATGGTTTATTTACCGTTTTTTTAATGATTGCATATTTTCAGTTTCTCAACGACCGCTTTGCTCGATCTTTGCGCGCACGCGAAAGAATCGCATTCGGAGATGGGCGATTTCTCGATCAGAGAGGCTCGATTCGAGAATCTGACGCTATTCCAGGTATATAGTCACAGCATATTGTTGTTCTGACATATTTGGACAACATTTGTGCGCTCTGTATTCATAATTTTGTTCAAATTTAAACGTATTTTCATTTTTTTTTCGATGAAAACAGTTAAATTACAGGCGTGGCGACTCCAGTACGAGGAGAACACGCAAACTGTGCTCGCCACCGAGTCCGTGAACAGCAATGCTGCAGCAGGTGTCTAAATTGCATACATTTTTTTTTATATTTCCAACTGAAATCCAAAAATATAAAGATATCGCTTGTGATATGGTATGAACCATCTGATCTAAATGTGCCTTGGATTGATTGAATATTTTTTAATAATTAAAATTGTAAAATACTTATGTGCTTCAGTGATGAGCCATCCTCGGACAATCGTACAAAATCGGGGGTTCGTGAAGAAATCTGTTTTCTATCGAAATAAGGGGGTTATAGGCTTAAAACAGGTGGTTAAAATAGGGAGGTAGGGTCCGATATCCGACCTCGTGCTCATAATTGCTTATGTGCTTGCAGGAACGACGCTGCGGTATCTGCGATGCGCTCAACTCGAAGCACAGATTCGAAAATTGCGCAATCAGATGAAGCAAGCCGAGGCAAGGGGCAATGCAGGTGATTAATAATAATAAAAGTAGTAATAATAAGGCACTTCTTTACTTTAGTGCCCAGAGGTAGAGAACTAATTTCTTCCTCGCTCATTTGATCACTCACTGTCCCATTTCTCACTACCCACTTGTTATTGCGCGGCCTTTGGGCTCTAAAGTGAAGAAGTGCCAATAATTTATAATAGTATCTATAAATTCGAAAATAACTCGTTTAATTCGTCTATAATTTTGGACCTATGATACGAACAAGTTTGTACAACTTGGTGTTAAAGTGGCACTATGTTTAGTATGGAAAAAAACAATGATGAATGCAATTCAAATGTTCAGGAAGACAAAGACACCATGCGAGTGAGTTTGATGATGAAGAAGATGAAATGAGGGAGGATCAGGAACAGGAGGAAGTCGGAACATCGGCCTCCACTTTGAAGTAATTATTTTAATAATAATAGTGACCTTTGGTAAAAAAATTTACACTTATTGTAGGTATTTAAATGCTAGCTCTCTTTTGTAAAGGTGTATCAGCGCTTTGAAAGATTAGAGTGGAACCCCTGATAAATTGTGATTCAGCTCTCCCGGCCGACTCGTTCGTAAGCGGAAGTTTGACGAGGCCACGGGATCGGGTCGACAGGAGAAACGGGAAGGATTTGTTGGCGTGCTGGAGAAGAAGGAAGATGGCGAAGGCGAAAATGAGGAAGAAGAAGAGATCGATGTGGAACAGGTCCTTAATTAATACAACGAATTTGAAATGCAAAACGAGCCTTGAAAATTACAATACAGCTAAAACAAAAGCGACAGAAGACCACCTTTACGATGAACAAATAGCCTAGCCTTTCATGCACAGGAAATGAATAATTGATTTGAGTGTTGATATTGTATTCAAAATTATGTATAATAACATAGTTTAGGTGGACGAGCAGGCTCCTCCTCCCCGACTGATGCGCGCGTCGAGTGCGCATCGCGACGATGACGACGACGACGGAGAGGGTAGGATATTAAATCAGTCGCAAAAACGTCCTAACGACAACTTGAAACATTGCAAATATCGGAATTTTATGGGTTTTTTCAAGAGTCTTCGTTGTTCGAACATCGCAAGCAATATTCCATACTGTCATTGTATCAGTATCTGAAACGCTTTTGGAAGTTCGGCGTAATTATGTCCCTTGAAAAAAAAGTATATTCTCGCAAATACAGACCGTAAAGGATTTTTTCGATATATAAAATCAAAAATTACTATCTAAACATGTGCAGATGCGGCCGATGGTGACGAGCACGACGATGACGTGCAGCACCAGCAGCCGGCGCAGCTGCAGCACGAGCAGATGCGCGCGCAGCAGAGCAAGATGAACAGCCGGCACTGCACGGCGCATATGAGGGTGAGGACCGGTCTCTTAATTCACAATGCACTCTCTCGTCGGTCAGAAATAGGTAGAGTGCATTGTGAATGGAGAGACCGTAAAATTTTCAGCCAGCCCAGGTGAGGACCAACCCAAAAATAATGGAAATTGGACATCTAAGTTCCTTGACGTACAATCGCTCGAAATATCTCCCAGAAAAGTTTATCTGTATTATTGAAGTGTGGTCCACCGTGAATGCACTGGTTGATTAACGACCAATGATTGGTGACCAATCGCTCCCCGTCAATTCAATCTTTGAATGAGTGGTCACACATTGCAGGTGCTCGTCCTTGGCACGGGCGCCGTCCACGTTGAGTACTGCGTCTCGCATCTCGGCCACGACGTCTTTCCGGTGAGTGGACACTTTTGGTAGATAGATTCTCCTCGGTGATTCATGGTGATATTACACTGAAAATCTTCTTCCTGAAGAAGCTCAGGAAAAAAGTTACCGTTCTTTTCAAGGTCGCTTACTGAATGTAATTTTTTAAACTTTCAATTGGCGTTGAGTGACCAACGTTTTCCGCAGATTCCGCCAGCCTCTCGCTCGGGGGGTACTCGTGAGCGCGTGAAGATAGTCAGGCCCATGACCAAGATACCGGTGAGTATTGTGTTTCTCGTCATTGTGGATATTATGGCTGTTTTCTTCCAAATTCTTCTTTTCACTGAATTGAGTGTGACCTGCGAAATGGCAATGACACGAAATCTGTTTTTGACCCACTACTAGTAGCCTACTTCCTAACAAGCATTTGATCTCTGTTATTAATGAAACGAGCCGACGCTGTAGTGGATTCCGGTAATTTATTTGATCATTCAGAGGGAGATCGAGGAGGATATCGAGCGGGCGAAGAAGCGCAGAAAGGGACGAAGGGAGACGGAGCATCGATGGAGAACCGAGAGGAGAATGAGAACGGAGAGGGACGAGTTCGCTCAGGTAGAATCATTATGAAAAAATATAGAAAGTATCGTTATTTCTTCCTTCGACAACTTCCTTCAAAAAGCGAAGATCTGAAGCCATGTTTTCAAACTAACAATAAATATATTTTTATATAAAGACCAGAGATAATTGTAATGTGAAACCTAATATTTGCAGCTCTGCAACCGCTACGACGACATTGGCGCGAACGTTGAGCTGTATGAGGTGAGCATTTTGTTTATCGGCGCGAGAAAGGATGAGACTCAAAACGTTTTCTTTCCCTTATTGGATATGCGAACATACTGAGAAAATCCTTCAGCACGAGCATTTATTTTTTCCAACCGATCTTTTTTCCCAACCAACTAGTGCCCGACATTGAACGTTTCTTCTTTGAGAAACGTTCGATGTCGCCCATTTAAAGCCGGCGCGAAGGGCTGCCCATATAAGCTGGCGACGAGCCGCCCATATAAAGAAAAATTAACGTAAAAGCGCCCGGGAATTCAAATTAGCGTGGTTTTCTTTTTTCTCGCATTTCTTTGATAAAATATTTATTTACTTCAGGCGGAAGACATGTACGACGAGGAGCTTCCCGTGGAAGAAGTGATCGAGGAGGAGATTGTCGATCACGAAGTGATGATTATGGCTGCCGATGAGAAGAAGGAGTAGGTACGGTGGATACGGTATACGGCAGTTCCCTCCGATCGATTACTACTGTAATATGTACACGCATTTTCATTGCCAACCGGGGTCCGAAAGAGACAGTGATAGTGTTTTGATTTGATGACCCGGTTGGTAACCTAAATGTGCGCTGTAGAATGTGTTTCACCATAAATATTCAATCCTTTGTGTTTATAGGCCTCCCCTTCTTTTTTTTGTTAGTATTCTATCGATTTGAAGTTTCTTACTTTGTGACATTTTCACTGTACTCTCGCCCTCGATTCTGACTCAAATCAATTTTCCCCATTTTTATTTTTATTCATCTCATTATTCCTGATTGTGTAGAAGTGGATTGTACTATGTTTTCTTTTGAAGAAGTTCTGAATAAACTTTTCTTCCCAATAATTGAATTTTCACAATCAGAGCACTTCTCCTTACTTTCCCGTTTTTATTGAAGTATTTTATCTACAACAGTCGAGAAAGCGTTTCTATGAACAATTATGACTATCCCAGCTAGTGAAATAATAAGTTGTTCACTGTATCAATAGTCGAAGTGTGGTACGGCAAAAATATCGCAAGGGGTTTATACTCGACTAATTGTAAGTACTCCCTGGTATACTCATGGTTCTATCATAAATTGGACTCTGATCCTTTGATTTTTTCCACGACATTCAAGTTTTGAGAAGATAGAAAAAAGGACCATTTTCGACAAAATTTATCAAAAATTTTAAGACAAAATTTTTTTATTGTTTTTAATTGCCCACAAATACGATAGTTAATTATCTTGACACACTTGAACCAGCAGGATACTGTAGTTGTCTTTTCAAGCTACACCACGAATAGCGTTGTTTTGAATTATTATCATATTTGCTGCTGTAATCGTTGATTAACATTTTCTCAGACGTTTTAAATATGTCCGCCGATGCGAGGCGAATAGCCGAAAATCATCTAAAGCGTCTACATCCGGTCGTCAATAAAGAAAGTGAGGAATATTCATATTAGTTTTGTGTTTATATCAATGTTGCCGAGATCAAAAGCGCCAGCTGATTCGATATCAGAATAAGATCGCTCTAAAACTGATGCCGAATTTGTCGCAAGTCACATAAGATAATTAAGAGATGAACAATTTCACCGGAATAACTGCAAGATTATCAATATTCGATAACAGTTCGAAGAAAAAATAACTAGATGAAGAAATTACCTAATTGTAAGGATGGAGAATTGGGCGAGCACATTCATAGACTATCGTACCTTTCAATTTCAACGGTTCAATGATCGAGTTGATACTTTCTGAAACTTTCAAAAGTATCAAGCTTCGTTTGAGCTTCCCAGCCACTT